>CM034350.1:4994172-5109429 GCA_019925275.1 Mytilus edulis
CAAGATATTAGGTGCAATTAACTGAATCTAATGTATCCTTTATCTCAAATTCGATGGAATATATGCGTTCAACATAGTCAACCAAATTTTGAGTTATATGAGAGAAAATCGTTCATAGAGCGGAAGTAAAGTTAGAGTAAACAGCGGACTTCTTTGGTTTCTTCCTTCAAAGTTCCTGTATGAAGTCATCCACATAGGAGTAAAAGAAAAAGACGACAAGAAAAAGGACACAATTTGTTCCCCTGGGAATGCTTATAAATTGTTGAAAAACATCGAGCATCTTGATAATGTCAGTTTCAGAAAGTTTGTTGTTAAAATCAGAGTGATTTTTTACAAAGTATGTTTCTCCTTACCGAAGACAACAAAATTGTATTTACGTTGGCCATTTTTTATGAAAAAAAGAACAACCAACTATTCCCATTTGTCTTTTAGTTTGGAATGGGGAATATTTGTGTTAAGTGTAGAAAAGTCATATGCTTTAATACGACTGAAGAAAGAAGAAAGGCGAAAGAGACTTACACTGTTTGTACTCTTAAAGATGTTTTGATTTTTTTAGTATCCACATCTTATGCACACCACCTTTAGAATAAGTAGTTCACAATAACTTTGAAGCACAGCTTTGATTTTTGATAAAA
This sequence comes from Mytilus edulis, assembly GCA_019925275.1. NCBI lineage: Eukaryota > Metazoa > Mollusca > Bivalvia > Mytilida > Mytilidae > Mytilus > Mytilus edulis. Next base: position 4,994,808 of record CM034350.1, read on the forward strand.
TTGATGTTAATAATTTAGAAAGAGGTTTCGTGGAGCACTTTGAAGACCCAGCAGTGTACCGTTGTTTGTGATGATACTGGTGAAGTTTATGTATCCAATTCAGTGATGAAAGATCCAGTTCTTTATCTTTGGTTGAAATTCCAAAGGAACATTGAACAAACCTATAATTATGCAGGATATCCTCTTCAGTAAAAGAGGAACGAAAGATGTCGTGGTTGGTATTTGAGTTTTCAAGTGAATTGCCAATACCTTCCTCATTTATTAAGCAGTTTCTGCAATGCGATGGACATACAAAAATTATGATGTTTTGAGGTTTTCTCTGCGGAGAAAACAACATATTAGTCATGAAGTTAGTGTTTTGCAACATTTGGGTCTTTGGTAAACCTCAACATTCTTGTTTTATTCCTGAATTAGTTATAACTTATTATAAAAATTCGTAAGGGTTCCGCGGAACCAAGTGTCTCGCCTACTTTTGCTGTAAATTGCATGCTCAACAAAAATGAGGGAAAAAATCAATAAAAATATTCCCTTAGTCTCGCTTTTTCGACTAAAAATGATATTGTATCTGTTTTAGATAACACAGATGATACCTGTCATCTACAAACTGTGTATGTGTGTGTGTGTGTGTGTGTGTGTGTGTGTGTGTGTGTGTGTGTGTGTGTGTGTGTGTGTGTGTGTGTGTGTGTGTGTGTGTGTGTGTGTGTGTGTGTGTGTGTGTGTGTGTGTGTGTGTGTCATTGAGCGATCAGTTACAAGTATATTGAAAATTATATTAAATTTTTTACAACTATTAACGTGTGAAAAAGTTGAATATTCACGTTTATATTTCTTCTGGTTTAATCGCTTGCAAAAATTATGTTGTTTACAGAACTCAAGAGGTAATTTCTGGGTCGTAAAGTTATTGTTAAAGAAAATGAAAATATCCTACTTTCGTTCCATTTGTGATAATAGCTTCTGTACAACCTGCATGACACGGTGAAAAGTAAACGGTTTTGTTTTGATCACAAATTGGTTCAAACCCTGCTGTTGTGCAACCACAGTCATTATTACAGCCAGCAATCAAAGAAGTGCCACTTTGCCTGAAAATAATAGTGTCTTTAAGTTTCTGGACTTCGTATGAAAGATAATATTTATAACTTTACTTCCGAGAAATTACGTCTTATTAAATTAATTAATTTCTATCTCGATTACTTCGTCTTGTCAACGTTACACATTTTTCCATTTAATAATCTCCATAGATATTTTCAAAGTAGTAGTATTTATATGACAAGTCGGAAATAATGAATATAATCTCATCATTGATACCAGGTTGAAATTTTGTTGCACCTGATGTGCGTTTCGCCTACACAAGACTCATCAATATCGCTCGAATTAAAAAAATCAAAAAGGTCAAATAAAGTACGAACTTGAAGAGCATAGAGGACCAAAAGTCCCTTACTCACACTTTGTAGGCCTCTGTCACTCCAGCAAGTGGTTGACTCGGACAACTTGCTAAGAATGATGGTCCAAGTAAAGCTGCGAGGCCAATACTAATGCAACAAAAGTATATAATTCCACGGAGCTTCAGATTTAGCCTTTTAACCATATATCCACCAAATATCATTCCACCGCCAGATCCAGGTATTGTTATAGCACCTTTAATCAAATAATGAATTAATAAAAAAAATTTTAAAAATGTTTTTGTTTGAGACGTTATGTTAATCTCAACATTTTTTAATTTTGTTTATGCTGTTCGGTTTTTGTTTCATTAACGTATTTACTGTGTGTCCGGTTTTTTATACATTAACATAAAAACAATATGTAGGGCAACACAAGCAGTCTGCTAATACTAATTTTACAATAAACCTGTGTTGCATTAAAGTATCTCAATTAATTTGCGATAATTAGTTGAACCTTTTGTAAGATGGAATTTTCAGATCTTGCAATTAGCAGTCATATATTTTCAGCTGTATATGTTAAGCAATCGTAATGCAAAATCGAAATTTAAGGTCGTTTTCTGTTGACTAAATACTTCATTGTGTAAGACACAGAATTAACCAATATTCAAATAAATAAGGAATTGCCCTCCGAACAAACTATGATATATCTTTTATTATCTTTATACCTGCAGTTTATTTACAGGCGCTTACTCGATCATTCAAAAGTATACATTTATTTTCCATTATGTGTTTTCTCATTTCGGAATTACCCATAATAGTTCCTGCAGTAGCTAGGTCAACATTGAAAAATTCTTTTATTATTTTTGCTCCGAAAGTTGCAGTGCCACCAATAAGCAAAGTTTCGCACACACTGCCCAAACATATGAAAACATATGTTGGGTTCTTGATCTGAAAGACAGTTACAATATCATTGAAAAATAAAACATATCTTTAGGTCATAGTAAGAATAGAATTGCTGATATATGTCAATGTGTTTAATAGAGAATGGTCCTCGGTTAAACCAATATCATATTTTTATTGGGATTCTTGAAGGAAAAACATGTTGCGTTTTGAAGACCGTACCTTGACCTATAATGGTTTATTTTTATAAATTTTGACTTGGATGGAGAGTTGTCTCATTGGTACTCATACCACATCTTTCTATATCTAATTAGTAAAACAAATCGTACATGTTGAGAAATTATCAATTACACTATAATAAGCGTCATCATAGTTTTATTTTTATATTTAAAGTAATCGAAGAAAAAACAGTTCTCCAAGGAAAACTCAAGACGGAAAGTCACTTATCAAATGGCAAAATCAAAAGCTCATATAAAATTGTTCAAAATTCATTTGAATTCTATTTTTTAGTTAAAAGGAAAAATGCTTCAAATCATGTATTGTCGGAAAACCCTAATGACCAGAGGGACAGTCAAACTCATAAATCGAAAATAAACTGACAAAGCCATTGCTAAAAATGATAAAGACAAACAGACAAACAGACAAACAATAGTACACATGACACAACATATAACACTAAAGAATAACGTTCACGAAACATTTTATTCAATGAATTCGTTGATAATATCTAGATAATGTTTATTAATATAAATAATCAGATAACAATAAAATGTTTGAATTTCAAAATATATAATTGAATCTTTACAATGAAAATAAATTAAGCTTGTTTGGTTGTAGGATCATAAAAAAATATTTTAATAGGTAGAGTTTAGTTTAAACATATTTATTTATAGTGGATTCGGAAACCAGTTATTACAACTTATCATTAATCTCTTTCCAAATGGTAGAGTAACAATACGCATTACAATACTATCAAATCATTCCACAGGTTCGTAAATGTTATAGTAGCTAACACAGACTTTATAGTTTATGGTTTGACAAACAAAAACCAAATCGACACAAATTACACAGTCAAACAGCGGAACTATAAAAGTCAATTTCGATGTATATGTGGGGTGGGGTTTTTTAATTATTGATTTAAATATCAGATTGGTTGCCACATCTTATATAGCTAAAATATCTCCGGTCCAAAATAACAACTGTAACCACTTGAAAGACATTTACGTGAACAAAAATTTCATTATGTTTGATATTATTATTTGTTAAAATCACGCGTTATCCCAATATGTAGCAGGACAAAGTAAAAAACTATTTCACATTAGTATTTCAAAAACAAATTCATGGACGGCATTAAGTATTATGTTGGCATATATAAAAAAAAATACCCTCCTAGTGTACCCCTCACTCTTCTTTGATATCCCCAAAATTATTTAATAATATTATGAATTCAAATCTTACCAAAAGCAGGAATGATCGTGGAAAATCTTTCCAGTTTTTACCAAATGATGCTTGTGCAGTGATTTCTTCCGCATCATTATCGTACGCTTCAGACTGTCTTTGCTTTTGGAGCTCTTCATAACCTTGTCAATATTAAAAACAAAACCTGACAATTTTGAGATTTTGAACATCCTTTTATAAACACAATGTGCTGTTTTTCAGTAGCCATATCGCATTTCAAAATCCCAATATCAGTCATTGAAGAAACAAATTGTGATTCATTACAATATTTTGTTATACGATTATCTTAATCGGCTTCTTCGTAGTTGCACTAGCCAATGCAAATGTACAAAACATTTGTTTAGAGCTTATGCTTCAATATTCAGAAAGACATGTGATACCATGTTTTTTTTCTAATTCATCTCCTACTGTATATCAGTATTCCTTCTAGGTAAGAAAGCTCCGGATTGATCGTCTTCCTCAACTTTTTCGATCTGTTTTTATTTGATTTATAAAAGCCCGTGAAGTTTGACCTAGTCTTTTGATTTTTTGATATTTTTTTTTTGTGTGGTTGGTATTTCCTATCAAATTTGCTTATTCTTTGGTACGTTTTGTCTAACTAACTTGTGCAAATAAAAATAACAACAACGCATATGAAATCATTTGATTCCCGTGCATTCAACGTGTTTTTGTGGAATTACTTTCAGTATTTACGCTTGTGAAATAAAGTTTGAAAAACCAGAATAATAGATTAAGAGAATAAAGCAAAATTTTACTACAAATATTAAACAAAGCTGTGTAGAGTAAATTTTTACTGATGGAATTGGAACCTTAGTTTGAGAAAAATTTCATTATTTTTGAAATTGAAATGTATCAAATGTATCAAAATCATATAATTAACAAACGACTTGTTACGTATGATGGTGTATTAAATGTTTGTAGGTATGATTTAGAGTAATGTATAACGTTTATAGATACTCTCAATAAATCTAAAATAAAGCATGTACCTGGAAGACGTCGAGGATACCCAAGTATTGGAAAAGCAACTAGAATAAATGCTGGAACAGCTATTATGATTCCAATCCACCATGCTCCTACCCATTGCGGATCTGATGATGTCAGTGGTAAGCTAAAGCAATAGAACATTAATTTTACTCTGTTTTAATTTATGGCGTACTTGGTTAAAAAATTGTTTAAAGATACCCAGGTTAAACAGAAAGTAGAGGGATTAAAACACATGCAAAGGCACATGGGTCAACTGTGTCATAGAGACCGAGAAGCCACGTAAATCAAATATTTCAAAAATCCTGAGAAAGCACGTGAATCAAAATATTTCAAAGATCCTGCCTACGAATCAAACTATTTTAAACATATCCTGTACGAACGAGTGCAAAACAAGTTGAAGAAGATAGATAGAACATAATGTGAAAAACGTTTAGAAGTTTTGGTACATTAGTGTTTCTCGTTTTTCGTTTTTTATAAAGATTAGACCGGGTTTTTTTTAATGATATTTCACTTGTAATTTTTTGGGGCCCTTTAGAGCTTACTGTTCGGTGTGAGCCAAGGCTCCGTGTTGAGGACCGTACTTTGACCTATAATGGTTTACATTTATAAATTGTGACTTCGATGTTGGGAGTTGTCTCATTGGCACTCATATCACATCTTCGTATATCTATTTTAAGGTACCTAACAGGAACATTTATCAAAATAAGTTTGAAAATACTTAAGGAAAAAATAAAAAAAATTCTAAATTACTATTGACAATAATAAAAACTAAAAATCAGAAGAAACTAACTGGAAACATGAATAAAAACTTATGAAGATAAATTGGAAGAACATTCATAAAACAAAGATTGCAGAAGCGTAGGTAAAATATAAAGGGGAAATGGTTTCTTCATCGGTTGAAATATGACTATAACAAGCTCTCAGTAAAAAATTGGTTCTGTGTTTTTTCTTCTTATTATTTTTCTGTCGACTGAATAATTGACCAGTCAGTCAAACATGTTCTACTAGTCTACTGAAGTCGCTTTTGTGCATAGCAAATGTACTTACTTTGCTATGTCAATTTTGTCTACGTCAACAAAGACGTTCAGAACATTACCTCCTACGATGTAACCTATGGCAACTCCAACTGCAGCTGAGCAAAACGTTAAACCTGCAATAAAAACGGACAGAATATTGTCATTTTTATGAATCTCCTATTGTATCTCGCTATCCAATTAAAAGGTATGTGTTACAGAAAGCTCTTGTGTTCCGGATAAGGTAATTTTAAAAATTGTTTCTTAACACCATTTCTAGTACACTTTTCCATACCTTAACAAGAAAGCCATTTCAGTTATAAAAGTAGTTTGTGTAAGCAATCTGTTTTATGATTTAAAACAAAAATAAAGGAAAATTCATCACATTAATATTAAATGTTTTTCAGATCGTAAGTATATTTATTCATCAAACAATAATATTTATCTTACCGATATAAAATGATGTTAATTTCTGTTTACAGTTCTCGTCTATATAACTAAGCCCAATAGTAAACATAGGAACGGCACCTATTCCTAATAACATCTGTCCAACAATAAACAAAGCATAATAAACTTTGTAGTATTCTTTGATTTCACCAACGTCCGAGGAACATGAAGACGTTGTATTGCTTGTGCTGCAAAGGTTGTCACTTCCATTCTTAGAGGAATCTATTAAATATGGAATACTGTAGCTTCTTCGTTTTAATATATATAAATATTTCTCAGTCATGTCCTGTTTTTGAATTTGTTTGTTAGCTTTTTGGTCATGAATGTTTGTCTCTAATATTTAATTAACTGTGCATTTGTATTCAGATATCGCAGATCAAATTTATTCGTTCATTGTTTAATCATACGTTTTTTGATTGAGTTAAGTCTGCCAATTGATATTTTATCGTATGTTTTTCTTTGTTGTGATGTTATGCTATTGTTTCAGAAAAATGGAGAAGGTTTGGATCCATTAAAACGTTTAATCCCGCTGCAAATGTTTGCACCTGTCCTAAGTCAGGAATCTGATGTACAGTAGTTGTCGTTTGTTTATGTAATATATACGTGTTTCTCGTTTCTCGTTTTGTTTATATAGATTAGACCGTTGGTTTTCCCGTTTGAATGATTTTACACTAGTAATTTTGGGGCCCTTTATAGCTTGTTGTTCGGTGTGAGCTAAGGCTCCGTGTTGAAGGCCGTACTTTAACCTATAATGGTTTACTTTTTAAATTGTTATTTGTATGGAGAGTTGTCTCATTGGCACTCACACCACATCTTCCTATATCTATTATCATGGTTAAATGGAAGTAATGGTACATATCTCAAATTGACTTTTATCACTTATATATTAACATGGACTATAACAGCTGTTTTGATTAATCGATTGATAACTCCTTTTTTCAGAGAACATTCCGATATATTTGCTTCATTCATTGAAGTTCATTGACATTTATTAAAACTAGAAGATTTTAAAAACAAAGTTTGTTTTAGCGATTTATGACCATTTAATCCCTGTCATGTTATTGAAATTTATTCAAGTTCCTATCGTTTCTATACCGGAAGATGCGTTTACAAAAAGTGATACCTCTCAACTCTCGAGGTCTGTTTAATATAAGCTCTGTGTATAAACAATTGAGAAATCAAATGTAGTGAAGCGTGAGAATTATTCATACCTGATATTGTGTAAGCATATTTTTCTCCTATAAACTGCGGAAGAGAAAATACAAGACAACCAAACGCCATTAATAAGATTCCAGCCCCCATCAGTTTAGGTTTATGACGTCTTTCCCCAAAGTAGCCGATAAAGATTAATAGTACGAAAGCTCCAAAATCATTGGCACTGGCAATAATGGCGGATTTGGAACTAGACAGTTCATAACGTTTTTCTAGAGCTGGTATTATAACATTCACCACGCCATTTACAATGAATCCCTCGAAAAAGTTAAAAATGCATTGCCAGAAAACGTGCCATCGGATTGAATTCAGCCTCTGTATACAACTGAATCAGAAAAATAGAAAACAGTAAAAAAATACAGTAGATACCTTAATGGTAATAAAAAAAAATAATATAAGCAATAAAACAGACAACATCGTGGCCTTAACGAAACAAACAACAGTCTACTATACACTACATAGAAAACTTTAAAAATAGCAACACCAAATGCAACCGCACCAAACACGAGGATGCTCTCAGGTGTTCTGGAAGCGTAAACAGATTGCAAGTGTGTACAACAAAATATAAATAATTGATTACTATAAGTTAAGCAAAAAATGTTAAATTATACAATGAGGTTCAGATATACATTTTTTAAGTAAAATATCAAATACAAAACACTATATAAAGTGCCTAGCACCCATCGTTGGACAGAATAATTATTATAACAATGTGAATGGACATAAAGTCTGGATCTCAAGTCGGGAACCTATAAATCAGTGTTTCTTTTAATATTTGTTTTTCGTTTTATTGTTATATAATAAATAGGACCTTTGTTCTTCGCTTAACATATAATTTGCCATTTAAGGGGTCTTTAAAAGTCTATTATTTAGAAAATATAGATATAATGTTCTAACCTACCATAGACAATGATGAAAGTTATTATTTGGATGCCAAGTATTTGATCAGTTTTAGCCCTACTCATAATCTAGCCATAAAGTCAAATTTAACCAAACATTGTTTTCCTTAAAATGTCCTGTACAAAGTCAGGAATATGGCAGTTGTAATCAGACAGTCTTTTTCTATGTTTGTTAGCGTTTGCCTTTTGTAGTGTAGTGTAGTTTATATTTCTGTTGTTCCGATGTTTTCCTCTAACAGTAAATGTGTTTCCTTCAATTTTAGTTTTTTATCCGTACTGTTTTTGCTTAGACGGATTGACTATTAAACAGCGATATACTACTGTTGCCTTTATCTAAAATTATACTGTATTAGAAATCAATTACCCAGATTTCATTGGCCCACATCCATAGCGGCGGTCTTCATTTTGATCGGCGACCATTATCGATGACACAGGCAGAAGTACCTATAACAGTTAGTCAGTATGTACAACAAGTTTCTTATCTATATGTTAATTTCAACATTATGAACAAGTTCAATATAAGTAGGTTCAATAAATACTATTACATATAGTTGACCTCAACCATTTATATATATATATAAAGTATAACTTCATACCCCACATCATGTTCCAAGATCTTAATCGCAAAGTTAACATATTTTTTATACATTTTATTACATTGGATGAAAATATTCATGTGACTGAAAACCAATTGAGATATTTTTTTTTATAAATCCAAGAATCATCCTATCGATAAGACATAAAGAAAGTGGCAACCGTATTATTACCACATAAAAGCAAAAGATGTCTGATAAAGGAATAGGTTCAGTAAGACCCCTTTTTGGCCCCAAAATATAGCAGTTTTAGAAAATTGTGAAAATGTAATCTTTAAGCTATATTTTGGAAAGTAAAATGCTTCTGCTACATAAATATGAGCTGTTTTTGGACAATACAATGCACAAATATCGCGTACTAGCATCATTAAGTCATGCTAAATTACTGAAATCTTCAAAATTTTAGCGTTTTGGTTAATTTTTAGACGGTTTCCGTCTAAAATGAAATTGGCCGCATTCGTGTTCATTCATAATATTGAAATGTAAGTTGTATTTGATGATACTACAAAACATATTTAAAGGTTGAGGATGAACACGGATGCGGCCACTTTCATTTTTGACAAAAACCATCTGAAAAGTGACGTTTTTTTGGCATATTTGATAGATTTTTCATATTGAAGCTTCAATCTGAGCGATTTTAATGACTAAATCAGTTAAAATCTTTCACATAAACTAATCGAATCAATTGAAATAGACACTTAAGTGTTTAAAAAGTCTCCAAAAACTTTCGTTAGATGAACCTGAAATTTGAGGCCAAAATCGGCCCTTACCGGACCGACTCCTTTATATTATAAGTACACAATTAAATGAACTATTTTTATAGTCAGAGTTTTTACTGTTATTTATTACAATTGTTTAACAGTAAATGTAAACAAAATATATTGACACAATTACGACCTTCATTGTTGTGTTTAGTGATAAACCAATCGGGAAACCTACCATCCTCGGATCTTAACTTTATAATGCACGATTTATTGCCAATGTTATACGAAATATTGGGGTTATTTTTGTCATCTCTATTAATGCGTATAGAGATATTTGTATCAAAATATTTTGGATTGACCCTAGAATACAAGTCTGATAAAAAAAACATTGGTAATGTTAGTGTATACATTTGAAGTGCATATGAATCGTAATCCTAAGCGTGAAAGACAACTTCGCTTGAGCACATTTTATTATTAGAGAGACAGTAATCAGGTACATATTAAAACAGATTTTGTCACACCAAAAATTATATGAGGTTATGATAGATATGAGATGATTATATGAGAAACATACGGGTATATCTAATGTTTGCGATCTTTTAATTACATTTCTTAGCCTACCTCTTGCTGTTTAGTCTTGTCCATTTTTTTCAATTTTATTGTTTATAATAATGTTAAGATCACACACAACTTAGATAAACATTTGGTTTACATATAAATGTGTTATCTTCTTTGTCTCTTCTTATCAAATCTTTGAGATAAATATTTATCAGAATGATCCCCACTTATCACTGAAAATGTCATTTATTTTTCACTATTATCTATGTATGTTATTTTTTTTATCACTGTACTTTTAAAATTCCATATGCTCTGATGGAGAGGTTTCATATTTGTTAGGATCATGAAGACACGAAAACAGAATGACGCAAGAATGCTGTTAGCTTATCAAAATATAATGGACCAAGAGTATGGAATGCTCTTCCTTATACAATTAGAAAATTAAACACAGTATTATAATTTTAACATTACTACAAATCTATGTGCTTTTGAATTTACCATGATAGTTGTACTGTAAAGTCATATAATGATTGTTTATTTGAATTATTATTTTATGTTTCTTTAATCACTCTGTAATGTTTATGTCATGTTGTAATTAATGTTATGCTCTTAATGGGCCCTTTAATTTGGAAAATACAAAATATTGTATTGTATTGTATTGTATTATTGTATTTGAATTGTAGTGCATCTTCATTTATCATTTATAGTATTAAATTTGTATTGTTTATTTTTTAATGTTATTAGTATTGCATTAAGAGAGCCTAATTGAAAACTGTTTTCAGATGATCCTTCAATTTCCGGAAGATTCAATTGAATAATTATTGGTGTACACAAGAGAAAATCATTTACCGTGGCTTCTTTTTTTGCTGGCACTGAACTATACATCCTTTATAAGTTCCGAAGAAATTTTACGTTATCGTTTGAAGTGAAAAACTATTTGAATTCACACATATTTTTATATGACATTGATAGAAAAAAAAACACTTAAAATTATATGCTCTATATATTTTCATTAATGCATTCTAAAGAAATATCACTTTACATGCACCGTATTAAATGTATAATAACCATATGAATGCAATGATAACAAATATTAAATATCGCATGTGTGAAAAAAACAAATTACTATTATTTAATTAAGGAATGACTGTAATATTTTTTCTGTCTATGAAGAAATAACATTAAAAATTTGGTGCACACTGAATAACGCGCGTAGCGGGTTATTTAACAGTGTGCACCACATTTTTTTTATGTTATTTCGAATAGACAGAAAAAATATTATTAATTTATCAGAATGTATCCGACTTCTCATTCTAAATTCCATTGTAAACCGTAGAAAACCATGAAAAAACGTTGATGACGTCACGCTCACATGACTAAATTATGTCTATGCATGGGCTCATAACAAAATAACGTCAGCCAATCAGAAGACGCGTTACATCCAAAATTAAATTATATGATGTTATCATACTATTGGACAAAAGATTAAAAAAACCATTGTAACTTGGATGTAGAGTTGTCTCATTGGCACTCATACCACATCTTCTCATTTCTATATAGTTGTTTTAACCAGGAGGATTTACTGTCAAAGAAATAGACTTAATTAATCTACAATACTTGGTCGTGTTTTTAAACCCTCGACTACGCCTCGGCTTTTAAATTTTCATAAAACATGGCCAAGTATAATCTAACCTATAAATTTAGCCCAATGTTAACGATGGAATCGGTCGGTCAAAAGTAAAACACCAAAAGAGGTAGTTTTAGTTTAAAGTGCCGATCGAACGCATCTATCGTTATAAACTAGTACGATTGAATTGGGAATAATTTGTGTGCATATATTGGGTGGAAAATTACACTTGCAATTTGCTATAAAATGAATGACCAACATTTTTGGACAATGAATGTAAACAAAATATTATTAAATCATTACGACCCTCATTGTTGACAGACGTTCAGTGGTAAACCCATTGGGCCATTCTTTGTCAAACACTATATATGAGGTTATGTTAGATATAAAATTAATATGAGCGAACCATACGGTTATATCTAATTCTAACGATAGATTTTAATTTAGTGTCTTATCCATTTTTTCCAATTCTATTATTTATAATTACGTAAAGATCTTTGATAAACATTTGTCTCAAGTTCACATATAAATGAGTTATCTCTCTTTGTTCTTATCTTAAATATCTGATCATTTATCAGAATGTATCCGACTTCTCATTAAAATTGTGTTTTACTTTACACTAAGTTATATGTATGTTTTTGTTTCTAAAATTCCGAAATCACTAGTGGTGCATTTGTCCATTATTAAGATTCTTTTAAATCTTTTTCTTTATTTTCATATTAATTTTTGTTCCAAAAAGTCATGTGATTTATTGTTGCATCCAATGAAAATCTATGTAAATCCCATGAGACATTTGTTCGTCTTATTGGCATTTTATGGTTTGCGGAAGAGGCTTTAAAAATTAAGTTGTATTTCATCTTGAAAATTGGAGATTCACTGAGCTATTTGTGCAAATGTACGATCACAATTTTATCAATGCACTTTTAAAATTCCTTTGGCTCTGGTTGAAATTTGTCTCATGGGCATTCATATCACATCTTCTTATTTCTGTATTGCTTGCAGGGTTTGTTGCTATGGCTGTGACGATGCAATAGAATGGGGTCTGTGCCTGTGATTTTACAGTTAGGATTTTTTGGTTGTGAGAGATGTCCACAACTTATAATTATACTATGTGTATGTTTTATTTCTGTATATGTATAACTGTGCTTTTAACCCTCCGCGTGTCTGTAGTGACGTATTAACTTTTCCTGAACATAATCTCTGTTCTGTTTGTAAATTATTGCGTCAAGGATTTCGTTATAACAAATTAGTAGAAATGTTCAAAAAAATCTTCCCTGGATATAGTTTGTAAGTTTGGCTGTACCCTCAGAAAACTTGTGCAAACTGGATATCACTTTCTTATTTGACCGTGATGATGTTTACCAAGCCTGTAAACTAAGCTACAATCTAGGTAAATTAATCGAACCTTTTAATGTTGGGTTTTTTTTCTTAAAGGTTACCAATTAAATACTGCTATGATATCTTTGATTATTGTTTTTATCGGTATAAATATTGATATTTTTTATCCAAAAAATTTAAAAAAAAAAACACAACTAATTATGATGTACATTTACAGATCTACACGCTGTAAATGACCGCATCATAACAGTATGATAGACAAAACTAAATAAATGGCGGGAAAACATCAAAAAGAGGCAGAAGATACCAAGAGTTCATTCAAAATTCATCAGTCGAACAAAAACTAACAACACCATACAGAGAAAAAAAAACATGCTGGAAAAATGACTAAATAGTACTTGCTATGAAAAGATTCGCAGTTCCTGTTCCACATGCAAAAACCGTCATGCAAAGAAAATAATTTTCAAGACAATTATACACTTTATCTTTTGACAAATGAATAAATGTTAAAACTTAATGCCGAAATTTCGGGAACTTGCCGACATTACTATATTTCAATAATTTCCATATTGCATTTATTTTGTTCCATGCAGAATTAAGGAAGGAATGCGATGGTATTATATTATAGGGATGTCACATTGCCACGACTCAATTGTTAAAGTTCCATATACAAGAGGGGGAATCCATGTGTAGGCAATTTCCTGCGTATGACGATTAAGTCTGTAAGTTAATGCTTTATTCCAGAATCTGTGATTTTTTATCAAAATGATGTTTTTCAAACGAGGGAACCTAGTGGAAAGCTCAAGCCAGACTTTCGAACGTTTAACGGACCCTGTCATTATTTGATTTACCTGTAAGGAATATTCGAATCATATGTGACTAATATATGTTTCAATAGCTGTAGCTACAATACCGTCTTCTTTTCCTAGATTTTGAGTAATGACACCATATATTTTATCTTATTACTGAATGCATCACAAAATGCTGGAGCAAATAGAAAAGAATCTGATCAACCTTCCAGAGCATATTATGTCATCTCGATTTGTGGTTGGGTTCGTGTTGCTCAGATTAGTTTTTGGTTAAGCCTCAATTGTTGTTTATAGTCGTTTTAACCATGGTGTTGTCCATTTTTCTTCGACTGGTGTTTTGGTGGCCTCCATCACCATGGTATTTTCAGCCTCTTTTTATTACCCATGTCGGGTTATAATTAGAGACGTATAATACGGTACTATATGTATCTATATTGGTTTAAATCATACAAATTTACTGGCTACCATTTAGTTCTGAAGTCTTCTAAAGATTGCAGATTATGTTTCTTAAAGTCGTACCTCAAACCCTGGTGATTAGGGGTTTAAAAATCCCCTAGACAAGCAAAAGCAAATCAAAATTCAGTCAGGGGTAACAATATAAAGTTACTCATAGTCCTTAAGGTTCTGCATCGTAGTCCTATTAACTCTCAGACGGTCGTAATATTTTGATTTTGATTCTAACTTGACCATTTTGGAACCTAGTACAGTGATATCTGTATAAATGCGACGGATTACGTCATTATTCGTTATTGTTCACATCTGTTCCCTTTATCACATGGATAGTTGTCTCATTGACAATCCTACCTTAGCATCTCTTTATTTTCATAACTTCCATATATCTTTTGACATGCAAGTTATAATAAAATAGGAAACAACAATTTCTTAAAATTAGAATACTTAATCTTATTGCACCTTACCTTGTTAGGTATATAAAAACATCATTATAGTACGTGCTTTTATGATGCTCTGTCCTATAAAGACTATAAAGGTGTTGACATTGTCGATGGAGTACCTTCCAAAACAAACATGTGTTATGAATGATCGCTTCATTAATTTCAATACATATACATATACTTATATTAATTCAGGGATGTAGCTGCCGTTAGGCTCTTTAGGAACGTGCCTAAACATATTTTTTTCACAAATATTTGTTTCTTTTAGAAAAAATAATAAACAACGTTAAATGTAAATGAAAGCCATTGAAGTTGTCAAAACTCTTTAATTATCGAATGTCATGTGGACACTAGTCTCTCGTCCTCAGTGAATGGAATATTGGATAGAATTGAATGTTTTTACAATTTTACCTTATATAGAAACTATAAACTAGAAATTTGGTTCAGATCATATTTCACTTCTATCAACAAAAACTTGAATGAACCTCAACTTAGACACACGAGTTTTTTATTAGGTGTTGTTAGTTTTCAACTAGCTTTCCACTTTGTTTTCACCCAACTTGCCAATGTTGGTCTTCCGTTTGGCTGTGCAGGATGTATAAATACGCAGTCACGTCTGGTCAGAATGGGGACATTAAATCCTATGCCTAGTTGTAGAGAGAATGCAAATCTTTGATGAGTTCGTAGTTGGTCTACTGAAAGTCAAAATTTCTGCTCCTATCCAATAATTCCTCATTTTCCAAGGCATGGCATTTTTAAATTTCCAGACCTTCGTCCTGGACGACACCTATTACAGGACCTAGCTCCAAGTTGTATTTATTGTAAAAAAAAATCAACGGTCCTGAACTTGCATAAAATTAATATTTGACACTGGATGTAAAAAACATCTATCAACCAACTGGCTTCCAGTAATTTTTCTGCGTGTAATGGCCACAATTATTCAAAATTCCTAAGCAGGTAGGGATTTTACAGTAAAGGATTTAAAGAAATACGAATTTCTTGAATTTTGTTAGGCATCAACTATGTCTGTATTTGTTTGTGGGCTAGGGTGAAGTTTAAGAATTTAAATATTGATGGTTGATGTCTAGCCAAAAGGATAGTTCTATTATATATGGTAGTATAAGTGTTTACGTGCCTATTTTTTTTTAATGAAGGATCGTCAAAATGTACTTTTAATTAAGTTAAACGTATATATCAATCAGAACGGAATAGATATGATAATACCAAACAGGGTGTACTGCTTAATTAAAGGGATAAGCTGATCTACGCTGGGCAATGCATATTGTAAATAATTTTTTTTATGTTACGGATTGTACTGCGTTATTTAATTCACCATTTAGATGTTATGGTACATTATTCATAATTCTTCGAACTTTTCATCATGTATATTATAATTATCATGATTAAATAACCAGCAAATTTAATACTTTTGTACATAAAATTTTGCAGCTAAAACGCTAAAAACCGTTCTCCGTCGGAGTTCAGGTGTCAGACCACCAATTAAAAATCCCTATCTGTTCAACCAAATTTTGCAATTTTCACAGCTTTCTAAATATTTTACCTTAAGTTTAACTTCAAGGAAACCAGGTATATCCTGAATTGTACATGTATCACCTTCCTACATGCCAATTTTCAACCAATGTTTAAAGTCTTGTAACAAATTTCTGATTTTGAAAAGACAGGTACTACCAAAATAACTCCCGGTTTTCTGGAAATCTTAAATTAGTGTACTATGTAGCGCATTAATCCTGAATTTTTAATGCAAACTCATAGACAAGTGAATTTTGGCTCAAAATGGTCTAAATATATTTCCCTTTCACCAAAAGTTTCATTTCTGCAAATTTGTTGGTTAGTTTAAGTAAACAATGACATCAAAAGCACTATTTTGTGTCAAAGTAGGACTACTTTTACATACGTTCTAAATTGGAGGGAGTAATTGGTGGTCTGACACCTTCAGTATATTTTTGTGATTTTACTTTTTGAGTTTCATAAAATTCTAAACTTTTCTGGATTCAACTGTGCTATATTTTGTTATTTATACATGTCAGTTTTTACTTTAAAATTCGATATGGCCAATCTCCCTTTCATTTATTTTACTTGAGGGAAATTTTCGAAATGTCCAGGTTTACATAATCTAACGTATAACACCTTTGTATGTATAAAAATAACGTGAGGAGAGTGGTATGATCGTCATCGAGACAACAATAACCACCAAAAAGGTCAAATGGCTTGAAGGTAATCAATCATTGATCACTGTACGACCTTCAACAATGAGCTAACCACACACTCCAACAGTTGACAGATTTTTCTGAAATATTCGGGGTGGATACATCTGATAATTTATTTATTTATTGTTATTTGAACTTTTAAACTAGCTCCTGTTGTTTCAAAAATAGCAGTCAAAACTGTGAAAATTGGTACAATTATACATGATATCTGGGACAATAACTTAAAAAGGGGGGTCAAAATTTTCTCAAATTATTTAAGGTAGATACTAATGAAACACATATTAGTCTCCTTACAGTTCAATCAAATTATGATGGGGTCCTTTAAACTTTCAGAGGTTTGGCTTAGCTTTCCACTTGGAACCCTTGTTTAAAAACATTGTAATCAGAAATCACAGATTCTGGAATAAAGCTATTAATTACAGCCTTAATTGTCATACGCAGGTAATTTCAAACACTAGGATTTTGATTTTGGCCACATCTATAAGCGGTTAGTTTTCTTCTTTGAATCTTTTTTTGTTGGCGTGAAAAATCAAACCATGTTTTATTATCCATTTCCAAGAGATTTATATAATCACTGGGGTGATTAAGCATAAGAATGTTTATGATGATTTATTTCTTTGCATTTTTCCATTTTTCAGGAATAATGACGGGACTGTTAGATATACTGTTCCCAGCTTTTATGCTACAACTCTTCTTGTAGTGGCGAATAATTCTGCCACGTTTAATTACCAAACTCCATGGGATTTAATAACAAGAAAGTGCAAACTATTTTTGTACATATGCACAGGGGTGACTTCTATGTTTTTACAACGAATTTCAGTTAATATTTGTTTTCCCTACTATATGACACAACTTCTAAAAGTGGTAAATAAACATGCAAGGTTTCATTACTCAACTCCAAGGGTGTTAAAAGAATGAGAGACGAAACCATTTATGACAAATAGATAAGGTGTAAAACAAAAGCATGATATGTACTTGCTAAACATTAGGATATTTAGAGTTTCTGTTTATCTAATTTTGTTTTCAAGATACAATGTAATAACAAAATAAATTGGTAAAAAGATTCATTTCCAACAGTCCATTGAAGATTTCAATTATTAGACTTGTTTGTAGATCTAGTGTTGCTGGTCATTTTTATTCTTAAAAGTTCTGTCCATTTAGTATCATTTTGAATATAATATGCCAAAAACTAAAAAAATGGTAAGCAATAATTCCAGTCCTCCTGAACATCCACAATATTTTTGTCACTGAAATTTAAGCAACCAACAATCAATCAATATTTCAAATATGGAGTTGATTTACAAGTGTAATTATACAGACATATTTATAGTTCCTGATTTTATCCCCAAACAGTTGCCGTCCATCAATCATATATTCCAAAACAATATTTATCATATATGGACAATAACTTCTATATGGCTTCTGCTAACAATATTAGTCTCTTAGTTGTGTAATGGATTGTATTTTTTACTCAGTCAGATTTTATCCATCTATAATGGTTATATATAAGACCCCTGCTTGCATTCTAATTAATATAAAAATAACAAATCTGGGTTACAAACTAAAACTGAGGGAAACGCATCAAATATAAGAGGAGAACTACAACAAAAATAATCTTACGACCGCCTTTGTGATAATGACTTGAGATTTCTCTTACGATACTTGTAAGATTAAATCTTAAGATTTTTTGTGAAAAGGGCTACTGAAACACAACATTAAAATGTAACACACACAAAAAATGGTGGGTTAAACCTGGTTTTGTGGCATGCCAAACCTCTCACTTTAATGGCAATGTTAAATATAACATTTAAATGACAACATTGCATATATATATATATATATGGACAACATTGCATATATATATATATATGTATCACCATCATTGATGGCGATCCGATGGATACATCTGTTGTAGAGTTGTCACTGACTCAGACGTACTTATAAATATAATTATTTTCTGTGACTGTATATTACATTAATTTGTAGGATCCTTTACTATAGATAATTTAGCTGATCTGTAACAATAACATCTTCATGCCTTATATATCATGTACTGTAGTACGCCGCTAGATTAAAACTGACGTGGAAAGGTAACACACGGCCAGCGAAAGCTCTTTTTTGAGAGCCCAGGTGGTCGTGTGGTCTAGCGGGACGGCTGCAGTGCAGGCGATTTGGTGTCACGATATCACAGTAGCATGGGTTCGAATCCCGGCGAGGGAAGAACCAAAAATTTGCGAAAGCAAATTTACAGATCTAACATTGTTGGGTTGATGTTTAGACTAGTTGTATATACATTATGTACACAGCCATGTATCACCATCATTGATGGCGATCCGATGGATACATCTGTTGTAGAGTTGTCACTGACTCAGACGTACTTATAAATATAATTATTTTCTGTGACTGTATATTAAATTAAGTTGTAGGATCCTTTACTATAGATAATTTAGCTGATCTGTAACAATAACATCTTCATGCCTTATATATCATGTACTGTAGTACGCCGCTAGATTAAAACTGACGTGGAAAGGTAACACACGGCCAGTGAAAGCTCTATTTTGAGAGCCCAGGTGGTCGTGTGGTCTAGCGGGACGGCTGCAGTGCAGGCGATTTGGTGTCACGATATCACAGTAGCATGGGTTCGAATCCCGGCGAGGGAAGAACCAAAAATTTGCGAAAGCAAATTTACAGATCTAACATTGTTGGGTTGATGTTTAGACGAGTTGTATATACATTATGTACACAGCCATGTATCACCATCATTGATGGAGATCCGATGGATACATCTGTTGTAGAGTTGTCACTGACTCAGACGTACTTATATATACAAGTACACACCCTTGATATCGCGGGTCCGTGACTGAATTAAAGTATATACATGTAACTATGCCTAAGCCTTATTTTAGTAATTAGTATTGTCATCTGATAAAGTCATGTCGATTATAAGATACAAAGTTTTCTCTGCTTTCAAATCTTTCTGTTTGAACCCGTCGACCTGGAACTTATCAATTTTTGGTAATATTAATTATTTGGAAAACAAAAGGTCCTGGCTATCCAGGAATGGAGTATTTTTTAATCAACAGCATTGTCCTGTATTAGTTATCTTAGAAAGTCTTGCTGATTGCTGAATAAAACTACAATAGGGAACAATTTGACAATGATTGAATTTAGTATTGTCAGCCCTTTGATTATGACCCGTGTATATAGCAAAATCCAAAATACACCGTTTGGTGGTGCGCCTGTCTAATGCAGATAAGGTAATAGCTAACAGGTGAATATACTATTGGTATCGGTATCGGATTCGACCCAGAACTTGTTAATTATTGGCAATATTAATTATGTGGAAAACAAAAGGGTCTGGAGTGGTGTAATTTTTAATCTACACCATTGCCCTATATTAGTTATATATAGAGTTGAATTCTTTGATTTGTCGTTTTTACCTGATGACGGCTGACAAATTGGACCTCGTTATTTTAGTATTATAGATATAATGTTTGTATCTCAATGTCATGAAAATCACGTGCTATTATCGTACATTACTCTGCTGTCGATTTATATGTATACTTTATCATGTTTTGAACTCTTTAACATGTTTGTGTCTGATGAAATAAAATATTTTGTCTTGAGATACATGTTTGAAATTTAAACCATTTATACAAGACTATTATGCATTTGATAAATGGTTGTTTTATTGGGAAAATAAATATAGACAAAGAAAAAGGCACAAAAAAGATTTAACCTTTTATTTTATGAGATTTTATTTCCACCTGCTTCAGTAAACAAAATAAATATTCTTTGTAAACAAATATTATACATCATTATTAACATATGAATACAAAATATATTTTGGACGGAATAAAGAATTCAATAAATATTACAGGTTGCAGCTAAAGCTTACAAACCTTTTAACTTATAAGGACCTCTTCATATTCAGTTAATTTTTATTTGGGCTTTAATGAGACGTTGTTTCCCTAACAAACATCTAACTTTTACAAAGGTCATTTTCAAGTAGGACAAATTTGTAAAAAAAATCAAAACCTAATCTGGATATAAACTGCTGGAGATAATGAGATTATACAAAATCTACTACTATGGACTATGTCAGGTTGATCAAACTTTGTCTAAAAACAAGAACTTTGATGTTACAACAGAATATTTAAATGCAATTGTTTTTTGATGTGCAATTTCAGTTCCATCCAATACTGGTTATCATTATGTTTATGATGAAGACAATGTGTCTCCCTTGAGAATTGGAAAATAAATACTAAAGTCTAGAACATAGTAGACATTATAAAACATAGTTAATTCCAAATCAGCAATGTGAAAATGTCATATAACATTGGAATGATTATAAGTTGGAATTTTATCTATAAATTGTTAACAAAATGTTTTCTTTTATAAATTACATCATTTCTGTTTCCCTAACACAAATTTATTCCAGATTTGACTAGTAATATTTTGCATAGCAATTTTAATGGTTTACTTTTATCATGCTGAAAAGTTTTCCTCAACCCTATTGCAAGATTTGCATTTTGAATGTCACAGTTAAAACCATTGATGAAAAAGCTTTAATTACCTTTCTAAACACTGTAACCTCTAACAGTCTATTTTTAAAAACAAGAAGTGTATATCAATATAAATGTATATTGGAACAATGATACAACTGATTCCCATTGCCTTCTTTGACATAGAACAAGTAAGTCTGTTTTGTAACAATAAAACATGATTATTTGATATTCCAACATTTAACTATTTATACTTCTCTAATTTTTTACTGTACATAACATAAAATACAGTAATTTTAACTTTTAAAGTTTTGCAATCCTTTTCTTCATTAAACAACTTCATTATAGTGTTTTCTTTCCACAATAAAATAAATAGTATCACAGTTTTGAAATGGACATAATTATAATAAATGACTAAGTTTGTGCTGTAACCCTTGGTCTTGGTCCACCTGTCCGTGACACAGAACTTCCTGTTGACCCTGTGGAGGCAGGCTGGGCAGAAGGTGTTGGTCGTTCCCGCTCTTTCTGATATTCATATTCTATTTTGGATTCTATTTTCTCCCAGTCTATTTCAATCTAAAAGATTAAAATAAACACTCATTATAAAAATCTGTTTTATACATCCACTTTCCGATAATTAATGAGTTACTAGACCTGCTTCTGACTTGGATGACTTGTGTAAAAATGTAGGTAGGTTTTTGTTTGGTTTTGTTTGTTAGTTTTTTTTTATTGAGGAGGGTGGGTTGAATATTTTTTTTTGATACCACAACGCCCAATAGTTTTATTTTTATTTGTAACATAATTGTATTTGGTTACACCACACACAAATCATATATTATGTGGTGTGACACACTCCCATACATTTTTTCCTAGATGAAATTAAATTCTCTGATTTGTTTGAAGATAACTTACTCCGTCTTTGTACTGTTGGTATCTTTTGATGTTCTCTTTCTTGGAAAATCTTTCTAAATATCTTTGTCTATATCCTAATACTGTATCTACATGGGTTTTATGTTTAACTGCTAATTCCAATGCTCTGCAATTCAAAGTATTATAAAATTCAATAGATTTCATTTTTATGCAAACTACATCTTATTACATTCGTTTTACTTTGTTTGAAAAATTAAAAAAAAACATTGACTAATTGAGATAGCAAGAAATGGTTTTATGCCACAAAAATCATTATGGAAAATTGGATGGACATTTCAAATTTTTATAAATGTGATAAACTGTAAATATAATTTGGTGGTTTTAGTGGTAAGAGGAATGTGCCTTCAAAGACCATAAGGGATTTATTCCAAAACAGAACAAAAAATACATAATTTTAGAATTTGTCCTATTGGTATAATAATTAACAAAAGCATAATAACAATGCCAGATTACCATGCCTTCATTGCATTCAGGACTTATCAATATCATGGGGAAAATCCTCTTTCCACTAAAGAAATGTAACCAAAATAAAACACATCTGTACAACTAGAGGCTCTAAAGAGCCTATTGTCACTCACCTTGGTCTATGTGCATATTAAACAAAGGACACAGAAGGATTCATGACAAAATTGTGTTTTGATGTTGTTAATCCTTTTGAAAATCTTACTTTACTGAACAATCTTGCTGATTACAATTATCCCTATCTATAATGTACTTGGCCCAGAAGTGACAGTGGAAAATATTTTGTAAAAATTTACAAAAATTTACAAAATTTATGAAAATTGTTAAAAATTGACTATAAAGGGTAATAACTCCTTAAAAGGTCAATTGACCACTTTGGTCATGTTGACTTTAATATTTGTAGCTCTTACTTTCCTTTACATTATTACTGTTTACAGTTTATCTCTTTCTATAATAATATTCAAGATAATAACCAAAAGCTGCAAAATTTCTTAAAATTACCAATTCAGGGACAGCAACCCAACAACAAGTTGCCCGATTCGTCTGAAAATTTCAGAGCAGATAATTCTTCACCTAAGGACGAATTTTATTCACAGCAGATTTGCTCTAAATGCTTTGGTTTCAGAGATATGAGCCAAAAACTGCATTTTACCCTATGTACTATTTTTAGCCATGTCTGCCATCTTGGTTTGCCGGCGGGGACACATTTTTTAAACTAGATACCCTAATGATGATTGTGGACAAGTTTGGTTAAATTTGTCCTAATAGTTTCAGGAAGATTTTTGTAAAAGATAACAAAAATTTCCCAAAAATTGTTAAAAATTGACTATAAAGGGCAATTACTCCTTAAAGGGTCATCTGTCCATTTTGGTCATGTTGACTTATTTGTAGATCTTATTTTGCTGAACATTATTGCTGTTTACAATTTATCTCTATGTATAATAATATTCAAGATAATAACCAAAAACGGCAAAATTTCCTTAAAATTACCAATTTAGGGGCAGCAACACAACACCTGTTTTGATCTATCTGAAAAATTTAGAGCAGATAGATTTTGACCTGATAAACAATTTTCCCCTTGCTAGATTTGCTCTAAATGCTTTGGTTTCAGAGATATAAGCCAAAATCTACATTTTACCCCTATGTTCTATTTTTAGCCATGGAGGCCATCTTGGTTGGTTGGCCCGGTCACCGGACACATTTTTAAACTAGATACCCCAATGATGATTGCGGCCAAATTTGGTTTAAGTTGGCCCAGTAGTATCAGAGGAGAAGATTTTTGTAAAAGTATTACGTTAACCCTTGGGGCCAGGTGAGCTTAAAACAAAATAAAACACATCTGTATCAGAATTTTATAATGCAGTATAGAGTTGACCTACCTATCCCAATTATAAAGTTGAATATTTAACATAATTGCCCTGAATGTGAGTCCAGCGGTAAGTAATATAGCCTCAGCGTCTTGTGGACTTCCACATAATAGGGCCATCTCAGCATTCCGAGCTTCTTTAACTGGTATGTCTTTGATATTCACAATAAACTGTACTTTCTCCGCCTGAAAAAGAAACAAAAACAACATAATTTTTATGTCATCTACAAGAAGCATCTCTTCTTGAGGAAATAAATTCAACTCCTGTGTTCACTGTGCTTAAACGGCTGTGGGTAACTTAAGTTACCCACAGCCCAAGATGGAGCCGCCTTGCGTCGGTTAGATACTTTTCTTCGATAGAATAACAATACCACGAATGCATCAATTAAACAACTGAATTTAAAAGTTGTATTAATCGTTTAGGGAAACCCCTAAACTGGAAAGGTGATTAAATTCTACAAAATAAACGATCACAGCACGATTTTAAAAAACACTTAGGCTGTCCGTAACTTCAAAACAACTTGTCCGTAACTTTTTTCATCATACCAATAGAGATGTCCGTAACTTTCAAAGAATCGACATACGCGGATGTAATGTTTAAACTGATGATAGAGATTGCATCGAATACATATTCACAAAACGAAGTAGATGTCTAGTATGATATAATTCATTGTATCGATGGAAGACAAAATTGGGAAAATATGAAAAAAATCACGATAAATCCGCAAAACTCGGCTCTCATTTTGTATAACGTCGGGGTACCCGAATCGCCTAGTTCGGAGGGTTGTTTCCGATCATAGCAGATAAACTGTTGAAACATCATTATTCGTTTTTATTTTTGAACAAGCAGACTACACAAGTATTTTTTACACATACATGTAGCATGTATACACTTACTGATTTTCTGCCAGCAACGACAAGGGTAGCGTGAATCCGGGATTTTGGAGGGGAACCCAAATTGCCCAGGCATGCAGTGGATAAAATTGAGAATGGAAATGGGAAATGTGTCAAAGAGACAACAACCCGACGATAGAAAGAAACAACAGCAGAAGGTCACCAACATGTCTTCAATGTAGCGAGAAATTCCCGCACCCGGAGGCGTCCTTCAACTGGCCCCTAAACAAATATATACTAGTTCAGTGATAATGAACACCATACTAATTTCCCAATTGTACACAAGAAACTAAAATTAAAATAATACAAGACTAACAAAGGCCAGAGGCGATAGACTATACGAGACAAGTGCACAAACTTTTTCCGTCTTTTTGAAAAAGCCAAAAACACTTTTCTCTCATCCCCACAAAAACAAATCCCATCAGCATTGACAGTAAAATAAAAGAGGTGTCAATCTGGACACACTGGGACGTTGCGCACGGTGATATTGCGGCACCCTGGCCAAGATTTACAGTAAATGGGAAAACTTAAAAAAGGGACATTTTGTATAAATGAATAAACCTAGTTTTACAGCTAGCTGCATATTTCATTTGTATGCAAGTTGCATTAAATCTCATTAAACTGAATAAAACTAAAAGACACAATTAATTTATAGGTAAAAGTCAGTGATAATAAAAGGAAAAGAGCAGTCAACATAGTGTAACAATTCGACATAGTATATAAAAATATAAATAACTACGTAGGACAACAGGTAATTTAATAGTCTAACAACCCCTGATAACATACAAAGAGAGAAAAAAAAACATACTAGGAAACATATTCAAAAAAATCATAACACTATAACTAACTGGTGGGATGTATAAATACAGAGCCGCGTCAAAGAGTATTCATCAAAATACACATAGAAAGAAACAGAGGTGAAGGTAAACCGCAAACATATAATTAAACTCAAAACATTAAAGAGTATGGAAAAGCCTTGGTCTGACAAGCGAAAAAACGTCGATAAGACGCACATCAGTAAATAAAAGTTCAAACCATAACCAGGATGGAGTACCACAAACCCCACATAAAACTTCTGTGGTGTATAAGTATGATGCGTTAATAAAATCACATTTGGTGGTGAATGAGTAATATAAACGGCCGAGAAGGTTACAAATATGATGTTAATTGTCTTCTAATTGTTGAAATTATAATTCTTAAAATTTTAAATCAAAAGTTACCCACATCTAAAAATAAAGTTACGGACAATCTGCTTAGTTTCGATAAAAAAGTTACGGACATCTTATGCATTTTTTAAAGTTGACCTTGCGCTTTAGTGAACTCTATATTAACAAATTTATGGTAATTGTTAGTCATTTCTTTATTCAATAATCCTATAAATATTTACATTCTGCATGAAAAACGTCGCAAAAGGTACATTTTGTATGAATTAAATATCAACGAGTTTAGAGTCCGCCATCTTGGGCTGTGGGTAACTTAAGTTACCCACAGCCGTTTAAGCACAGTGGTGTTTTAAAAGTTTTATAAATTCATAAGATTTTTTTATTGCATGGATCTTTGGTACTGTTAAAAGAGAGTTAATCTGCCTGACCTTTAGACGATAAAATATTCATGGTTGGAGAGTTGTTTCATTGACAATCATGATTATTTGTACAGCTCACTTCTACTACATCAATAAATTATCATCCAAATAATTATTTACAGAGCCCACTTCTGTCCTATTATCACTACTTCTACTACAGGGTTTCTAATGTATGTCACTACCGAAACAAGGTCTTTCACTTCTGTCAATGTTAATGTCATTTTAAAAGTTTTACCATACAACAACATGTAGCACCAATGTTCATCAATAGTATTTATTCCTTGTCAAAATATTACATTAATAATCCTATAAAATATGTCATGTGTTACAAGTAAACATGTTATGTATAAACAAATATAGACTACCTCTAAGATGGCAGCATATGACACTTCAGCTGTGTTGAGATCTTTCGCATAAGCAGACATTGCAGCAAGACACGCCCATAAAATGTCATCCTGTAAATTAAATATTATATAATTGAAAGCTTCCATCTTTTTCTTAATTTTCTGGACTTTTCAGAGAAACATAACAGTGAGCCATATCCAACTAAAATTTGCACTTTTTTAATATATAACATTTTAAAAATGACAATAACAGATCTGAATGTATAATGACATGAATTCTTTCCTGGATTTGTATAGTTCCTGTCTCATTAGCATTATCCCAACACCTCCTTCAAGTCTATGTATGTCCAATTAGCATCGAAGAACCTTTACTTACTTTAACAAATCTACACAGTCTAACAGCATCGGCAAACCTTGATGACTGTACATAGTTGTGTAGTATTGATGGGTACGGTGAGGTGACTGTACTGACTATAGAACCTTCAGCTCTCCGTATCACAACATGATTTCCTGTATACTGTAAGATCTGAGGGTTCTTACCAAATTCACTGTAAAACAATAAAACATATATACATTCGTTAGAAGTGTTGATGCATTGATGTATGGATGACTGTTTAAAGTACAGTTGCCAGTTAAATGCTTGTTCAGAACAAGAACATAATAATATGATATACTATAAACCTGCTTTGTTTCAGACTGACACCCTGAGTCTGATTTTAATTATGCTTGTTCTCAAGGTAATATTCTGCAGGATAACATGTCACAATACCAGACACATTTTTCTGAACCCAAGCATACAAGACTTTGCCCCTACCACTAAATGCAGTATGCTTATTATAGCAACAAATATCAATTTTCAATTCTTTGGTTTGAACCCATAACCTCCTCCAATTAGACCAGCACACACACACACACACTACAATGAGACCACTGAGGTGGTATAAGGTTTAGTACATGTGTACTTCACTTGTCAACATCTGCTTATAAACACACTCAAAACAAAGTGAGGTCAACCATAGTGAAAATAAAACGCATCAAACAGAAGGAATTATTCTCAAGCATTTACAACTAAACAATGTATATGTGTAATGGATTGGAAAACATTCAAACAAAAATTATAGAATAACTTATAGTAGAATTCAAATAGAGAACGATATTCAATGAGTGACCGAACAACACATTAATTCACAAATGCGCGTATCGCATGAGTTAATTATCAGTGTTGTTAGGTCACAAGTTAAATATTTTTCGATATTTGAATTCAGTTTAAAAATCAGTTAATTTTTTTTTAAAGAAATTAATGTAAAACATCTAAGAAACGTTATCTTTTTCTACGCATTCACAATTTGTTTTGATCTGACGTTATTGACGTCTTGACAACGCCTATTGTTGTATGACGTCAGAGAGTGAAATAACCACGTTTATTTCACATGGTTTTTATTTAACTGGGAAATCAATGTAATTCATTGCAAACAATGTAATAAATCTGTATAGTAAAAGAAATCTAACTTATTCCTTCATTTCAATGCTGAATCATGATCTCTTTTATAAATGATTGCTATAGAATTAATGAATTTTTAGGTGAAGGATTCTCTATTCTCTGTTCTATTTATAAGATCTCTTAAATTGCATCCTAGGAAAACACTGTTCTATTTATAAGATCTCTTACCTTGCATCTTAATTTAGAAAACACTGTTCTATCTATAAGATCTCTTACCTTGCATCTTTGGAAAACACTGTTCTATTTATAAGATCTCTGTCTACAAATACAACATTGGGGTAATACCATACTGTAAATTTACTATCTGCAAATGCTGCCAACATATTAGCTGAGTCATTCCATGCCAAGGATTGAATCATGTTTCCTGAAATGTAAAAACCAGGATTTCAAACGTTTATTCATCAACATATTATGTTTAATCATTTATAAATTTACATTTAACTTTTCTACATTCATCATTAAAACCAGACAAAGGTAAAACATAATGCCTACCGCTACGGAGAGGGCAAAAAAAAAAAACTCTATAAATCAGGATTTTAACATATAAAGAGTATGTGATTGACATGTTAAACTTAGATTCCTTACCTAATTTATGTGTTTTCCTTTCTCCCCCAAAGACTCTAACAGATGTCACATAGAGATCTCTATTTTTATCTACTATTGCTAGACGTCTCTCTGTAGCTGGTCCACATTGGTCAAGTGCTATTTCCATTACCTCTAACTGAAAAATAGTTTTAAATCACTTGTTATTATGAAATATGAAATTAATATCACCCTGACATTTAAATCTACTTAATGTTTCATCTTGTAGCATGCTGATTTTCTTACATCCACTTCATTTGAACTTTGGTTAATAGTTGTCTCATTGGCAATCATACCAGATCTCCTTCTGTTTATATAGTCTCCAGTGCTTGAGGTCACAGACAAGATCCTCAGTCAGGTTAAACCAAAGTCTTCAACATTGGTATAAATGGCTTCTCTACCAAAAATGTAGCATAGCAAAGTAGAACAAAGGGATAAAGGCCATACAATTTTATGGATATAATTTTCAACAGCCATAACTCAATAATATTATTTTGAACTTCATCAATATACTGTTAATTAGAAGGCTGACATGAAATTAGAATTTTGTAAAAAAAAAAACACAGCTTTGTTATGGTAAAGATAAAACATGACAATCAATGATTTTTGACAAGACAATTTAGAGTTTGCACGATTATTTAGTCTAATCTCATTTGACATTACTCCTCATTATATTCTTTATAATAGCTGCAATGTTGATTGATAGATCAGCTGGAAAATCTGTCATATTACCAACTGAGCCTACTAATTTTAAGATTTCTTCATGAGGACCCTTTAAAAATAGATGATTGATAATGCATGCAAAATAGCTGACACCAAACCCTTTTTTTAACTGGGTTAAAATTGAATATATGACTATGACAGTTAACTGAAATATAGACCTTTTAAGATTTTATCTATTATTTTCAAATTACCTTGTGTGTAATGGGTTTACCATCACCCAAATTCTTTCCGGTCTGTGCATCAAATACATACACAACTGAAAAAAAGAAAATGAACATAAGAGAACTTTTAATGATTTTTAAAAAGATCCCCATACATTACTGAAGACCAGATCAATCTGAATTCTTAAATTTTTCAAGTTTGAAAAAATTTCATATAGGGTGACTCTTATGATATTTTTTTTACTAATACAGTGAAACTTCTCTAAACCGGTCCCTCTTAATACCGGTTCTCCCTTCATATCGGCCAAAACCGCAAGTCCCGGCCGGCGTGTATGTAAATAAACGGTCAGGTAACCTTATAAAACCGGCCACCCCTTTAAACCGGATACCGGCCGTTATTTGTGTATTTGTGTAATCAAAATCAATAAAATATCACCTCATAAAACTAATCATTAGTCCATATATAATACTGTTATATAAACAAACAAGTTAATCCGGTCAATTAGACACCTACATGGCCACTGAGTAGTGTTCACCTGTCAATGTCAAATCAATACCCGAATAAATTATCGGTTGAGAGATTTTGATCTTCACCCACGCTAATCAATGATGATGGTTAATTAGCATTAAATGTTTTAGCTTGGCTACTTTATTTCATCATTTTAAACATAAAATTTAGGCAAATTATAAAAATTAATCACTCACTTTGACTTTTGCAATCTATTGAAGTATATCAAACCTTTATAGTTAGGTTAAAGGATGTATATTTAGTAAGAGGTGTGGTGCTTCAAAGTGTGTGCATTGCTTATGTAATGTTATATCATCATCGTATGGTACCGATGAATGGCACAATTAACTTTCAATAATATTAGATATTAATATTAAAATTGTTTTGTTATATAGTTGCATTTTATTTGTTATTCCTGCAAAATAAAAAATAATAAAGATACAAATGATGTTTTAATATTTATTTCATAATCAATTTAGAATACAAAGCTAAATTTACACAACAAAACAAACTTTATGATTGAGGTACAATACATGGTAAAAAAAACAAATGCACACATATTGAAGGGAAGTAACTCTTATATTGAAGGGAAGTAACTCTTGTTAATTTCAAATTCATTAAACCGGCCACCCCTGAAAACCGGCCGAATCCCGTGGTCCGACGGGCGGCCGGTTTTGAGAAGTTTTACTGTACCAGTAAAAAACTGAAATGTCTATCCCTCTTAATAAGTGAGTATGAATAAAAAAAATCTTTGAGAAAAAAGGTATTGCCACTTGATTTATAAAAGCTTGTTTTATAGACAACTAGAACACACCCATGATATAACGGGTCCGTGACTGAATTAAAGTATATAACTATGCGTATGCTTTATTTTAGTATTGGTATTATCATCTGATAAAGTCATGCCGATTATAAGATGCACAGTTTTCTCTGCTTTCAAAATCTTTCTGTTTGAACCCGTCGACCTGGAACCTATCAATTATTGGTAATATTAATTATTTGGTAAACAAAAGGGCCTGGAATGGAGTATTTTTTAATCAACAGCATTGTTCTATATTAGTTATAAATAAAGTTGAATTCTTTGATTCGCTGTTTTACATCATGCCGGCTAACAAATCAAAAACTGTACCTACACGCCTTTTATTAAGTCCAGATTTTTAGTATTCGTATTGTCATCTTAGAAAGTCATACTGATTAAAATACTACAATAGGGAACAATGTGACAATGATTAAATTTAGTAGTGTCAACCCTGTGATTATGACCCGTGTATACAGCAAAATCCTAAATACACCGTTTGGTGGTGCGCCTGTCAGATGCGGAATGTACAGATAAGGTAATAGGTAACAGGTGAATATACTATTGGTATCGGTATCAGATTCAACCCGGAACTTGTTAATTATTGGCTATATTAATTATGTGGAAAACAAAAGGGCCTGGAGTGGTGTAATTTTTAATCAACACCATTGTCCTATATTAGCTATATATAAAGTAGAATTGTTTGATTTGTCGTTTTTACCCTATGACGGCTGACAAATTGGACCTAGTTATTTTAGTATTATAGATATATATATTTGACTTATTACTTATAGTAACTATAAGGATCACCTGATCATAAAATATTAATGTTGATTAAGGATGTCTGCTGGTCATGTTTTTGAATTCTTGTCATATTTTCGATTTTCTCAGGTTTTATCCATACAAATGTATTAAAATTTTTTTTACACGAGACCCCACTTTTGTCTTCATAAATCTGTTCAATAGATCATTTATGACCATTTGAATTTTTGTCATGAAATCCTTGTTATTTTTTCTTGGTTTAAAGGGTAAAAAACAATTCCAATGTTAACAAATAGTAAAGTCTGAAGAAAACCCTTTTCCCGCCATCTTCTAAATGTCTCGTATTTTGAAAACTACACACGAGACTATCGATTTTATTACTTTATTTTGTTTAAATATCAAAGTTGTTTTCATTTTAAGCAATCACATGAAATCCTTGTTATTTTAAATTAGAGCAGCAGACATCCTTAATACACAATGAAACAATGTTAGAGTCCAGTAAGCTCTGTTAGAGGGAGCTGTACACCATACAATAATACAGGCTTATCATAAGTTACAACTAATATCTGTCAGGCTGCTGACCAAATATGGTGTCATTCTGTACAGTGGTTCCTTAAGAAAAGTGCATAGAAAATATTTGTTGGACAAACAAACAGACATATCCCTTTATGAGTGGAAGGATACTTAGTAATCATGGGGTTAAAATGATTCAATGGAAAGCAAAATTATCAAAATACTACCCGTATTAATCATAATTTTCACAAGTTGTACGGTAAATTGCAGTCTCACAAAAACCAACCTTTTTCATCTGTTTTATCTCTTATAGCGATTGTGTCATTACTGAGTGCCACTGTCTGGTAATTGAGAACATCGGCTCTCATACCAGCATATCTAGGTGAAGATACCATTCTCCCGTCATAGGAGTAAACATACACACCAGCTGTATCAACAAGTACAAAATGTCTGAAATGAAAATATTGAGTTATAATTAGATGACTGATGCACAATGAGGAGAAGACTGATAGGAGCCATTATTTTGGTCATAAAATTGGGAAAAAATGGAAAATTCTTTAATTTTTTTAAATTTAAGTTTAATCTTAGTACCAATGTGGAATATTTTTGAACTTGAATTGGTGTGAAGTTTTCTTGTGTGAGCACCGATTGTGTGTTATGAGTTTACACTACAGTTGAAGTCAATATTAAGTTGAAGTCAATATTAGTATAATTGAGAAGAGTTTTAAAGGATGTAGAACACTAATACAAACTTACTTCTCTGCTTGTAGGATAAGTGTCACATTGCCTTCCTTTAAATCAAATATCATTGGTGTGTTGAAATTCCTAACACTGAAATTCAAATAAAGTCATTTTATTTGTAAAGAGAAAAAAAAGTTTCAAGAATAAGAACCCATAAAAATAAATTGGTATCTTATACATGTACATTGATTCCAGCAAATGCCTGAATTTGAACAAAAAACAATTTAAAGCAAACATTACAAAGAAAATAATTATGTGTCTATCAAATCCTTTTATCCTTTCAATGATGATAACTGATGGCTGATTAACTTACAACAGCAAATTAACTTCATACTTAGGATGATTGTCCATTTGAACAATAATTAAAGCATGTATAAACTAAACTCAAACAGTAATCAAAGCCTTAAAGGCTGTAAAAGCAATTGCTGCCATGTTAATGTTTGGAGACTTTTATTTTTCATCCACATATATACAAGAATTAAACCTGACATGAGTGTTGTCTAGTTAAAAGTAAGAAGGTTTTAACTTTATATAAATAAAAGACTTTAGCAGAAAGTCATTTTTAATATGTTTTATATTTCACAAGGAGACAACACGTTTACCAGGCTAAAGTTGGGGTCAAATATACATGTGCTGAAACATATAACTCAAAAAGAAATCATCATGGATTATCCCCTGGTAGTGTTTGTAACTTCCTTGGCAATAATTTCCTTTATTGATTTAATTTTAACAATTTTCATTATTAATTTATATTTAACCATTAACACAAATGATTAAGTTAAAACATTTCAACTTTCCAGACGCAAATGTTAAAAAACGGGAAAGAAATAAAATATCTTACAAGACATAAACATGTAAAGAATAAATGTATATTTCAGCTTAATAAAAATATTTTCATAATGTTACTTTGTCATCATTTTTAAAACTAAGTTCCAAACATTATTGCTCAGTTGATATGTGTCCTTCTGATGCGGTACGAGCACATGCACTTGTTTCTATCCATAGGAAGGTCGATTATCCATATAAATAGTTTTATATGGATAGTCGACCTTCCTATGGATAGAAACAAGTGCATGTGGGTACGAGATAACTACAATTCTCATGCAATCCCGAAAAGGGGGGTCATCACAGACAAACATGACATTAAATCGTTATCACTGAACTAGTATATATATTGTATAGGGGCCAGCTGAAGGACGCCTCCGGGTGCGGGAATTTTTCGCTGCATTGAAGACCTGTTGGTGACCTTAATTCTGCTGTTGTATGTTTTTCTATGGTCGGGTTGTTGTCTCTTTGACAAATTCCCCATTTCCATTCTCAATTTTATTATACGAAGAAGAACAAACAGCTCTACGTTGCTTTGATATTTATCAATTTTCAGGAAACATTGCGAAACATGATCTTCAATATTTCGAAAACATGTGAAATAAAATTGCTAACACGGTGGACCGTCGAGTGTCAACAAACGTAGTAGACTTGTTCACTGAAAAGACGAGGATAATGGTTTCATCTGACATTTGTTATGCAAACCCAGTTTTGATCATGATATTTAAAAAGACGTACTTTTTTTCAATCTATGTATTAATGAACTAGAAAATTCCAAATTGTAAATATCTCTTCATCTGGACCTACTTGGCATCTACTACGTTTGGACGGGTCCATTTCATTAGTAAGGTGGTCGATAAATATTACGGAGTTTTGACAGAAAAGGAAAACGAACTTATTGTTATGTGTTTTCAACAAGGGTTTCGTCTATTTTTAGATTACAGGTAATAATTTGACACTACGCATTAACCTGTGTAGTGATTTTGATTTTACGATAAATGTATGAATGAACGATAATTTTATGAATGAACAAGAGCACCTGACCTCTTAAAGAAAAACAAATTAAACATAAAAACCGTATTTATTAGGAGATAATTCAGTTAAATTTTCAATACTAAATCAACAACTGAAATGAATCCATATTTTGTTGAAACATCGTACGAACGGCGGAAAACGGAATCGCATTTATAAAAATGTACTTTTTTTCACTCGGACTTCTATGTTATTTGATAGTCAAACGGTTGACCCTTTAAATACAAAAATACATCTACAAGAACATATTCTGAAACTTCTTAAATCCACTAACTTTTTTTTAAAGTTTCAAGCTATGTATTGCATTAGAAAACATACATAGGTGTTAAAGAATGACTGACAAGGAGCCTGTTTAACAAAATACTATGGCTTGATCTGGGCGGAGTCTCTGATCTGGGTCACAAAGATGGCCATACGCGACAGCATAAAAGCAATTGCTTTAAAAAATGAAAGGCAATAAACTTACTTAAATATATAGCACTGTGATGAAGTAGCAACAATGAGATGAGAAAAAGCAAACGATAACTTGATGATTCTGTCCCGGAAGTCCAGCTTATCTTTAACATCATTCACTACATTCCTTACGTCTACTTGTTTACTACTAACAACGGTGGCTTCATAATTCTTCCATTCAAGTCGCCTGTCATGAGAAAAAAATATTATCAAATCATAAATAAAGGAGTTACACAAATTAATCATTACTACCCCTGTATATGTTTTGTTCATTTCTTAAGTATATGAAACACTTGTTTAACACAACATTAGACTGAAAGTTGATGAAGCTTTCAATTAGAATATTTAGTCTGCATATACAGAGGAGGAAGTTAACTGAAAAAGTCCTAAAACATGAAAACATTAACTTAATCCATTAAAATGACCAGAAGGTAGGGCAATTTTCTCTAAACCTATTTCTCATGAGGAACATTTTAATGAAAGTGGACAATATAAACTTAATGCATTTAAAAGGGTAGGGCCATTTTCACCCTTCAGTGCTTTTGAGCATTTTATATTGAAGTGGGAACTAAAAATTTAAACATTGCATTCTATATTTCTTGTTTGTGGTAGCTAGTATGTAGAGAATGTTGTGCTCAATTTCACTGGTTTTTTTCTCTCATTAGAAGAGATCAAGTATGAACAATTAAAAAATATCAAGCCAGCAACTTAAGGTTGCATGAATGCAATATTTACCCTGTAACATAATACTAGGGAAATTGACCTTACATCTCTTCACGACCTACCTTTCTATTAAATGACCAATAAGTACTTGACCATTCCCACACGCTCCTGCTACCTGTGTGCCATCTCCAGACCATGCTAGTTTGAACAGACTCCCTGTGTTAGGTTTCTCCAAGGAATAAGACCACTGTCAAAATAAAAATCTATTATTTCGAGTATGACACTAATTATTGAAGATTTACAAGAGGGTTGGGTATATTTTTAAAGAATTTGGTGTTGGTAAAGACTAAAAGTTTAAAAATTCTTTATACTAATTCCTAATTTGTAACATAGTATTTTTAAACAAAGAAAGTCCTCATATTAGCTGTATTTTCTTATCTTGTTAGTTTACCTTGAAATGAATGACAATAGCTTTTCTGCTATGTTTGGCAAATACAACAAAGCTGTTCAAAATATTAGATCTTGTATTTACTGCTATCTAATTTCTAAAATAATAAACAAGATGGGTAAAGTTTTAATATTTAAACAATTGAATTTACCCCTGCTTGGTCACAAATCCTCAATGTATTAAAAGATCCTACAGCAAACAATTCCCCATCGGGAGTCCAGGCAACTGAAGTGATAGGATAATCATGGGCAGAGCTGTTATACATTACTCTACCGTAGGTATCCCATACCTGAAACATAATTATGATATCTATTAATAACATCTAAACAATTCCCCATCGGGGGTCCAGGCAACTGAAGTGATGGGATAATCATGGGCAGAGCTGTTAAACATTACTCTACCATAGGTATCCCATACCTGAAACAAAATTATCATATCTATTAATAACATCTAAACAATTCTCAGTCAGGGGTCCACGACTGAAGTGATGGGATAATCATGGGCAGAGCTGTTAAACATTACTCTACCGTAGGTATCCCATACCTGAAACATAAGTATGATATCTATTAATAACATCTAAACAATTCCCCATCGGGGGTCCAGGCAACTGAAGTGATAGGATAATCATGGGCAGAGCTGTTATACATTACTCTACCATAGGTATCCCATACCTGAAACAAAATTAGCATATCTATTAATAACATCTAAACAATTCCCCATCGGGGGTCCAGGCAACTGAAGTGATAGGATAATCATGGGCAGAGCTGTTAAACATTACTCTACCATAGGTATCCCATACCTGAAACAAAATTATCATATCTATTAATAACATCTAAACAATTCCCCATCGGGGGTCCAGGCAACTGAAGTGATGGGATAATCATGGGCAGAGCTGTTATACATTACTCTACCATAGGTATCCCATACCTAAAACATAAGTATGATATCTATTAATAACATCTAAACAATTCTCAGTCAGGGGTCCACGACTGAAGTGATGGGATAATCATGGGCAGAGCTGTTAAACATTACTCTACCGTAGGTATCCCATACCTGAAACATAAGTATGATATCTATTAATAACATCTAAACAATTCTCCGTCAGGGGTCCACGACTAAAGTTATAGGATAATCATGGGCAGAGCTGTTAAACATTACTCTACCGTAGGTATCCCATACCTGAAACATAAGTATGATATCTATTAATAACATCTAAACAATTCTCAGTCAGGGGTCCACGACTGAAGTGATGGGATAATCATGGGCAGAGCTGTTATACATTACTCTACCGTAGGTATCCCATACCTGAAACATAAGTATGATATCTATTAATAACATCTAAACAATTCTCAGTCAGGGATCCACGACTGAAGTGATGGGATAATCATGGGCAGAGCTGTTATACATTACTCTACCATAGGTATCCCATACCTGAAACAAAATAATCATATCTATTAATAACATCTAAACAATTCTCAGTCAGGGATCCACGACTGAAGTGATGGGATAATTATGGGCAGAGCTGTTATACATTACTTTACCATAGGTATCCCATACCTGAAACAAAATTATCATATCTATTAATAACATCTGAACAGTAAACCTTTTCAGATCATTCTACTGATGGAATGATAATAACATAACAGGAGTTGGTCCAATAAAGTAAAGTATCTGCTGTGGCAATATTTGAATTATTTTAAAGGCCAATAATCTCTCCAACTGAGGTATAATGGTGTATAGAAACTTGTTATGGGCATAGAGGTGTTCATAATCAGTCCATGTGATATGACATTAATACTGATGAGAAACAGATATAATCTACAAAAGTCAAACTAAACACTGGAGCAGAAAAATAATGTGCAGACAATATCAAATATGCCTAACAGATATACAGTATGGGTTAAAGGTCATGCAGTGATCTGTAATTGCTACATCCTTGTTATTTGACATTTGTTTCATTGACAATTATACTATATCTCCTTATTTTTATATATACTTCACTATAACATTCAATCAAAATACATTATATTATTGACCTAAGATGTGTTGTTACTGCCTATCAGACCTATTCCTTAAAACTTCATCTGAGCACTAGGGCATTAAAATAAGGTCAAGTCCACAATCAAGACTATTTATCAGAGACATCTGAGCACTAGGGCATTAAAATAAAGTCAAGTCCACCGTCAAGACTATTTATCAGAGACATCTGAGCACTAGGGCATTAAAATAAGGTCAAGTCCACTGTCAAGACTATTCATCAGAGACATTGGTCTGCCCAAGACAAAGTCCACCGTCAAGACTATTTATCAGAGACATTGGTCTGCCCAAGGTCAAGTCCACCGTCAAGACTATTTATCAGAGACATTGGTCTGCCCAAGGTCAAGTCCACCGTCAAGACTATTTATCAGAGACATTGGTCTGCCAAAAGTCAAGTCCACCGTCAAGACTATTTATCAGAGACATTGGTCTGCCTAAGGTCAAGTCCACTGTCAAGACTATATATCAGAGACGTTGGTCTGCCCAAGACAAAGTCCACCGTCAAGACTATTTATCAGAGACATTGGTCTGCACAAGACAATAAAGTTAAAATTCTTTCTTGCTGATGATTTTCCAAATGGAAAAACCAAAGTTAAATTTTTTTAAAGTATTCTAACAAAAATATTCTAAATGAAAGTGTTTTCTAAAAATATGTAATAAATATCATTCAACTGTTACCTTATATCTACAATCTTCTCCTCCAGACAGAATCAAATTATTGACTGGGTTCCAGTCCACATTCAGTATTACTCCATCATGGGCTTTCCACTAAAAGGTAAATGTCATAGATTATCACTTTACCTTGTATTAGTAAAATTGGTGAATGTTTAATTTACCTATATTTCTGATAGGCATTTACCAACAAAATTTACCCCATGCAAACATATCTAAAATCTGAATTAAACAAAAGCTAAGATTACAAATCATTCTAGTTTTAGTGAAAATGTTTCATTTCTTGCTAATAAATGTCAGAAGATAGACTCACCATTGTTGGTTTAGCATTAGGTTGTAATGATTTGATCACTAACTGTCTTCCATTAGTGAAGAGAACCTGGTCAGAGTCTGGTCCCCATGCTATACCATAGACTGAAGAACCTGAAAACAAAAATTTACACAATTTCAGTGAACATGTGACAAATGGAGAATCCCCTTCCATAAATGACTTACATTTTTTTCATAAAATCACTGGAATAAACATATTTTTTCAAATTCAAATTATATCATTTAGGAATATTTTATACAAAATTATGTGTTTATATGTAAGCCTAAAATCTATGTCATATGTAAGCCTAAAATCTATGTCATATGTAAGCCTAAAATCTATGTCCAGCCTAAAATCTATGTCCAGCCTAAAATCTATGCCCAGCCTAAAATCTATGTCTAGCCTAAAATCTATGTCCAGCCTAAAATCTATGTCCAGCCTTAAATCTATGTTCTTTTCTCAAATCTTTGTTTTTGTATAGATCATAATTATACTTTATGAAGTCTTGATGTCAATATATGTTTGTTCAAAAGATTTGAGGAAAGAAATTTCGTAATTCCAGGTGCAGGATTTTCTCCCTATGTTGAATACCCATTGGTTGAGCTGTTTATTTCACTCTTTGGTCAGGTTGTTGTCTCTTTGACACATTCCCTATTTCCACTCTCTATTTTATAAAAACAGATTTGAGGAGGATCTTTTTAAACTGACATATATTTTCAAATGATGCAATGATAGGACTCAGATTTGAGAAATGAAGATAGATTGGGGCCTTACAATGATTTGGGATTTTATATATAATTCAATAGGTTCTCATCAAAAAATATCTGATAGAAATTCTAAAATGTAAATTTAAAAGTTAAATATAAATTTTGAAAATCATATTGATGTTTATACTGACTGTTTTGTGTTAAAGTTGACCGCAACATTCCACTTCTTGACCAAATTTTTACTTGACCATCTTCACCAGCTGAAAAAGTTTTGTAGCAAAATGATGTTTTATGACAAATATTAAATTTAACATTTCTTAACGTCAATATTGGTTATTTGACTTTTATAGTTCTAAAAGAAGTCTTTTTTGTTCATTAACAATACCTAGGTAAAGGATACCTTTGGTAAACTTATAGATCAGACAACTACTCTTGTTGACATCTTAATGTCAAGTACAATCACATATTTAAGATGCAAGCAGAGTTCATAAGCTAAGGGAAAAATGAAACAATATGAAAAAACAATTAAAATTTTAAAAGATTTGACAATAATAGGCTTTCAGAAAATCAAATTAATTTCATCTTAAGGGCCTTCAAAAAATCCTAAATGTATTATATATAATCTCCTATTTACCTGTCACAAGTGCTGATCCATCATAACTCCATCTTCCTGCTAATACTGCTCCTTTGTGTGCCTCTATACTTTTTTCAACTCTTCCTGTTTTACTGATAAGGTGAATTTTCCCTATAAAATTTAATATGGAAAATTATTCATACAGTAATAATTAATAGAACAATTGAAAGTCTTTCCACATCAAAGAAATTTTGATAAGAAGAAAGTTTCTTCATACTGATGTGATAAATAATGGTTTAATTATATTTTTGAGTGATAGGGAGACAATATGCATCTTCCGGTGAAATGAATGTCACTTCCAGTCTCATATGATAGCTTCTTTCATACTGATTCCAAAAACATTTAGTTCCTATATACTTTTGTATGTAGAATGGGAGATAATTGGCCACTTCCGGTTTGTTGGAAGTCTTTATTAGTCTTCAGTAATCAGTTTATGTATCTATATGACAAAATATATGGATTCTGAGGAAAAAATTGCAAAAAAAGGCTACTTCCGGTTTTCTCAAGGTCACTTCCGGTAGTCATTTTTCAAGGTCATTTGTCACCTAACCTTTTGTTCAAGGTCAAATGCCTTTATAATGAACTTAGTTGAAGTTATAATCAAATAACTTCATATCAAGACATTTCAGGGGCACCAACTCCTATAAGATGCCATTAAATTGTATCAGACTAGATGTAGCATATCTTCATTACAATGAAGCAGACATTTTGCACTTGTTTTTTTATATGTATCTTTCAAAGTGTCGGAGAAAATGCAAAAACAAGCAAGTCACAATTGAGAACTTGACCTTGACTTTGACCTTGAAGTTGACCTCATTTTCTAAGTTACCGGTAGGACCTAGGGATTTCAAATAAAAACATTCCAGGGTTATACGCTTAACTGTTTATGAGTTAAAAAAAATACCAACAATTTTATTTTGTAAAGGTAGATAACTCCTATAAAATTTAATCAAATCGCTTCGATCCATATAAGCCAAAAATTACTGAGGATGTAACGAACAATACGTAAAAAGAATTTTGTCGATATCTTCTTTTGTTACAAAGGAGATGCACTCACTTGATAAGCAGTGAATAGGGAGATAACTCTTACAAAGAAAATGGTTCGGCTTAGCAGGGTGAAATTTAAAAGCGCATAAACTATACGATACAATACAAGAAATATCTAAGCGACATATTGCAAAACAAAAATTTAAGAAGTTGGCGGGAAAAAAAATAATCAGAAGAAATACAATAAGTCTTTCCACAGAAAAGTGGAGACTTAATTAACAGAAACAAACAAATAGCCCTGCTTTCACCTTTACCTTTTTGCTGGGCCATACTGCACAATCTTAACAGATCACAACACCATACACAAACAGCCATTATGACACTTTTATAATGTAATGTTACTATTCCATCAGTTTTATTTATTATCAAATGCCTTATGGACCTAAATATGCATGGAATATAAGTTGTAAGACTTAAGACTCAACCAGTCACTCAATCATAAAGTCAAGTTAGTCAACCGATGTATCAGGCCATTTTTCAGCCCAAACAAATCAGATAGAAAAGTAGACCACACAAACATACAAAATACAACTCATTTACAAAAACAGACTTTGTACAGGCATAAAATGCTGTGGACTTAATTTCAGATAAACCATTGCATGTATGTAACACAAACCTCCAACCTTGTGTATTTTGAAGACTTTGGAAGAAAGTTCAGTGTGTATGTCATACATACATTAAATTAAAACCACCCAAATATAACTGATGTATTTATTTTCTTGGTGAAAACCTTACCATCTGTTGATGTTAAAACAAAGAGGTCTGATCCCGTCTTCTTTCCACCCCCAGCAGCAGATTTAGGAAACCAGTGCATATCAGTAGGGAATACATCATCTGGTAACTTAACAAGGGTATTTGTTTCATTGTTACTCAGATTCCACTTCAGAACCAGATGATCATCAGCACCGGAATACAGTTCTTCTGGAGTTGTCCATCCTACACAGCTGACTAGTTCAGAATGTGGAAAATGTTAAGGTATCATTAATTTAGATAAGTTTGAAGTAACAAACAAAATATATATAACCCCAAATTTCAGATCAATACAACAAGATGGGTTGGATTGTATGGACATTGTAATGTGGGATTTGCCTTTTTGATCTTCTGCAACAAAAAATAGACATCATTGAGGTGGGAGCCATCTCTGTGGGCCCTGCTGTAAAAATGTGTGGTAAAAAATTTGTATGGATTATATATATATATATATTGATATGAAGCACTTTTTTCAAGTTATTAAAAGTCTCATTTTTGACATTATTTGCTGAGAGTGATTTTATTCTGTCTTTTAGTTACAGTGTTTTATTTGGCAATTTAATTAAACTGATAAATATCCTGATCTTATTTTCATAGTATAGTAGTGATATGACTGTGTGATGTGAATTCATTGTTGACCACTAGGTGAATTCTGGAAAAATGGGTTAATCTAAAACTTTGAAATCTTAACAGTTCTCAAAATATAGAGGGCAAATGGTCTGTACCATAGGACATGGGGTTCTCTACATATAGAACCGTCCAATTTTTTTTACAGACAATGGACTGACGGACACTGAAACCAAGATTGTGTCCTTTAACTTTGACCAGAGGAAGTTGTACAAACATTATGACACACCCTCTGCATGTCTGCTGTTGATTAATATACATGTCAAGAATGA
Organism: Mytilus edulis; assembly: GCA_019925275.1. Taxonomy (NCBI): domain Eukaryota; kingdom Metazoa; phylum Mollusca; class Bivalvia; order Mytilida; family Mytilidae; genus Mytilus; species Mytilus edulis. Next base: position 5,038,696 of record CM034350.1, read on the forward strand.
AATTAAACCGGATCTCTAAATACAGTCGACACAATTTTCAAAGGAGTGTTGGACCCTGAAACCAGTTTTTGACATTGAACTTTGACCTAGGAAGTTGTACAAACATTAGGACACACCATCTGGTGTTGGTTAAATATACATGTCAACAGTCAAGTATAAAGTATGAAATTATAATGGTTCTCTAGATTTAGGTGGACACAATTTTTTTCATAGAGTTAGTGCTACATGTACATATGTATTTATTTGCTAACATGTTATACTTGACATTAAGGAATCCTTTTGTGAAGATTTATTCTATTTTCAACAGACATAGTACTTTTCATAAGACAAATTTTCGTCCTTAAGCTTGACCCCGAAGACCCAGGGATGCTGGTAAAGGTTTCCATCCAGCTGTAACCTGCATGTAGAGTGGACCCCAGTAAACAAATTGACCTCAACAGTTGTCAGGTGAGGTGGGATTTAATCTGAGCATGGTTTGGCAGTCTACAGAAGGTCATTTGGACTGAAAAATATGCAAGGAATTTCATGATTTTTTTCCATTTTTTACTTCAAATGGACCGAAACCGGAAGTAGTTGTTTACCATTTGTATTTCAATAATAATTACGATCAGTAGTTATAGGCCTGCGGGTTTGCACTATTTTTGCAAGTTTCAGGCCTCTGAACTTCCTGTGTTAGACACAAAAGGGAATAAAATTGAGAATGGAAATGGGGAATGTGCCAAAGAGACAACAATCCGACCATAGAGCAGACAACAGCAGAAGGTCACCAACAGGTCTTCAATGCAACGAGAAATTTACGCACCAGAGGCGTCCTTCAGCGGGCCCCTAAACAAATATAAGCCCACCCCTCCAGAGAACCCAGTTTCATCCAATTTCAAATTTCCAAGTCGGTATTTGTGCTCAAAATGCAATTTATACATGAGACACATGACTAGTTGACGGAACATGCATAACTTTCAAAATAAGTATCATAAAGCTGACTTCTAAAAGTATAGAATGCCATACACCTTATCGATATTTGTTGGCCATTACTGGATATCACACAGGTTCTTGTTGAATTTTGACGTCATTAAACAAAATTTCTGACGCCACAATGAAAAAGTGATTGTTGAATGCGTCAAAAGTTCAAGCGGCAGGGTCAGCCGGGATTAGCCATAAGGTGGATTTGGTACGCCTGTCATATGTCATATTGAAGAAGTACCGCATGTTAAGGGTTAAGAGCGGAGCAGTAATATAGACAGTTGGACGACCAATAAACTGTATCATTCATCCCCTTTAACAGGTTTCATCTGCCTCATAATCTTTGAGATCAGATTGAATATATTTGACTTCAAAAGACAAATACATGGATGTTATTTCAGACAGCAAAAAATATTATACATCATATCAAGTTCGAAAAGAACTGTTCAAGCTTTTTTTAGTTGAACTGTACAGGCAGTAAAAAGGATATGTTTCGGCTCTTTCTGTAAAGTTGTTTTTAGTCTCATTTTCACAAATAAATAATCGATTTCAAAGAATTTAACACATTTGATATCTCAATGTTGATTTTTAGCTGCAAAATATAGGAATTTAACGCATGCGTCCTTAACTCCGGAAACGAAAAGTAAAATGTTGTGAATAAAGGAAAGATTTATGATTTATAATGTAGTTGTAATTTGAAATATAGATACAAATTTATCTATTCAGCATTGAAAATTAAAAATCAGTTTTAAACAATACATTTTCATTTATTTTAAATGCATATCCTGTTCAAAAAAATTAAAGAAGTGTTAGAAATCACAATCTATGTTTTATTCCCTTGCATGCCGGGATATGTAACCAATGAATCCCGCCATATTGTTTATTATGGAGACGGTGACGAGGTCCAAAATGTGGTAATATTCTATATATTGTGACATATATTGTTTATGCTAGCATATCTAATACCAATATTACGTTCCTCACAATAAGACTTTTCTTTCGAGATGTTTCGGCCTAACAGTCACAACCACAGGTCGATTCGTCCATATTTTTTCATATTTTTAAAATTTACAATTTTAATTAAAAAGATTGAAGAAAGATTGAGGATTAAACAGTTTCGGTTAACGTGTTTTGCCATTTTCATTGCACGTGCAGCAGTGAAAAAGTTTTTTTATGAACCGTGATTCATGAAATCGGTTAACCCTCTTGCTGCCGACCGTTTTTCAAGGTTGCATTTCATATGCCGGAAAATACGACAGCTCAACGTCTGTGACGTAACATGCCAAACAACAACGTCATTCGATATATGACGTCACGACAAAATGACCACTACATTTGGGACCAATTGGAGAAAAACATAACCCTGTTTATTCTTCCGTATTTTAATTGAAAGAGATACAGCATTGATAAGAAGCTTGCATAAATTTATCCATGGACATATGTGTCCCTCCGGCACTGCCGGTTTGGACATATGTGTCCCTCCGGCAGCAAGAGGGTTAAAAGATCAACATGCAAGAAATATTTAATACACCTTATCGCTATTTGTCCGCCATTACTTGATATCACACAGGTTCCTGTAAAATTTTGACGTCATAATACAAAATATCTGACGCCACAATGGAAAAGTGATTGTTGTATGCGTCAAAAGTTCAAGCAGCCAGGATTAGCGATAAGGTGTATTGTTCTTCATCGTGAAATGGCGATCTTATAAACATATTTACACTTTTGGTATTTAGCTGTAATTTGCCTCCGAATGACCTTATATCACCTCCGAATAACGTTTTGACGTCAAGCAACAATCGCTTTTTAGTTGTGACGTCAAATGTTCTGAATTATGATGTCAAGGTTTACGGGAACTGTAATATCTGTGATTATTACGTAACGTCGCTACGACGATACCAATTGTATATTTTGTAGCTGGAAAATACTTTAAGAACAGTTTAAAACAAACGGTAAGAAGCAAAAATATTCTAAACTACATTTAAATACACTTTTCCATGATAAATAAACTGTTGTAGTTAGAACAATTTGAGGCTATAATTGGATAAATCATATGACTTTAGTACAGAGCTCTGCAGGCCTTCAATACAAAAAGTCATGCTAATTAGTCGTTGCAACTTTTTTAGAAGTGCTATCCAGCACTTTGATTAATTATGTTAATATGTCATATGGTTTTGATCCCATTTTCAATTCAAGTTGTTAGGATAAGTTTTCAGGAGTATGTTTTAGAGTTCTCATTTAGTCAGGAACTCATAATTTTTCCTCATGAAGAAGTTAAAGTACTGAAAAATGAATTGATCATCACTTTCCATGCATAAAACCAATATAGTTTCTAGTGAAGGTTTATATAATATTGTGACGAAAAAGTGTTTAAGTATGGGGACTTAAACTAAATTGTGTATTCTTGTGTTTGTGCTTTGTTGTTTGGTGTCTACGTTTCACACGTCCACGGACGACAAATGCCAAGTATACTCTTTAACAGGGTAACCCTAAAAATCTCTGGTAGCGTGATTAAGGGAATCCTGGTCACATAAATAAATAAATGGATCCTGGTGTAGTCTGAACGAAGTCTTGCAAGTTAACATAAACACAAAGTCGATTAAAAGTTCAATACTGTCTTATTCAAAATCCAAAGTACATGTAAAAGTAATACAAGTTTACAACATCTTAACTGCAGGCTCAACAATACGGTGGTATAATCGTTAATCTCCTACGTACGCACCTCTAGTACACTAAATCGGCTCTCGTATATCGTATCCGTCTCCTCCGCATCTACAACTATTTCTCTCTTTTATACTACTCTAGTAACCTGATTACAATATGGTTAAATGACTGAACAAAGAAATATTCTACAGGAGCTATGTTACAGGAGCCCGGAGCCCGGAGCCCGGAGCTAAGGTCAATCGAAACTGAGGTCAACTGAGACACCTGCATCAACATCGTAACGGGGCACCAGCTGATTAACATGATTGATTTGACATTTAACAATGTAAAAAGTGCAATCTGATCGAAGGCGATAAAAATAGATTGTAAGGAATTACTTTATAACAGTTAATGCGGCTAAGTAATTAATCTAATTATATCATGATCATTAAACCCAGTGATGCATGTAATAACGAAAAACGTTACACAGCCCCCCTCTTAGACCTGAACTTCCACTGTTCAGTTTATGCAGCATAAAAAATATAATAAAACTATATAAAAATTACTCATCTCATAATGATATCCTAACTATTCCTGGAACACAAAAAAAAAACTTGAGATCCAAGAGTAACTTAAAAGACAAAATAAAATTTGTTCCGATTGACACCAAGCAAATAGTAGGGTCACAGGTTCCAAATTTTCATTACGACTTTAGAATAATTTTTGCGAATAAAATTAAAGTCTATATAAATAAAAACATAAGCACCTATCAAAACACGAAATATAAAAAAAATATATATTTGCTAACAAGTGCTGACAATGATTTATTTAAGTCTACAATTTCTTTTTTTTTAGAATTAAAACCTTTATAACTACAGAATTTACTGTTGTTTATAAAAAAAATGTAGTTAATCATTTTTTTGAAAGGGCTCTGTGACACCATAACAAAATGTTTAGGGTCTCGTGCACCAATTTGTACTTTTAAAGGGCTCCGTGACACCATAACAATATGTTTAGGGTCTCGTGCACCAAATAAAGTTTAAATTTCGACTATAAACAGTCACAGAAAACTTCTGTACAAAAGATCATGATAGTTTACACAATAAATAAACAATTGTTCATAAAGTCACTTGGTTTATTCACTATCGTCTTCCGTCGTTTCATTGTGTTGTTTTTTTCTTTTCATTAGGCCGTCCATGCCCGGGTGACCGACACCTGGCCTCTGGTGTCGATCTCCTTTGCGTAAATCTGTCTCTCGAGAATCTCTACGGTCCCCTTCTCAGTTCCGGAAATTCTGGTGGACGATTTTTAAACATCGGGAATCTGCCTCTTCCACGCCATCTATCACGGTTATAGAATCGCACTCGGGACTCTATACCGTTATTCCGTGGGTAATTATCAGGAACATTATTTCTGTCGACATTTTCTCTTCGTGTTCCTTCTGCTTCTGTAGTTACATCTTCATCACTATCCCAGTCTTCAACTTCAAATATCGGCCGCTGAACTGGTTTGAAATTCTTGCTAACGAGATTCTTCTCTCCAATTCTTAAGCATTCTTCCTGCATTGAATTATTTACCGCCTCCTGCAGGGTATTAGGTCTGGTTCGCTTGACAGCAAGACGAAAATCCTCTGATTGTCCGCACTTGTCAAGGAACGCTTTAATAGAGTTCACCTCTACAATTTCAGGATTGCCCGGATACGCTCTACGGTACAAATCCTCTATAGCTTGACCGAAATCTCTCAAAGATTCTTCCGGTTTTCTTTTTCTCAGTGTCGCCTCTGTCACATACCTTTCTTTCATCGCCGTATGTCCAAATCTCTCTTCCATCTTCCGTTTCAGGTGTTCAAAATCTCTTTGAACAATTAATGGCATCCCGTATGCAAAGGTCTCAGCTTGTCCTCTTAAAGTACTAAGTAGTACCCTACGTGCCTTTTCATTATTCCAAACATTTAGCGCGGATACATTCTCAAAGTATTGGATGAATTCATTCCAAACGTCATCGCTAACTCCGGAAAACGTTCTACGGACAGGGTATTCGTTTGCTGGTCGAATATTTCTCACACGAAAACACCTAGTTTTCGGCATATCCGTAGTTAATTCATTTGCCCGATTATGAAAATCTGGCGATTGAATTTGTTTTGTCGATGAGCCCATGTTTTCCGATTCGTGCCCGGATAACTCCATTTCCGTGTTCCTTTGCCCGTTAAAAACAGGGCTATTAGGACTAGGACAGGAGTAAGAGGACACTTCATCTGAGTCATAGGGCGTATCGCTTTCATCCATTATGGTGTGAGCTGGAGTCCTATAAATACACTTTCTACGAATGTCATCAGGTCTTCGTCTCTTCTCGGACCATATTTGTGGAGCGTTGTCTGTTTCCTGACCATTAAGACCGAAATTCCATATTAATTTTAAAACAATTGTACAAATTAATAGTCCTATTATGACCAAAAGCCCAATCATGACGTATTCCTGAGATTTCTGTACAACCCGGTTGTTAGGAAAATAAATCCATGCTGATGCGACGAGGCCGCTACTAAGTGAAAGCAAAATAACCCATATTTGCCAAAATTTCTTCCAACCATTTCCTCCGTCTTTTTCCGTATTGCTCCTCTCCTGGATAACTCTATAATGATTTTTTCTTGGGTAACAGTGCCCGATGTTCCGGCGATACCGGACCTCTGGCATAGTCTCCGAATGAATATCATTAAGAGTGCGTCCAGTGGCAGGCGAACTACCTAACCCAGAATCTGCTGGGGAAACTTGATTTCTAAAGCAATTCTGCCTTACCTGAGAGAGCGTTGGAGCCTGAGTTGATGTCCTTGTTGTTCTTCTTGGTGTTTCCATTGTGTAATCTCTAGCAAGTTCGTTGAAGTCACACACAGTAAATCCCACCGCTGCCACCAATGTGACGAAAAAGTGTTTAAGTATGGGGACTTAAACTAAATTGTGTATTCTTGTGTTTGTGCTTTGTTGTTTGGTGTCTACGTTTCACACGTCCACGGACGACAAATGCCAAGTATACTCTTTAACAGGGTAACCCTAAAAATCTCTGGTAGCGTGATTAAGGGAATCCTGGTCACATAAATAAATAAATGGATCCTGGTGTAGTCTGAACGAAGTCTTGCAAGTTAACATAAACACAAAGTCGATTAAAAGTTCAATACTGTCTTATTCAAAATCCAAAGTACATGTAAAAGTAATACAAGTTTACAACATCTTAACTGCAGGCTCAACAATACGGTGGTATAATCGTTAATCTCCTACGTACGCACCTCTAGTACACTAAATCGGCTCTCGTATATCGTATCCGTCTCCTCCGCATCTACAACTATTTCTCTCTTTTATACTACTCTAGTAACCTGATTACAATATGGTTAAATGACTCTGAACAAAGAAATATTCTACAGGAGCTATGTTACAGGAGCCCGGAGCCCGGAGCTAAGGTCAATCGAAACTGAGGTCAACTGAGACACCTGCATCAACATCGTAACGGGGCACCAGCTGATTAACATGATTGATTTGACATTTAACAATGTAAAAAGTGCAATCTGATCGAAGGCGATAAAAATAGATTGTAAGGAATTACTTTATAACAGTTAATGCGGCTAAGTAATTAATCTAATTATATCATGATCATTAAACCCAGTGATGCATGTAATAAACGAAAAACGTTACAATATTTATTTTGATTAAATCAAATAGCTTATAGAATGTGTATCTTTCAGATTTCCAATGTAAGTAAGGACCTCTTTTCAACAATACAAACTTACCATGGGAGACTCTCCGAGTGGCAAAAGTGGCAAAAGTCTTGATGCTAAAAGTATTACCAGCAGAGCTTCTATAAATGTTAAATTACCATCAGCACAAAGTGATGAATTCAAGAGAAAATCTGCAAGTCCAACTAGGAGTCTTCATGGAGATTTTGTAGCTACATTGGAGGGACAAGAGTTCGGCAGAGCGAGACCATTGACAACAACGCCTGTCAGTGTTAAAGAATTTGACCATCCAAGCAGAGCAAAATCCAATTCTAGACTTGTTCAGGCTCAAAGATCGGAAAAAGAGTAAGTTGTGATTTCATTATTCTGTACTTTGAAATGTACAAGTTGTTTTACACTTTGCCAACATGTTTTTGTACTGTTATTTGTAGGTTTCTATTTTTAGCTAAAGAATCGACACCTAATTTTTTCATCCTAGTATATATTTTTAAGAAAAAAAATTGGCATGTGAAATATTGTGTTTTTACCTCAAACATTTGTCAAATATGTCAAATTAAATTAAAACTTATTTATCTTTGCAGTCAAGTCATGATGAAATTATTTCTTTTATATTTTGAGAGTACTACTTTAAGTTGCAATGCATGACTTAAATTTGCTAAAGATTCAATGTAAAAACTCTTCAATATTCAATGCAGTGTGTCTTATGCCTTTAAGCAATTGCCTTTTCTAGAAATAAGAGGTTCACTATGAAAAGGATGATAGAAGATTGTAGATGTTTTAACATTCGTATTTACCAGCTATATTAGCTAATAACTTTATTTTGATATTTCCTTTTTTAGACTAATCCGACAAGCAGCAGCTACAATCATTGAGAGACAATGGATTGCCTTTAGAGACAGACAGATGTTTAAATTATTAAAACATGCTGTTTGTGCTGCAGTAAGTTTTCACTCACTTTTTTCATTAGAAATATTATTTTTTTTGCTGAGGTAAAGCATCAATGACTTTCAATGTCCTTTTATACATTTTACATGGTTAAAATTTGTATGCAACTTTCTTTTTTCAATTCAATTCAAATATTTATTGTCGTATTAACTCTAATCAATAAGTTTGTGACAAATTATATGAATGCAAACATACACAAAAGACATTTCAAAAACAAAACCTACATATAGGTAAACATATCCCATAAAACATATACTAGTAAAAAAAATGTCATTTAAGATTGAAATCTTTGCTTTACATTTGTATTTGTCAGATTGAAAAGAAAATAACGGATGAAAACATAAACCTACCACTTTTAATAGTAGATCAACTTTAAAGATTTTTCTATTTTCAATTTTGATTGAATAATGGTAATATTTATTTACAGGAAAATTCATTGTCAAAAGAAATTTTGAGAAAAGTATGTCCAAAAGAAGCAGAGCTGTTAGCTGATAAATTTCAACAAGTCAGAGTTAGATTCAGGTACATTATATTCTGAGATCACTTTAATTGGTACATGTTGTGTATACAAGTATTTCTTATTTGCTTAAAGTCATAATTTATTTATTTTTGATTCTTTGATTAAATCATGAACATTTTTGTCCAAGAACCAGGTCATATTTTACCCTTCTATAGCTATAAATTCAAAAGAGTGTTTTGTTGTAAGAACAGACACATATGACATATTTCATAGATATTTTTGTCTTCTCCCTGAAGGTTTGGAGGACCAGAATTTCCACCAATGATATTTTTCAAGATTTATATCCACACAGAAGGAAAAGGATTAAAGTACATGAGTGGAAGAAGAATTATTAAACCTGCCTCTGAGGTAAATCATTACTAAATTTCAAAGTCCTTTTTACATTTACATGGTGGAACTTTCTATTCATTATCATAGACAAAGTGATCTTATATTTATTTATATGGAAATGGAAAGTCCTAGAACTTCGAATGTAAAGTAAAAATTGCTCAAAACTTCAGACAGAAAAAAGTATTTGCAAAAAAGATATAAGATATGTTAATTTCAAACTATAGATATTAAGTATGAAATTACATTTGTATATTATGTAAAAGGCCTTCCTCTCAGTTGGCATTTGAGATCTCTTGAGCACAGTAAGGCAGATCTCGCCTACCTGACTATTACCATCATAATGCATAACACAGCTTGGTCCAGGGAAGAGTGAATCTTTTGGGGAGATTTGGGATAAAAAAAAAAAAATACTAAATGGGATCAATAAAATGGGGTAGTTCAAATTATACATGCAGTAACCACAGCTGCTAGATATGTTGTTTCAGTTAGGATATACACATGTTCATCACTGTCTATTGTAAATTCTTAATTTGCATGAACTTCCAGATTTTTTAAATTTCATCATTCTAACTTTTTACAAAATGATGTTCAGTTTTTATTTTGTATAAAGGTACAATTTCTGAAAATGATGTAGATTTAGACACCATTTTACATTAGACTGTTTATACCGATTAAGGATATTTGTTACCTAAAATATATATTGATATTGATATTCATTTAATTTTTCGTCTCGCCTTGACGGAGTCAAAAAGCGAGACATAGGTATGCTGTTTCCGGCGGCGGCGATGGCGTCAACAATGCATTAGTTTGTGATTAGGTCTAGTTTATGGTGAATTACAAGTGGTAGGTCAATGATATTTGGATGCAGTTGTATAAGCATTGGCGCATCTCATTTCCATGGAGATTATTTGGCCCTGCCCCTTCAGTCATGGTCTATTGACTTCAAAACTTTTGCTTATTTTACATGTATTAGTTAGTGATTAGGTCAGTTTATGTGGAACCACAAGTGGAAGGTCAATGATATTTAGATGCAGTTGTATAAGCATTGGCGCATCTCATTTCCATGGAGATTATTTGGCCCTGCCCCTTCAGTCATGGTCTATTGACTTCAAAACTTTTGCTTATTTAACATGTATTATGTTAGTGATAAGGTCAGTTTATGTGGAACCACAAGTAGGAGCAGGGCTTCCAAAAAATATTTGAGCCAGCCGGACATTTCATATCTGATTCCGATTTTAGTTCCTTAAGACTTAGTCACAAAAGGCAATTATGGTAATCAGATGGCCATTCCAATGATTGACATTGCATAAAAAAAAAAACGATTTTAAACTTTACTTTGATATGATATGAATTTGATGTTCGGATGAAACTGTTAAATTGGCAGTGCATCATTCAAAGTGTGCACATTAGCATGCTCATATCTGCCTTAGACTTTTTATTTGTGCAAAATGACATAATCAAATCTTTAGTTTCGTTTTCACATAGTTCTAACCGGATGTTGACTTGACAATGGTAAAACATGGACCATAAACGGATACGTAAAATCCGTGAATGTTTACAAAGCACGACTGAGTGAAGAAGCTCTTTCCGCGTTATTTCTTCAACAAAATACTTGAAATGAACGTTAGATACAGGTATCAATGATAATTTTAGCATTTTTGAAGAAATGTAGGATGCATAATTAAATTTCCCACCTGTGCACATGCGCACACGTGTTCTAGTTCATACGACGTAGTTCTGACGATTTTTCATTTAAAACCTTTTTAAATTTTTCATCAAATCATGTTGATAAACTAATTTCTAATAATTTTAATCTTTTGGACTGAATCAATAAGAAACAAACCGCTGAAAAGTAAGAAAAAAAATGTGAATAGACCGATCAATTTATACGATGTCCAGTACTGAACATAGTTCACCTGTCACCTGAACAGGTAGATTTCAGCTGTCCTACTACTAATTAGCCTTGATTAAAATTAGAAAGTATTGGATTAGGTGTTGTTTTGATAGTAATTAATCATCATGTCACATTTATGACCGGAAATGTGTTGATGTTTATGGCAAAAGGTTGGGTCAAAAAGATCGTGTATAAAATGACCGAAAAAGCCTAGAAAACTAAAAAGTATATGACCGTTTCATGCTTTGCCCAGCCGGTCTTTTACCGGACATTATACAAATGACCGGAATATATGACCGTTTTGGAAGCCTTGAGTAGGAGGTCAATGATATTTGATATGCAGTTGTATAAGCATTGGCATATCTCATTTCCATGGAGATAATTTGGTTCGACTCCCTTAGTCATGGTCTATTGACTTTGACAAATTTTCCAAGTTATCAAGTTATCAGTCAGTTTGTGTGGAACCACAAGTGGTAGGTCAATGATATTTGATATGCAGTTGTATAAGCATTGGCGCATCTCATTTCCATGGAGATTATTTGGCCCTGCCCCTTCAGTCATGGTCTATTGATATGGTATGCAGTTGTATAAGCATTGGCACATCTCATTTCCATGGAGATTATTGAGTCGAACCAAATTATCTCCATGGAAATGAGATATGCCAATGCTTATACAACTGCATATTAAATATCATTGACCTACCACATAAACTGACCTTATCACTAACATAATACATGTTAAATAAGCAAAAGTTTTCGAAGTCAATAGACCATGACTGAAGGGGCAGGGCCAGTTGAAGGACGCCTCCGGGTGCGGGAATTTCTCGCTACATTGAAGATCTGTTGGTGACCTTCTGCTGTTGTTTTTTTCTATGGTCGGGTTGTTGTCTCTTTGGCACATTCCCCATTTCCATTCTCAATTTTATTAGTTTGTGATTAGGTCATTTCAAGGGGAACCATTAGTGGAAGGTCATTGTTAATTGGTATTCAGTTGTATAAGCATTGGCACATCTCATTTCCATGGAAAATATTTAGCCTCGCCCCTCAGTCACAGTCTAATGACTTTGAAACTTATCTTAGTTTACATGTATTAGTTTGTGATTAGATCAGTTCAAGATGAACTGCTAATGTTAAGTCAATGATATTTGGTATGCATATTTATTGGCATCTGCAAGTATTGTTTCCATGGAGATTCTTTAGCCCCATCCCCACTTAGTGGTTCATTGACTTTGAATCTTTTTCATAGTTTACAAGTTAATGTTTGTATTTAGGTTTGGGAACAACTTATAATAGGTCAATGGTATTTGGTATGCAGTTGTATTAGCATTGGCACATCTCATTTACATTGAGATTGTTGAGCCATGTTACTCAGTCATGGTTCATTGACTTTGAATATTTGCATAACTTGTATAAGATGTTATTTTGATTTCAACATTTGCATAATCAAAATTACAAGAGCCGTGGTGTAGTGGTTAGTGCATCGGACTTCTAACACAAAGGTTCCTGGTTCGATTCCCGTTCTGGGATGAAAATTTCAGGGACTGAATTTTCGGCTCTCCCTTGACACCATTTGCGAGTATGGTCTTGAGGAAACGATGATAGTCCGTCGGAAGGGGACGATAAATGGCTGACCCTTGTTAAGAGAGAGCCATACCTCTTGCACATAAAAGACACCCTTGTAGATTTCGTAGAAGAGCAGGCTAATGCCGCTAAAAGGCAGCACTCCTATCCTTAAAGTGGAAAGGGATTAATATAAGTTGGAATACTTGTTTCCCAATCCACTATAAATAGATATGTTAAAACTAAAATTACAAAAAGGCGAGACATATCTCTGTGATAACAGTTTATATTATTTTTTAATAGAGGCACTTTTCTATTATCACCAAGCTTATACTCAAAAATCAAACTGTATACATACATTAGATCTTATACTCATCTACACAAACAGGCATCAGAAGATTCTTTACGGAATATGGGAAACAGAAAATTCTACGACCAAATGTTACAAGACGCCATGTTTCAACAACAGTATAAGATAACGGATGAAGTTGATGTAACCACACTTAAAGATTATATGCAGGTAAAACAAAATTTATTTCTATAGTGTTAAAGAAAATATCAAGGTTGATTAATGTTTCCTTAATCACCATTTGCAAATATTTCATGCATATTCCGGACAATATATTACGATACAAAGTTAAATGAAGAAGATAGAATGAAAAACGGACAATTGGTCTTCAAGTGATTAGGAAATAAATTTATTCAATAATTCCATGACCACCTCATTTTAATTCAAAAACTGTTTCACAGGGTGCAAACAATTATTTGAAAGAGAGCCAAATTTTGCAGGTGTTTTTGTATCACAAGTAAAGTGATTTTTTTATATATCTTGTAGCTAGTGCCCCTTTAAGATAGTACATAACATAATAGATAACTCTAAAAATCAGCTGAATGTTTTAATCACATTCTATTGCTATAGAAATGTTAGGCTTGTCAATGATAAACATTTGTATTTGCCAAATAGCTATTTATCCAATAAAAAATTTCCAATAAAGTGTGTGGTTCAGGTTTTTGTCGAGCCTGCAACTTTTGTTGCAGAAAGCTCGACATAGGGATAGTGATCCGGCGGCGCTACGGCGGCAGTGTTAGCTAACTTCTTAAAAGGTTTATATTTTAGAAGATGAAAGACCTGGATGCTTCATACTTTGTATATAGATGCCTCATGTTACAAAGTTTCCGTCAGTCATATGTCCAATGTCCTTGACCTCATTTTCATGGTTCAGTGACCACTTGAAAAAAAAGTTCAAAATTTTTGTAATGTTGAATTCTCTCTTATTATAAGTAATAGGATAACAATATTTGGTATGTGCGTACCTTGCAAGGTGCTCATGCCTGTCAGACAGTTTTCACTTGACCTCGACCTCATTTCATGGATCAATGAACAAGGTTAAGTTTTGGTGGTCAAGTCCATATCTCAGATACTATAAGTAATAGGGCTAGTATATTTGGTGTATGGAAGGACTGGAAGGTGTACATGTCCAACTGGCAGGTGTCATCTGACCTTGACCTCATTTTCATGGTTCAGTGGTTATAGTTAAGTTTTTGTGTTTTTGGTCTGTATTTCTCATACTTTATGCAATAGGTCTACTATATTTGTTGTATGGAATGGTTGTAAGGTGTACATGTCTAGCGGGCAGATGTCATCTGACCTTGACCTCATTTTCATGTTTCAGTGGACAAAGTTAAGTTTTTAAGTTTTGGTCTTTTTATGCCCCACCTACGATAGTAGAGGGGCATTATGTTTTCTGGTCTGTGCGTCCGTTCGTTCGTCCGTCCGTCTGTTCGTTTGTTCGTTCGTCTGTTCGTTCGTCCGTCTGTCCCGCTTCAGGTTAAAGTTTTTGGTCAAGGTAGTTTTTGATGAAGTTGAAGTCCAATCAACTTGAAACTTAGTACACATGTTCCTTATGATATGATCTTTCTAATTTTAAAGCCAAATTAAACTTTTGACCCCAATTTCACGGTCCACTGAACATAGAAAATGAAAGTGCATGTTTCAGGTTAAAGTTTTTGGTCAAGGTAGTTTTTGATGAAGTTGAAGTCCAATCAACTTGAAACTTAGTACAAATGTTCCCTATGATATTATCTTTCTAATTTTAATGCCTAATTATATTTTTTATCCAATTTCACGGTCCATTGAACATGGAAAATGATAGTGGGAGTGGGGCATCCGTGTACTTTGGACACATTCTTGTTATCTAATATTATATGCCAAAGGTCAACTATATTTGGTGTATGGAAATATATTATGATCTATATGTCAGTCCCGCAGGTTTTATTTGACCATGACCTCAATTGCACGGTTCATTGCACAGTGTTAAGTTTTTGTGTTTTGGTCTATTTTTCTTAAACTATAAGTAATAGGTCAACTATATTTGTTGTATGGAAGCTTTGTTAGCTGTACATGTCTGCCTGGCATGGTTCATCTGACCTTGACCTCATTTTCTTGGTTCATTGGTCTTTGTTTAGCTATCTTAATGTTAAGTTTATGTGACAGTTGTAATCAAGCTTTATACTTAGGACTATCAACATAATATCAATGATTAGTAAAGAAGGCGAGACATTTCAGTGTGTGCACTCTTGTTTGAAATCTCTATATTTTTATCAAAGGGTCAAAGCAAATATTTTTTCTAAATTTTATGGAAATTAAATGATCCAAATTAATTTGAGATGAAGAGTAGCATAAGAAGGTGTTATTAATTCCTGCCAGAAGTTCCCAGAACACAACTGATCTTCTTGTCCTTTTCAGTATTTAGCAAATGTTGATGAATCACCTGCTACCATGGGTGGAAAAGAAAACTACTGGAGGAAGCTGACATTAGATGGTATGTATTAAAATAATTATATTAAGATATTAAAAGATGAAGGATTGATCTAGACATTGTCAAACAATATTGATTTTGTTTATGGAACTTGTGAAATTTAGTCTTGAAATACATTTGTTTTTGGTAATTTCTTGTACAACAGCAAATGTTTTCTGCATTAAAAAAGTCTGACAATTTTATTTTTATTGATTGTCGATTACAAATGTCAGCAAATATGTAAATTGTATGAATATTTATGTTGATTCCAAAAAAATTATGTAAACCTTTTGTTTTGTCTAACATCGGCATTGTTTTTTCTGCAAATTTCACTACAAACTGGAACAGACTAAAATTTAACCGTATGGTAACACTTTTGCAGATCACTTTGAACATATCACATAATATGGTTAACATAAAACTTAATATAACATGTTTCTAATGTGTATTTACAGATTTGTCTAGAAGAACAATATTTTACGATATTGTTGATTATTTATATAATCAAAGAATGTCACCACAGTTGCAGTTAGAAATACCTGTATTAGTTCAAAGACCTGTTTCACAAGAAATCAAACGTCAGCATATTCGAGTAATATCAGAATTACGGTAAAAGCTCTTAATGGATGATAGGACAAGACATAATGTTTATTCCTGTATTTTTACAGGCATGATATAATAACTGATGCAAAAAAAAAAAATTTGGTACCTTTAAGAATTTTTTTTAAAAATTACTGTACCATTTTGTCATAGATATAAGAAGATGATGTATGAGGGGCAACGAGACAAATCTCCATCTTAGTCGAAATTTGTAAAAGTAAACCATTAAAGGTCAAAGTACAGTCTTCAACATTTAGCCTCGGTTCATAAAGGGCACCCAAAATAACTAGTGTAAAACCATTCAAACAGGAAAACCAACAGTCTAATTTAAATTAAAAAAAATCAAAAATGTGAAATACTTATGAACCACATCAACAAATGACAACCATTGATCATAAGGTTATTACATACATTTGTTTACACTATCAATATTTTAAAGCCACAACTCAATCCTGACATATATATGGAAACACTACTTAACTTCTTAACTTTCCCCAATGTAATTGAGTTGAAATGATACATGTTTGAGGTTTACTATCTTTTACAATGTAAGATTGGAAGACATACTTAGTAGAACTTATCAAATGATAATTGTTTATTTGTTGACCATAATTTGCATGAAATATTGACCACTAGACATTAAACACTTATAAATAAATCATGCCTAAGTTGAGTATTTAATTGATGGTTTCACTGGACTTTAATTACAGGTCTGCATCTATACCTCAAGTGCCTATGCACACTCCTAAATCCAAACATTCACAGTCATTCAGTCAACCATCTAGTCGTAGATCTAAACAAGCCAGGAATAGGGCTCTTAAACTAAGGAAAATGTATGGTTTAGACAGGGTATGTATTACATGTGTAAATAGACAAGTAAGCCTGTGTGAACATAAAGAAAAAAATCATTGTCTAGAATTATGATTAGTTTTAGAAACTATAAAATGAACTGATGCGGAAAAAAACTTGTTAGACAGAAATTTTGAATTAAGATTCACACAAACAATTTACTGATAATTATAATGCACTTTTTAAATATATAATTTCCCTGTATAACTAGTAACTGAGTTTTCAGTGACACCAACCGAAAATGTACCCAATAGCAAAGTGTGCACTAAAAAATGCAAATCATGTTAAAAAAGTCTTATGACCTTAAGCGAGGCAGACAATTCGTCATAAACTGTGGTCTAGACAGGGTTTGTGTACCAAACATAAACAAGAAATATTGTCATGAAACTTAAGTCAAGTACAGGTATATCCAAGTTATTTTCCCAATTTATTATTTCTTATGTCAACTGAATTTAAGATTTAATAACTTCTATACAGTATTCATGCAAAAACAATTGTGTATTTTGAAGGAGGGAAGTAATTTAAAGTTAGATTCCAGAGAGCCAACAGCTGTTTCAGAAGAACCTGATGACTATTTTGATAAGTACGGTATCACTGGTGACGATGGAGATGGAGAGGAATGGGAAAAAGAAGCTAGTAAACTTTATGAATGGACACAAGAATTATCGTTCAACGATGACTTAATAGCCACACCCAGACTCCCAACAGGAATGATTATGTCCTAGCATTTATTTCACTGATATCAGACTTCAATCAAGTCATGTGATGTTTATATGCTTTGATAGCGGACATTAGAAGTGTCAGCTATGATTGAAGTGATTGGAGTTTTATAATTTGGATAACGCTTATTGTGGCACTAGTGAATAACTAGCTTTAAGATTATATCAAAATAAGTAAAATGAGAAATGCACATTTTCTTGACAAGGAAAAGCTTAGAATAAGAATTTAAGCTTAATGGTGAATCAGTTGATCTAATGTCTGTGTACAAAATCATTTAAGATTTGCATTTTTCTATTTTCATCTGTGATTAAAAATGTCAGACGTACATTTAATTCGGCATTCCTAGACCTTTTTATCATTCCTTTTAAAGATTTTGTATGACAGTTTAGGGATATAATGAGACATCAATTATGTTACTGTTAAAGTACAAATTTGTTTATTATTGTTATTAAATATTTATCGATAAGAATTTGTATTTGTTATAAATAATATACTTATGTGTAATTATTTACATTTAATTAATATATATGTCGTGTACATGTTGCGATTTTGTACAGGTTATAACATGTACAAATATATTGTACATGTTATAACTTGTATAATGCAAAAATACAAGTTATAACATGTACAAAAGTACCCCATACATGTTATAACATGTACAAAATATTGCTTAAAAATGGTGTTAACTTGTACAAAAATTAAAATAAATATAAAAGAAGTAAAATAGACATTAAAATTTATTAACGAATAAAGAACAACAATCAATAGGCCAGAACGTGTTTTTTCTTTACAGGAAAATGATCACAAAGTTTCAGATATATATTCTTCATGACTTATGCATGTTGGCATAATGTGTTTTCATGTAATTGTATGTTTTATGCAGTCCGTCATGGCTTACATCAGTGCGACACTTAAAGCATACATTTTTTTTCTCTTTTATTTACTTTAAGCATACATTATCTTTGAAATTCCTAGATGAATTTACACTAGATACTAGTAACTAAATTCATCTGAATTTTTTAAGAACAATTCCTTAACATTTTGCGTATTATAGCATGCAAAAACTAATGTAATGTCTCATATAATTAATCTGTAAAAGCAAGAGAGAGCTGAAATTGTTTTCATTGGACCACGCTTCATTATAAATATCTTTGAATCTGCTTTTCAACATTTTTTACCTTCAGTATGACTTGTGTAAATTTATACCTCAAATTATTATTTTTTAGATAAATTGTAATCTATCATTCATTGCATGAGGCGAATGTCCTTCTGATGTTTTTTATATATATTTCCTCTGCTTTGAAAGCAGGTATTGGTGGCCCTCGGCTGTTGTCAGCTCTATGGTAGGGTTGTTGTCTCTTTCACATATTACCTATTTCCATTCTCAATTTTATTTGTAGAGAAATCTATCCTGGCTATCAGCTTAAAAATACCTGATTCCGATGTCCCAAAAAGGTCCTGCCCCTCTTAAAATGGTCACATAGTAAGGTATAAAGGAGAGGTGTCTAATGAAGGTCTTAGGATAGTCAAAAATTTATTCACATTTATTATCTATCAACTTTCATTTTCCTGCTAAATCTTTGTAGGATGCCGGATTATTATGAATTGTCAAGAATAACCCTTCAATGTATTGATTTTAAGCAATGGTGCACCATTTCATCCTTGAATTTTATCATAACCGATACAGTGACACCTTTAATAGATATAGGAAGATGTTGTGTGAGTGCCAATGAGACAACTCTCCATCCAAACAACAATTTAAAAAAAGTAAACCATTATAGGTCAATGTACGGCCTTCAACACGGAGCCTTGGCTCACACCGATAAAAAACCGAGAAACGAGAAACACGTATAAATTACATAAACAAACGACAATTACTGTACATCAGATTCCTGACTTAGGACAGATACAAATATTTGCACATATTGAGGTTAATAACATCTGTTGCAATAATAGAACCATATTTTTAGTTTTCAAATTTGTACAAGTTAAAACCGTTTTTAAGCAATATTTTGTACAGGTTATAACATGTAAGAGGTATTTTTGTACATGTTATAACTTGTATTTTTGCATTATACAAGTTATAACATGTACAATATATTTGTACATGTTATAACCTGTACAAAATCACAACTTGTACACGACATATACACATTTACACATAAATAATTGTGTGTTTTGCAATATGAAAACTGGTCATAACAGCAGAAATATTTTTGAAAATAAATCCAAGAAAGTTCTTTCTTTGTACAAAAGAACTCTTAATTCTGGCTGGAATATTCATATATGCACGTTCTCAATTTAATTTAAGTTCAAATATGTATTACACATCTGAGTGGCTTTTGAATAAATCATTGTTCTAAATAAGTGTTCTGTACAGTGCTGGCAAATAATTAAAAGGTTTTGATCCAGGAGAAAATTTCTTCAGTTAAAGTGCTAGGAATAAAGGATTTATCATGAATTGCATTTTTAGTGAGTGATTCTCATATACATCTATTTATATTTTCATATATAAAAAAATAATGTTGACAAAATGTATGTATTCTTATGGTGCTTCATATGATACTGCTGAATATAGATTTTTATTAATTTTAATAATTGTGATATTTAGAGACTGATATACACACATGAATATTTTGTATATTTATGATAAAGAACATGTGTTTGTTTTCTGACACTTAAAGTGTTGATAAATAGCATATTTATAACTACATACTTTTTAACTCGCTGTCCATTCATATAAATCTCTACTGGTTGCTTTGTAAATGTTGTAGTTTGATGTAATTTGATGTGGTAACTTTACAATACTTCTGAATGGATTATAATTGACAGTATTGTTATTTCCACACTTACAAGTGAATCTTTATTCTGATACTGATTGGTAGAATGTTCCCCACCCATTAAAACTGTTTATCATAAGGTTCGCTGTTGAATTTACCAATTGACTGATAAAAGTGTGGATAATGAACTTTTTATCTGTTGCAAAATACAGTTGATTCTTTTTTATTATGGTTAAAGTAACTATGCCTATGGATGTCTAAATTCTCAATTTTACTCTAGATCACCAGAATTCTGTAGAAAATGGGTAAACAAACCAAGAACAAATAAACTTATATTTTTAATATATTATATAATCTCAAACTTGTGTTAACTAAGTACATCACATATCAGTTTTTACCTGTAATCTTTGTTGCATTTGTTATGGTTCTGATGTTATTTGTTTTTTATAATGTATGACATTAAATTTTTTTTTACATAAAATATCTGTTGTTTATTAGAGGCCTACCTGTATAAAAAAATCAACCTGATTTATATCACGAAATAATTTTTCAATCCGTTCAATCAAACTTATTTACTGGTAAAATATTTTTGCTCAATTCCAATGAAAGGTTGTAAGTATGAAGCAAATACAGTGCATCTATACATTATTCTTATCATTTAATTCCAGTGATTGATGGATTGAAGACAGCTGATATCAGTAACACTGTTAGAAAATTAAAACAACTTGGATATAAATGGTTATTAAAATATTGTAATGTATTCTAAAATGAGATCTGGTTTTTTTTTTTGTCTTGCTTGACAGGGTAAAAAAGCAAGACATGGGTATGCTGTTTCCAGCTGCGGCGGTGTCAACAATGTATTAGTTTGTGATTAGGTCTAGTTTATGGTGAACCACTAGTGGTAAGTCTGATATTTGGTATGCAGTTGTATTTAAAAAGTATTGGCACATCTCATTACCATGGAGATTATTTGGCCCGCACCATTCATTACGGTCTATTGACTTTGAAACTTTTGCTTAGTTTTCATGTTTAAGTTTGTGATAACAGTTTATGTTAAATGATAAAAACATTAAAGGGAGATAATTTTATTTGTGAATATTCTTAATATTAACTCCTTTTGACAACTTTTATAGGTTACAAGAGCTCAAATATTTGTTATGCATTTTCAATAGGGCACCATTGTTGTTCTATAATTTATTTCTTGAAGACTACACACACTAGCAAAAAATGGGAAGCAGTTCCTGTAACTAGATATGTCAGCGTTGCAAATCAGTCAAAAAAATATATAGGGTCATGCATTTGAATTATTGGTATTAAGCTTTATATCTCAGTTCAGTGACTGCTTGAAAAACAAAAAGATAAAATTGAGATTGGAAATTGGAAATATGACATAGTGACACCAACCAAACCAAAGAGCAGACAACAGACGATTGCCACCAATGGGTCTTCAACAGGAGCTAGTTTTTTGGTAATGAGAATTTCTTACTTATTATTAAAGAATAACTAAATTTGGTATATGGTTTCCTTGCAACGGCTACCTATCTGTCTGACAGAAGCTAATTTTTTCGTAATGAGAATTTCTTACTTATTATTAGTTAAAGAATAACTAAATTTGGTATATGGTTTCCTTGCAACGGCTACCTATCTGTCTGACAGAAGCTAATTTTTTGGTAATGAGAATTTCTCACTTATTATTAGTTAAAGAATAACTAAATTTGGTATATGGTTTCCTTGCAACGGCTACCTATCTGTCTGACAGAAGCTAATTTTTTGGTAATGAGAATTTCTCACTTATTACTAGTTAAAGAATAACTAAATTTGGTATATGGTTTCCTTGCAACGGCTACCTATCTGTCTGACAGGAGCTAGTTTTTTGGTAATGAGAATTTCTCACTTATTATTAGTTAAAGAATAACTAAATTTGGTATATGGTTTCCTTGCAACGGCTACCTATCTGTCTGACAGGAGCTAGTTTTTTGGTAATGAGAATTTCTCACTTATTATTAGTTAAAGAATAACTAAATTTGGTATATGGTTTCCTTGCAACGGCTACCTATCTGTCTGACAGAAGCTAGTTTTTTGGTAATGAGAATTTCTCACTTATTACTAGTTAAAGAATAACTAAATTTGGTATATGGTTTCCTTGCAACGGCTACCTATCTGTCTGACAGGAGCTAGTTTTTTCGTAATGAGAATTTCTTACTTATTATTAGTTAAAGAATAACTAAATTTGGTATATGGTTTCCTTGCAACGGCTACCTATCTGTCTGACAGAAGCTAATTTTTTGGTAATGAGAATTTCTCACTTATTATTAGTTAAAGAATAACTAAATTTGGTATATGGTTTCCTTGCAACGGCTACCTATCTGTCTGACAGAAGCTAGTTTTTTGGTAATGAGAATTTCTCACTTATTATTAGTTAAAGAATAACTAAATTTGGTATATGGTTTCCTTGCAACGGCTACCTATCTGTCTGACAGAAGCTAATTTTTTGGTAATGAGAATTTCTCACTTATTATTAGTTAAAGAATAACTAAATTTGGTATATGGTTTCCTTGCAACGGCTACCTATCTGTCTGACAGGAGCTAGTTTTTTGGTAATGAGAATTTCTCACTTATTATTAGTTAAAGAATAACTAAATTTGGTATATGGTTTCCTTGCAACGGCTACCTATCTGTCTGACAGGAGCTAGTTTTTTGGTAATGAGAATTTCTCACTTATTATTAGTTAAAGAATAACTAAATTTGGTATATGGTTTCCTTGCAACGGCTACCTATCTGTCTGACAGAGCTAGTTTTTTTCGTAATGAGAATTTCTTACTTATTATTTAGTTAAAGAATAACTAAATTTGGTATATGGTTTCCTTGCAACGGCTACATGTCTGTCTGACAGGAGCTAGTTTTTTCGTAATGAGAATTTCTTACTTATTATTAGTTAAAGAATAACTAAATTTGGTATATGGTTTCCTTGCAACGGCTACCTATCTGTCTGACAGAAGCTAATTTTTTGGTAATGAGAATTTCTCACTTATTATTAGTTAAAGAATAACTAAATTTGGTATATGGTTTCCTTGCAACGGCTACCTATCTGTCTGACAGAAGCTAGTTTTTTGGTAATGAGAATTTCTCACTTATTATTAGTTAAAGAATAACTAAATTTGGTATATGGTTTCCTTGCAACGGCTACCTATCTGTCTGACAGAAGCTAATTTTTTGGTAATGAGAATTTCTCACTTATTACTAGTTAAAGAATAACTAAATTTGGTATATGGTTTCCTTGCAACGGCTACCTATCTGTCTGACAGGAGCTAGTTTTTTGGTAATGAGAATTTCTCACTTATTATTAGTTAAAGAATAACTAAATTTGGTATATGGTTTCCTTGCAACGGCTACCTATCTGTCTGACAGGAGCTAGTTTTTTGGTAATGCGAATTTCTTACTTATTATTAGTTAAAGAATAACTAAATTTGGTATATGGTTTCCTTGCAACGGCTACCTATCTGTCTGACAGGAGCTAGTTTTTTCGTAATGAGAATTTCTTACTTATTATTTAGTTAAAGAATAACTAAATTTGGTATATGGTTTCCTTGCAACGGCTACATGTCTGTCTGACAGAATTCACCTGACCTCGCCCTCATTTCATGGATCAGTGATCAAGGTTCAAAGTTATGTGATTAGGTCAGTTTCTCAAAGACTATTGAATGGTTGTAAGGTGCACATTTCATCTGACTGACCTCATAGAACATTGATTATGTAAAACTTGTGTTATACTTGTGGTAAAACCTTCATGTTACTAACTTTCAACATAAATAATGAAAAGTAAAACAGGCATGACATTTCAGCCTGTGGCCTGTGAACTCATGTTAAACATAATTGGATAAGTGTGATCAAAAGTAATTTTAAATCATCCAATAAGTAGCTGCACAAGATTCTGTTCTGAGTACCATTTTGGGATGAAATTGATGTAGAAAAATGTTTACATTGTGAGTTATAAAAATAGTTTAAACAAAGTGGTTGTGATATCAACCATCTGTTTAATCAGCCCATTTTGTTTAACAAAAAAAAAAGGCAATAACGGGGAAAGAATGGTAAGAATATATTTTATTACACTGCACTTTCTCCACAAGCAATCTTTTACTAGCAATGGGCTTAAAAAAACGTATTTAATCAATTTGAAGAGATGACTTCATACTGCAAAAATTAAAGCTATGTCAATTGTCCTTTATCTCATTTTCATGGTTCTGTGACTACTTGAAAAATAGTTGTTTTTTTTTTTGTAATGTTAATTTCACTCTTGATATTATGAGTAATAGGATATGTATATTTGATATGTGCAACCTTGTGACTGTCCAATAGTTTTTCCTCGACTTTGACCTCATTTCATGGATCAGTGAGGTTGAGTTTGTGGTCAAATCCATATCTTAGATACTATAAGTAATAAGTCTACCATTTTTATACGCCCGTCATCTTTTAGACGGGACGTATTATGGTATACCGTTGTCCGTCCGTCCGTCGTCCACACTTCGGACAATAACTCAAAAACGCTTTCACCAATTTCCATGAAACTTAAGTGAATTGTTTATATCTATTGACGTAAGCTCCCTTTCGTTTTTTTTTTAATTTCAGATTTTAAGTTTTGGATTTATGGGGCTTTATTCATAAAAAAGGGGGGATTTTCAACACTTTGGACAATAACTCAAAAAGGCTTTCACCAATGTCCATGAAACTTTGGTGAATTGTTTATATCTATTGATGTAAGCTCCCTTTCAATTTTTATAAATTTCAGATTTTAAGTTTTGGATTTATGGGGCTTAATTAAAAAAAAAAGGGGGATTTTCAACACTTCGGACAATAACTCAAAAAGGCTTTCATCAATGTCCATGAAACTTTGGTGAATTGTTTATATCTATTGATGTAAGCTCCCTTTTAATTTTTATAAATTTCAGATTTTAAGTTTTGGATTTATGGGGCTTTATTCATAATAAAAAGGGGGATTTTCAACACTTCGGACAATAACTCAGAAAGGCTCTCACCAATGTCCATGAAACTTTGGTGAATTGTTTATATCTATTGATGTAAGCTCCCTTTCAATTTTTATAAATTTCAGATTTTAAGTTTTGGATTTATGGGGCTTGATTCATAAAAAAAAAGGGGGATTTTCAACACTTCGGACAATAACTCAAAAAGGCTTTCACCAATGTCCATGAAACTTTGGTGAATTGTTTATATCTATTGATGTATTAAAAGCTCCCTTTCAATTTTTATAAATTTCAGATTTTACATTTCCGTGTTATGAATTTTTATGCTTAAAAAAGGGGGGATTTTCCAATTTTGGGACAATCACTAACACTTTCACAAAAGCTTATGCAACTTTGATAAATTGTTTATATCTAATTGACATAAGCTCCCTTTTCATTTTTATAAATTTTAGATTTTACGTTTTCTTAAGTAATGAATTTTTATACTTAAAAAAGGGGGATTTTATGAAACTTTGGTGAATATATTAATGTAACATCCCTTTTGATTTGTATATATATTTCTAGTTGATCATATTAATTCATTTAAAGCATAAAAGACAAGTTAAAAGAGCAACGGGCGTATCATGCGCTAAAGCGCAGCCCTTTATTGGTGTTTGGAATGATGGTGAGGTGAACATATCAAACTGACAGGAGTCATCTGACCTTAACCTTATTTTCAAGGTTTGGTGGTTTCAATTAAGTTTTTGTGTTTTGGTGTGTTTTTCTTTTACTGTATACAAAAGGTCAACTCTATTAGGTGTATGAAAATTTAATGATGACATACTGGGTACCACATCTTCTTATTTTTATATGTCAGTCTGGCTTGGTTTTTTTTTACCAAGACCACGTTTTCATGGATTATTGCTCAATGAAAAGAGTTTGTCTTTTGGTCCTTTTTTCTCAAATTATAAGCAATGTGTCAACTATATTTTGTGCATGGAATGGATGTAAGATGTATATGTCTGTCTGATGGGTATCATCTGACCTTTACACCATTTTCTTGATTTGTTGGTCAATACAAGTTTTTATGGTTTGGTACTGGTATGTGTCGTGAAATACTATGAGCAATATGCTAACTATATTTGGTGTATGAAATGATTGTAAGGTGTACTTTGTATTTCTTGTTTGGTTAATCTGTCCTTGACTTCATTTTCTTGAATCATGTTAAGTTTGTGTTATACTTGTTGTAGAACTTCATATTAAGGACTATCAACATAAAGTCAATAGTCAGTAAATCAGGCAAGATATTTTAGCGTGTTCACTTCAGACAATGATAATTATGGTAATGCTTGATCAAATATTTTTTTTATTTTAACACAATGTGATGGACCATACAATACGGGTCATGTTCTTTTATGGTTTTTGTCTCTGCTACCGAAAAGTTGTAGAATGAGAGACACAGGGATGTCAATCAGTCAGCGGTGTCCTTGTAAACCATTTGCAAAAATAACTGTATTTTATATGGTAACTGATATGAATGCTTCATTCCTTGTAATCTAATGTAAGTATGTTCAATAGTTTCAGTCAGTTTCTCAGAAAGACTTTTAGTATGTAAAGTTTTAAGCTACAAACATTTTTACTTGTTTTAATACCATTATATATATAAAAATAAGAAGATGTGGCATTACTGCAATTGAGACAACTCTCAACAAGAAACCAAAATGAAGAAGGTAGAACTTTTGAAGTATGGTCACTGTACGACCTTCAACCATGAGAAAATCCATACCGAATAGCAAGCTATCAAGGGCATTTCGACCAATGTAAAACAAATCAAACAAGAAAATTGAAGGTCTGATCATATGTATTTTTTTTTTAAATAACGAAAAAACAAATAAAACTGTACAGCAACAAACAACAACCACTGAATATTAATCAACAGTCATGATTCGGGACTGGCTGAACATGTTTGCGGCATTCTGTTTATCGCGTTTTGCTGATAAATTGTCTGTTAACAGTTCCTCTTTAACTTCTATAGATTAAAGCCAAAATCGACATGTCAGGACAATAACTCCCATAAGAAAACAACTTAACTTTTTATCTATGCAGAACTGTTAGTCTAATCCTGTATAGCTGGTTATTTTTGCATTTTAATGTTTCTATCCATCTGCAGCATTTTTCAAAATAAAGAGGCAAAAGACACAAACAAAATGCACAAAAAATCATCATTAAAGACAGCAACTCGAGTCGATGAACATTTTCGGGTCATTTGTAGATCTTGACTGGCTGATCATTGCTATATTCTTTTCTATCTATAATAGTTTTCAGGCGACATGACATGTGCCAAGAGTGGACCAGGATCGTGGAAAAAGGGGGGGGGGTCAATACACTATAGCATACCAAACTGTTATTTTCATTTTTGGTACAGTTTGTCTAACTTTTGTATAATACAGTTCAGCACAGAGCATGGGGGTAAACCAGAGAACTCTTTTTTTCAGTAAACACTGTCAAACCTCCAAACATACTATCCACACTGATCTGTGTCCACACTTGTATATTATGAAAAAATAGATTTTTTTTGGTTATAATCAAATTTTGCCCACAAAAAAATCATTCCTTATAACCGGATTCTCCTTTCCCATTGGCTCGCCTCAAAGTAAACCGCATAATACGAGACAAGGCAACAACAGGCTGCGTTAAATATTGTATAAAGCGTCTATATATAACCTCAGAGTATATAACAGAAAATAGAAAACCTGGATACATAATATCTTATTCACAGGTTTGTTTCTGTTGTATAGGGACTGTTTACAAAAATAATTTTATGATAGTTGGATTATTTGTGAGAAGTTCTCACATATTGAGAGATACATTTTATAAATGTATTCCTGCCGTCAAAATTTTCTCTGGTTGCTTTCAAGGCGAACATTGTCTCCCTTTTTACACTTTATAGGGATTTTATGGTCTTCAGGAGGGGATGGGATACAAATGACTGACCATTGGCCTGGTAAGAATAAGAAATAAATGCCTTGCATACCTTGAATGAAAATTAATATTGTTTACAAAAGAGAAAATAAATGTTTGAGCGACAAAAA
This sequence comes from Mytilus edulis, assembly GCA_019925275.1. NCBI lineage: Eukaryota > Metazoa > Mollusca > Bivalvia > Mytilida > Mytilidae > Mytilus > Mytilus edulis. Next base: position 5,067,065 of record CM034350.1, read on the forward strand.
CTCTTCCTCCTCCAGAAGGGAAAGAGTTTTTTGTCACGCTAGTAAAGAAGATGAGTGTTATAATTGCCAATGCGACAACTCTCCACCAGAAACCAAATTACATAGAAGTTAACATCTGGCCTTTAACAATGAGCAATATTATATACCCATACTTCAAAGTGAACTATAAAATGCCTTAAATTTTCATCTCCAAAAATATGAAGAATATACTTGTTTTTCTTTGCACCATTAAAAAAGTTGAGAATTATTTGATCAATATATATCACTTACTTTAAACAGTTTTATATATTGAGTGGACAAACACCTTCTCTTCTTCGTCTTCTTCTGGCATACAGTTACAGCTTCATTTATATTGAAGATTACGAACTGTTTAATAGTAGTGTCTGTTACAAGTATGTCTTCTTTTTTCTGTATTATCATTTCTGGTGCTTTTGATGTACTGAAATAGCTTTTTTTTTATTTGTGTTTGTGGACTGATGTTGGTCCTGATCATTGATTGGTAAATCACAAAAAATGTGTTCTGTGCAGATCCAGTATGTCTTCCCTTGCCGCACTTTTTGAACTGTTTGTTTTAGTTTCTTGTATTCCGAAGGGTTTCTATAACTAAAACTTTCTATTCAGTCTGTTTTTATAACACTTATTTATCTTGTTAATGAGTTTCCTTAGGTTGTTGTTTAACCAAGGTAATCTATGCTTGTATGGAGCATTTTGAGAGTTATATTGGACTCTACTAATTTGAGAAGATCGTTTTTGAAGGTGTTCCATAGTGCATTGCATCACACGAGTCATACAAGATCATACAAGTTATTGGTGATTATCTTTACGTGTTGTCTTGTCTGTGGCTTGGTGTATAAGTTGAATCAAGTTGTGATTTGATATTATTTCTAGTAAAAGTTGATGTTGTTTAGCATCTGGTTTGCCTAAGATGAATGCTGGTATTGACCAGTCTATGTGTCCAAGATTAAAGTCTTCTCCTAACCATATACTTGTGCTTGTTGTATTATCTAGTCAATTCAAGGAGATGTTAAATTTGTTCTTAAGATGCACCTTTATCTGATGGGGGTCTAATAGTATATATAGTAGCTACCAACAAAAATCTTGTTTGTGCCATACATGTTCTAACGGTACCAGCATTTCCTTGCAGTAATCCAGGATATCTTTTTTTTTTTAGTTTTAATTGGGTAAATTCATGACATTAGTCTACAAAGTAAATTTTAGTTATATAATCTTTAATGATATATGAGGGGGGGGGGGCAAGGGGTTTAACTGTTATGCTGTTATGGGGCAATTTGATTCTTTGTTATCTGTTATTCTGAAAATATATTTGCTGTTAGCTGTTATTGTCTTATTCGTTGGTAGCTGTTATTGGACTATTAGGTTTTTTGTTATATGTTATTGTGATAATGTATTTGCTGTTAACTGTTATTGAAAATTGGAATGTTAGCATTTGTTTTGACAGCCAATATTCGGTAAAAATTGAAGATTATTGAACATTGGGGTCTACCACTAGTAATATGGTGGTCCCGTATTCGGGGAAGGATTTCATAAACATATACCCATCACAGATCATCACATAAACATGTTAATAATAGAACGGTTAGGTCCAGGCATCTCCAGTATATCTTATGATTATCCTTTGTAATAAAATCCATTTTTTTATGAACATGTAGCTTGCTATTCAGTGTGAGCCAAGCTCGGGGGGGGGGGGGGGGGGGGCACTTCAAACTTTTTTTGGTAGGGGTGAGCAGCTGAGACATCAAGTACCCCACCCTTTTCATATATTTTGTTAATCAAAAATATATACCTTGTCATATATTAATTAGCAAAAAACAGACCTATAGATATATTTCAATATGTTCCCCCTTATCATCTTCTTTTCCAATAAATTTGTCACATCTTAAACACTTTTTTCTTATTGCCCATTTTACATCTTTCATTATGAAGATATTTCAATTCCAAAATGCAATACATATAAAAGATGTTTGGTCAGATCATAGATGGTATTACGTCTGTGGTCAGATAATTGTTATTATATATTAATAAGTGTAACACCTTCACTGATTTTAACATGTTTACATATTAATTAAAAACTGATAAAAAGTTTCATTGCCGTTCCCTCTTAAAGGACGCTGTCACAATGGAATTTCTTTAAATAATTGTTATCAGGTTTTATGTATACAAACCCTTGAATGTTAATTAGGTGCAAATGTCAAAATAGTTGGATTTATTGCATCTATCACTGGCATCACCACATCAGAATAAATAGAGTTTAATTGGTTTGACGTGAGAAGAGGTCACGTGATTGAACCAACATGACGTGTTTTTTCGTTCCACAAAATTTCTTCGAGTTTGATAGTTTTACTTATGATATGGAATTTATCTTTCGCAAAACGTAAATATCTTGACTTTAGTATACAGTTTTGTGTAAAATTTGAATATTTTGGAGGTGTCTTATGCACATTTTATAAGAACTTATTGATATTTTCTTTGTTCATTGAGACCTTGGTTCGAATATACCCAGGGGCGAAACTTTACGGATAAAACAGTTCACAACGCCTTGAATGAAGTTGGACTTTGTACCTATGTGAAATCAACTAACTGTATAGTAAATTTGACCTATGACCTCTGTAAAAATGTCTCTAAACGAAACCGGTAAACTTATAGAGGAAACCCGCAAAATAATTGAGACTGGACAAGATGGCCCTAATAATATGGATCTACTTAATATGATCCTGAAAGTTGTAACTAACATTGATTCCAGAGTTCAAGGAATGGAAACGAAACTTGACAAACGTATAGATGACCTTCACCAATCTATGCTGTCGGTGTCCGCAAGAGTTAGAACTTTGGAAACTAAGACAAGTGAAATGTCTCTTTTTGGAACAATAAAATATGTTTAAACTAAGTGAAATCAACGTTCAGCTTGCTGATTGTCAGGCGAGTTGTCAAGGCGTAAGCAACCTTTTTGATGACATTCAAACTCGATCCGAACAAATTTTGAGAAAAGTTATTCACCACAATGGAAGAATTACTCATCTAGAACAAAGTCCCAAAGAACAACTAGAGCTTCCTCTCAATGAAATTAATAAACTTAAAGATTCGATCTTAGATCTACAATGTAGGTCAATGAAAAACAATTTGATTTTTAAAGGTTTAGCCTTTGCAAAATATGAAAATTGTGAACAAAAGCTGCAGAACTTCTTGTACGAAGAACTTGATATACAACATCCTATTGAGTTTGGAAATGTCCATAGATTTGGAAAGAGAAGCCTAAATAGAGCACGACCAATAATAGCTCGGTTTCTGTATCATCGTGACCTAGAACACGTTCTTAAAAATGCGAACAAGTTACGAGGTAAACCTTTCGGAATACAGGAACAGTTCCCTGCTGAAATCTATGCTGTCGGTGTCCGCAAGAGTTAGAACTTTGGAAACTAAGACAAGTGAAATGTCTCTTTTTGGAACAATAAAATATGTTTAAACTAAGTGAAATCAACGTTCAGCTTGCTGATTGTCAGGCGAGTTGTCAAGGCGTAAGCAACCTTTTTGATGACATTCAAACTCGATCCGAACAAATTTTGAGAAAAGTTATTCACCACAATGGAAGAATTACTCATCTAGAACAAAGTCCCAAAGAACAACTAGAGCTTCCTCTCAATGAAATTAATAAACTTAAAGATTCGATCTTAGATCTACAATGTAGGTCAATGAAAAACAATTTGATTTTTAAAGGTTTAGCCTTTGCAAAATATGAAAATTGTGAACAAAAGCTGCAGAACTTCTTGTACGAAGAACTTGATATACAACATCCTATTGAGTTTGGAAATGTCCATAGATTTGGAAAGAGAAGCCTAAATAGAGCACGACCAATAATAGCTCGGTTTCTGTATCATCGTGACCTAGAACACGTTCTTAAAAATGCGAACAAGTTACGAGGTAAACCTTTCGGAATACAGGAACAGTTCCCTGCTGAAATAGAAGAAGAACGAAAAAGGCTTTATCCCATTATGAAATTGGCAAAACAGGACGGAAAACTTGTCAAAATGTTTCGAGACAAGTTATATATCGATGGGAAACTGTTTATTCCAAGATCAAATACAGAAAACCCCACTCCGCAAAACCAAGAACCAGTACCAACAGAAATACAGCGCGAAGGTAGCGGAGAGAACACTGGATACAGGGACGTTCTGATGACCCCATCCAATGATACACAGAATGGACGATACAAACGACAGCGTGCAGGGTCTAGTCCTGAGACACCTCATTAGAAATGCCAAGGAGAATATACATTTATCAGTGTAGACGAATCAGAAAAAGACAATGATCCATCTGTTAATAACATTAATATAAATAACCATAATAATGATACATATCAAACTAAAGATAATAATGTTTTAAATATTATAGGTCTAAATTGTTGTGGAATTAAGAAGAGATTGAAATATGAAGAATTTGAAAAACTAATAAGAAAAAATGACATAATTTGTTTAGTAGAAACCAAAACTGATGATATTGACACAATTAAGTTAACAGGATATGAATTTCATATGAAAAATAGAAAAGCTATAGCTAAAACTCGATCTGGGGGTATCATTCTTGGCTACAAAAAAGAAATAGCAAGTAAAATAAAACCATTATCTACACATTGTAAATACGTGCTTTGGTTTAAAGTCTCATCTGACCTTTTAAATTTAGATCAAGATATTGTTATAGGTATAGTATATATACCCCCTGAATATACTGCTTTTTCTTCACATGATGCATTTAGTCAACTTGAGGACGAGTATACAAATTTCTCGAAAAATTACAAATTCGTAGCCTTAATTGGAGACTTTAACGGACGAACGGCCAACGACGATGATTTTTTACATTCAAAAGAAACGCATGGAAACAATGGATGCGGCGAATTTTGTAGAAAACGATGTTTTAACGCTTGACTTTATTGAAATTCAATATACCACGAAAAAGAAATAGTTTAGACCCTATAAGAAACAGGTACGGAAACAAAATTTTAGATTTTTGCAAAGGAAATAACTTATTTATTGTAAATGGTAGAATAGATGAAGACAGAATGACAGGAAAGTTAACATGTAAAAATGCTAGCATTGTAGATTATTGTATAAGTTCTACAAGTTTATTGAAATATTTTAGAAATTTTTCTATACTTGATTTTAGTCATTTTTATTCAGATGTTCATTGTGCACTAGCAATTTCATTGTCGGGGTTATCCCTGAAAAATGTAGAGGAAATGGGGGAGAATCGTAATGGTCAAATATTTTCTGAAAAAATTAAGAAATGGGATAATGAAAAATGTCATGAATTTAAAGATCAGATTGAACAAGGCAAAGTTGAAGAATTAAAGATACTATTAGACGAAGTAGAAAGTGGACATCTAGATTTTAGTAAAAAGTACTCGTCAGTTGATAAAACAAAAATCAATACCTTACTTGACCATTTATGTTCAATATTCTGTAAATCTGCGAAATCCACATTCGGGACATGTAAATTTTCGAATTCTAAGAAAAAAGGTAAAAAGAAACTTGGAAAATTGAAAAAAGAATGGTTTAATGACGACTGTCACTTTGAGAGACAAAATTTCAGAAAACGTAAAAGAAAATTCAAAACATGTAGAACAGATCAAAATTTTCAAGACTTGAAACAAGCTGAAAAAAGATATAAAAAAGTTATGGATCAAGCTATTCTTGATCACAAAAGAAATTTGTCAAAGAAAATTTAAAATTTAAAATCAAATAATTCACAGGAATTCTGGAAACTATTAAAAAGTGGGAAAAACCGGGAGCAACCCGACATTCCCATGGAAAAACTTTTTGAATTTTTTAAATCTTTAAACGAGGAACCAAATGACAAGCAAGACATTAACATACCATACATTGACCCTTACGATATTAATCGTCTGAACGAAAGTATAAATAAAAACATTTCAAAAGACGAGATTAAAAAATGTATTAAAAAACTAAAAAACAATAAAGCCGCGGGAGAAGATTTGATTGTAAATGAATATATCAAGTCAACAGAAACCATATTCTTAGATATTTACGAACAACTATTTAATATCATTTTTGTAACAGGTGTTGTCCCAGATGGTTGGCTGATTGGAAATATTAAACCGTTTTTCAAAAACAAAGGTGACAAAATGGACCCAAAAAATTATAGACCAATTACAATTTTAAGCTGCCTCGGGAAACTCTTTACTGCAATTTTGAGTGAACGATTAACTAAGTTCTCAGACGAATTTCTTATCTTGAACGAAAATCAATGTGGATTTCGTAAGGGCTATTCAACAATCGATAATTTGTTTATAATTTTTAACTTTTTTGAAATTCTAAAAAACAAAAAGAAAAAAATGTTTTGCGCTTTTATTGATTTTGAAAAAAGCTTTCGATAAAGTTTGGCGGGATGGACTATGGTACAAGTTGCTAGTGAATAATATGAACGGTAACATGTATAATATAATTGTAAATATGTATAACGGTACAAAGTCATGTATTTCTTATAATGATTGTAAGTCAGAATTTTTCCCGTGTAGTAACGGGGTACGCCAAGGGGAAAATTTATCACCATTTCTTTTCGCCTTATTTATGAACGACCTCGAGTCATATTTATCATGGTCTTCAAACGATAACTAACGAAATTGAAATCAAACTTAATACATATTTGAAATTATTTGTAATTTTGTATGCTGATGATACTGTGCTAATGGCAGAATCAGCTGCAGATCTTCAAAAGCAACTTGACTCATTTCAAAATTACTGTACTTTATGGAAACTGAAAGTAAATGTAGATAAAAGTAAAATCATGATATTTTCTAAAGGAACACTTCCAAGAAACCTACATTTCAATTTGAACGGAACAGAATTAGAAATAGTGAATAGTATTAATTATCTAGGAATAGACTTAGCTAGAAGTGGGAATTTTAAGAAAGCGAAACAGTCCATAGCTAATAAAGCTACGAAGGCTTTCTACGAGGTTCTAAAATTAGGCAGAAACCACGGGCTTTCAATCAAAACGCAACTAGAATTATTCGATAAGATGATAAAGCCTATTTTATTATATGGGTGCGAAGTATGGGGTTTTAGCAATAATGAAATAATCGAAAAAAAGTCCACCTAAAATTTTGCAAATTGCTTTTACATTTAAAATCTTCTACACCATCGTATATGATATATGGCGAACTTGGAAGATATCCTCTAGAAATTGACATAAAAAATAGAATGATATCATTCTGGGGTAAAATTCTTTCTGGAAAGGAGTCAAAATTGTCAAAAGTTGTCTATAACTTGTGTTTTCAATTGTCATTTGTAAATGGAGATAAATTTTTATGGTTAGATAACATAAAAAATATTTTGAATGAATGTGGCTTAACATATATTTGGAATTCACAAACTTTTATTAATTTGAATTGGCTACGTCTTACAGTTAGTAGAAACCTTAAAGATCAATTTGAACAGAATTGGCACTTACTGTTAGAAGAATCACCAAAAGCTATAAATTACAAAGTATTTAAAGATAGTTTTAGTTCTGAAGCTTATTTAGATATTTTAGATAACAAAAATCTTGTAGAATTTTGCAGATTTAGAACGACTAATCATAAATTACCCATTGAAGCTGGTAGATGGCTAAACACCAGCAGACAAAATAGAAACTGTACTCTGTGTAAAAACAATGAACTCGGGGATGAATTTCACTTTATTTTGGAATGCAAATTTTTGAACAGGAGAGGAAAAATTACATTGAAAAGTATAGCTACACAAAGCCAAATATTTTAAAATATAAATTATTAATGACATCAAAAAAGAAGGTTAAGTTGAGTAAACTCTGCAAATTTATCAAAATTATAAATAAATCTGTGTGAACTCCTGGCTTTATCTAGTGTGACGCCACCCTATTAATTATTTTTGTAACATGTCTTTTACTAATTGTATTTATTGAATATTGTATATATTGTAAATATTGTACATAATATTGTGTATTTCTCTATACCTTGTCAAAATGATGGTTTATTGAGAATAAAGATATATACAAATAACTGATGCATTTACGACTGTGGTTTAACCGCATCAAGAATAAATACGGACATCTGATTAGTTTCAGATACTTATGATATAATCAAGCAAGTGATAATATCAACCTATTGATATATTTAATCTGAATTTCTCACCCTTTTCATATATCATAGAGCATGAAAAAAGGACCTATTCCAGCGGCTCATCCCTACCACTAATTATATAGCAAGTGCCCCCCCCCCCCCCCCGAGGAGCCAAGGCTCCGTGTTGAAAGCTGTATTTTGACCTACATGTACAATGGTTTACTTTTATAAATTGTTACTTGGATGGAGAGTTGTTTCATTGGCACTCATACCACATCTTCCTATATCTATGTAGTATTTTTTTTTGTATGAGGATATTGTTCCTCGTTTCCAGTACGTACATATTAAATTCGAACAATTCTTAATATGACAAAAAGGAAATATATGGCCAGGGATATCTGATGAGGATGTCAATTAAGGACTATTGGTCCTTACAACCATGTAATAAAGTACACAGACTCAGATATGTGATTCTTTTCAAAGCAGAACCAAATACATTGTACAATAAAAGTTCCAACCATGTCCTGGGTTCTGAAGCTGCACATAACTCATTACAAACAAAGATTAAGTTCGTCTTCAAGCCATTGTTCCATTACTTTACTATCACGGTATTCTACTTACTAGTAGTACACTAAAAAAACTGATAATAAATTGTTCAAATATAGCCTTTGAAAATAGTGGAATAAATTACTTTTGGAGTTTCAAAATTAGTTCAAAGTACTTGATAAATTGCATGCTTATAATTGGTGCTTTTGATTTTTCTACCCTATATACCTCTGTGGTCATAGTCTTATTAAGAAAAAAATCACACACCTCATGCATTGAACGTGCATTTAAAAAAAAATCAAATGCGAATATATATATTCAAACTCTTTCAGGTCATTTTTTTAGTAATAATTAACGAAAAAAAAAAGAACTATGTCAATTGGACCTGCTTTGATACCATAACTGTCCTTAATTTTTTTACAAAATATCATTTTTGTCTGCTATGGAGTTTCCATATATATTTTCAAGTTATCAGAATTCCAATGGGGACTAACTGTGCACCACTAATTGCAGACCTGTTTCTGTATTGTTATGAGTTACAATTAATGGAAACATTCAGCAAACTGGGATTGTGCTTGATTTTCAAATGATGATCAATGATGGAGACATAATCTTTCAATCAGTCCAGGAACTGACTTATTTTAATATTTCATTTACTGTTAACTGTTTTTGTCCATTTTAATTACTTGCTATCTGTTATAAGCCAAATAAATTTGCTAGCTGTTTTGCTGTTATTGGGACCCCATTGCCCCCTCCCCCCCCTCATATATTATATCCCAAATACTTTAATGGTCCAAATCAGATTTATATATATAAAACCCCGTAAACTTGATACTTCGATTTTAGAATATCCAAGAAACATTCAAAGACGTCTCTAATTCGTTTTCGTGATATCCTAAAATAATTTTTCTGGTTTTTTTTTTATTTGAATTGTTCGAAAACGTTTTGACAGATCTGATTTTTTTTTTGTAACGTTTTATTACCCCAACCCGGCCCCATTTTCATGTCCAAATAGAGAAATATTATCTCCCTTACAAAGAAGTCAATAATGTATGACGTCATCAAAACTTGTACACATTTGAATGTCGCACCTGTCAGGGAAATTGAAAAACCTTTCAACAAATTAGCTAACCAAACACTAATCATGGATTTTAAACATGACAGTTGACAAGAAATGAATGCCTTAAAGTTTTATCTATCAACTTCCAAGTATGTCATGCAAGCAAACTTCGCCGATCGTGATTCATGGAGCGAACTGTATCGATATCTCCATATTTACGTCAGGCGTTGTCATGTTGTGTGTGTAGAAGCATAGTAAAAATTCCGATGGGACCTAGTCATAAAGTGTGCCAGCACTTCGTTTGCAAGGAATGTGTCGAAAAGCCAATGACAATTAAGCCGCAATGTAGTTGGTGTAAAAAACGAGAAAGTTTTGAAGAATCAACCCAACTTCGAATGGTTGTTTCTTGTTTTAAGAAAATTTGTGAGTATGTTATGAGCTCTCCTATTGGCACGGATCTCCAAGAACAGGCACACAACGGTGAAACTAATTCTTTAATAACAATATTAGAAGAAGGTGTTGACTTCGAGGACGATTATCAGTCACCCCCAGTGATCCCTATTACAATGCCTTCCCAGGTTCCAGCATCCACAGCAGAGCAACCAGAACTTGCAGAAGAATCGGAAATAACAGAATCAATGGACAAACCTACATGTATGAAAAGTAAATCAAAGCTGAACATTCAGCCCAAAATAAAAATGGATATAGAAAAAAAATCACACAGAAAAAAAATCAGACTGAAAAAATATAAATGGTATACAAAACCTAAAAAGAAAGTACCATTAAAGAAAAATAATGTAAAGAATTCAAAACTTTCACAACGGAATGAAAATCTTGTCAATGTCATACCATCAAATGAAATAAAATATGAGATAAAGAGGGAAAGTATAGATGAGGGTCGACCAAAATTAAAAGTTAAACTTCGAGCTAAGAAAGTTGATAAGTTCAATAACAGAGAATTTGGCAGTGATTGTGAAACCATGAAGGGCAATTATGTAGATACTGTGAAGGTTGACAAGTGTACAAGCATAGAACCCTCCATAAAGAAATTAAAATTGATATTTGGTGAAAATGAATTCAAAGTTTGCAAATGTGGAAGAGGAGGAACTTCAAGTCAACTAACATGTCTTGGTCAACGATGTCCGTGTTATGTGAAGAAGTTACCCTGTATCAGATGTAAATGTAGAGGATGCAGAAATCCAAGGAAATCTTTTGACTCGGATACAGACCAAACTCTAAGGTCCTTCAATTCTTCAGACCATTTATTTGTCTCCCTTTAGCAAATGTTAATTTATGATTTTTATTGTACATGTAATATTAATTGTAGTACTATCATGCATACTTTCCAAACTCTACATTATTTGGACTCTGGTGGATAGTTGTCTTATAAGCAATCATACCACAATTCCTTATTTTAATATTTTGTAACAAACTGGTAAAGGGAGATAATAATTTCATATTAAAATTTGATTTGTCTCTCTTTACTTGGCACTAATGTATATATTCAGACTTGAAGGGTTTGTTTGACCATGCTCTCATTTTTGTTGATCAATTTTCTTCTTTGAATCATGTGAGGAATAGGAAGATTAGAAGTATTTTGTTGTCCTTAATTGGAAATAAACTGAATAATCAGTCCAGATTTTCACTGGAACTAGCAAATTTTGTTACAGAATTAGATTTTTTGTAAATATAGAACAACCCTAACATGCCTAACAGAAAGTCTTATAATTGTTAACCATGATATCATATTAAATGTTTTAGTTATTAGATGCAATAGTTATAATTGTGTAACAGATTATGGTGTAAATACATGACATATTAGTGAGGTAGCTTTCTGGTTGTTAAAATTTAGAAAATATTAGGGCATATGAAGTAATTGTTAGATATGTTACTAATAAGGGCCATACAGATTAGATTCTGTTCTCTGGTCAACTCCTAAGATATGCCTTTTTATCAGGTGCCAGATGCCTTTATCAGGTGCCAGAGTGTGGTTTTATATCTTGTAAAAAATATTTTAATTCTTGTTCCACGTCTGTAAAGTATGTTTTAACATAACCCCATCATTTATCATGTGAATATATATTAAGCCTTTGATTGGAAAATTAATTCAAAGATATTTTTTTTCAAGAAGCCATTAAGTCACTGTTTTCAATTAGGATTAACATAATTTTTAACATTCTATTGAGAAAACTATTCATGAATGTCATTATAAATGACTTTAGGCTAAAATTGTCATTTGTCAATGAAAGGAAAATATATTTCCTTCCGCCCCAGGTTTCAAAAATGGCCAGAGAACCAGAAAATTAATTTTGTGTGCCTCATCAATTTGTTTATTTTGATTGTTTAGAAATGTAACTACTGTGTATGAACATGCACTTGTTGATTTAAGTGTTTTAACCTTGTAGATCTGAAATGAAATGCTCATTTATTGTGAATGTTGTTTTGCCCTATCATTAAATTTAATGTTAATCATGTTTAAAAATATTTACAATTGTAAATTGCAGAATTTATCAAGAGTTTCTAAAATCATGTCAATAAGATCAATAAGAGCTTATTACTGTCACATGTATCTGATATATCAATAATAAGCAACTTTAGATACCATTAACAGGATAAATAACCTTATTTATATCATATTTGGTAATAATTTAATTTTGGATGTAATGCGTCTTCTGATTGGCTGACGTTATTTTGTTATGAGCCCATAGACATAATTTAGTCATGTGACCCTGACGTCATCAACGTTTTTTCATGGTTTTCTACGGTTTAGAATGGAATTTAGAATTAAATTATAAGAAATGACTGTAATATTTTTTCTGTCTAATCGAAATAACATAAAAAATGTGGTGCACACTGTTAATTAACCCGCTACACGCGTTATTCAGTGTGCACCAAATTTTTTATGTTATTTCTTCATAGACAGAAAAAATATTACAGTTATTCCTTAATTGAAATAATAAAATATATTTTATTGTCACTGCATGTAGAAATGATAGATGGCTTTACTCCCTTTTAAGGTTTATGTAAGTTTGCACAAAAGCTTTCAATATATTCTAGCTCTTGTAAAATTTGTACAAATATTTTGGGTATTACATTAGGGACAATATTTGTAAGACTTTTATTAACCACTAAAACAGTCTTCACGCTGAGTGGCAGCCCAGGCTTGTAAAATTGCTCCCGGGCCAACAGAATGTAACTAAAAATTTTCAAAAATTGAGCGGGCCTGTAGATTTAACAGTTCATCGTGAAGACTGCTAAAAGCTTACTTTGAAGTTGTTTATAAGGAGCAATAAAGTTATTTATAAAATTATGTGTCTTTCAAAAAAAAAAAAGTCATGAGTTGCCAGTAAGGCTCAATATCTTAAAAGTAAAACAAGAAGCTAAAGGAAAAAATTATAAACAAAATGAGTTGGGTTATACATGTATGTCTACCAAAAGTGAATCAATAAATATTTAAAATTATATACTGTCATGAGAAAGGAATTTGTAATTTTTATCTTAATGTATTGCCGGTATTTATATTTTGTCACAGTATAGTGCTTGTTCATTGTTAATTTAGCCATGTATTTTTAGATCATGTCATTGTTATACTATATACATTAATTAGCATTGTACTTAAATGTTATTAATGGTTGTTACTCGTTCTCTTGTTATTTCCCTGTATGTTATCCCATTAAAGTGCAGTTTTTATTAAATATTCTTTTTACTGTTTTTTCTCGTCTTGTCAGATGAAGTCACCTGGTTTTCACACTAAACTATTACATTACGATTTTAAATTGCATGACTACTGATTACATGAGATTACATCATTGCAATGTAATTGATTACATTATTGCAATGTAATCTATTACAGTTGATTACAATTACCCCATGCCTTCAAAGGACATAGGGGTGTTGTTGCTGGATTTGTAGGCAGCTTTAATAAATTACACTATAATTTTCTTTGTTCAGTGGACCTTGAAATTTAGGTCAAAATTCTAATTTGGCATTACAATTAGAAAGATCATACCATAGGGCACACGTGTACTATGTTTAAAGTTGATTGGACTTCAATTTCATCAAAAACTTGAACCTGAAGTGGGTAGATGAACAAATGAACGAACAGACAGAAAAACATAATGGCCCTAGGTGGGGCATAAAAAAAACTGTAAAAAATTTGTGTACACTCACATCACATAGAATGGCCATTTACACCATGATTTGTGTTTAAAAGATACAGTAGAAATCTTGTTGATACTTTTAATTTTAACAAACAACACCAAATACAACAATTGTTTTATAAACATGCATGTAAAGCACATTATAATGTATGCCCTATCAAATAAAACCAATATAAAACATGTGTAATTCTATATCAAAAAAGGTACCGGTATATATTTTATTGCATTTGAATTTTTTAAAGATAAATATCGCATAAATTAGTAAATTTATGTAAAAATTAAAAACTTTAACATAAATACTACATCAGATAATGAGAAAAATACATTTTATTTGAACAGACACCATATATGATAAAGAGTCAATAATAAAATTTGGTTGATTATATAGGGAATCATTGAAGCATGACTCCTAGGTCAGTCAGCGGGGCCCCCCTTAGGAAAAGTTCTGGATCCGCCACTGCTTAATACATGGACATAAGATTTGTCATTTAACTATTTATGCTTTCAAGGAAATATGTTTCTTAACTGTAAACAAACAAATGCAGACACACAAATAAAGTAAAGTATTACATACAACAAAATTGGCAGTGTAATGGAAAAGTTTGAATAGTTTGAAATTTCTATACGTAAAACCTTAAAGGTATTGAAAAAATCACGAAAATGCATTTATAAAAGTTGAAAAATGTTATACATGAATTGTTCAACAAGAGACATAACAAACAAAAGTGCTGTACAAAATTTGTTTCTTACAATGAAGGGTTTTCTTTAACTACAATATAAAAAATATTCCAAGGACATTTTTAAAAACCTATTAGTAGAAAAAACACCATATCAAAAATAAACAAGTTCACAAAACACTATTAATGAAAGAGCAATAAAGACACCTAAAATAAGGGACACTCTCAGGTGCTCAGGTAAACAGATCCTGCTCCAGTAGGGATACATGTACAAATGTGAGATGAGTATTATCAGGTGATGTCACAAGACTGTGGTTATGAAAATTTGAACATATCCATGGCACAAATATTTCATAATGGTCCAACAACTCCTGATGGCATTCCTTTAACTTTCAAAGGGATGGTATTAACTTTACCAATTTGAACCTTTGGATTAGTAACTTTCCTTGTAAGCAGCAACCCTCTGTTTAAAGTGTTAACTCTGGAATATGATATCAACTGTGAGATATAATATATATTCCATATGCAGGAGCTGCTAAAATGTTGTTTCTTAGAAATATGACATGCTACAAAAAAACTCACTTAAAAACCTGTCATCCATAATTCAAAAGCCTAACCCTAAAATATCAATAAATATTTAACAAACCATATCTGAACACTCAAGTCATAGTGCAGCTAAAAAATTGAAACCTGAGCTCATCAAATAATAATTGCAATTAAAGTATTGAATAAATTGTACTAATCAGCATAAACCATAACAATGGCATATCACAACACAATTTATATAAAAATTATAATGTTTTACCACACATGTCTAAAGTGTAACACTAAGCTACACAAATGATGTTACAATTTTTTACCACACATATCTATAATGTAACACTAAGCTACATGTTACAATTTTTTACCACACATGTCTATAGTGAACACTAAGCTATCACAGTAGATTATATCTTCTAAGGTTTTATTACAAATCAGCATATGGGGGATGTTCATGAGGTAATGCCATTCTCCTTGGGTAGAAGGTATGGCATGTAGAGTATTCAAGAAGATCTGTAATGTCTGACATATATATGTCTGCAAATCTGGCCAAACGTCGACTGAAGTATGTTGGATTGTGATATGTCCGAAAAATACTTCCAAAATGTGGATTGAACAATGATTTAGTATAATCTCTGAAATGAAATAAAATTAGGATATTTAATCAAAATGTGCTATTTTACATTTATGTAACACTAGTAAATAATTTACTGCATAAGTTCACAATTAAATTGCTTTACATATTTGAATCTTTACCCTTTAACAGTTTGTACACTACAACAATGTGAAATTAAAGTCTAAAAAGCCTGCATCAATTGCCTGAATCTATGCACTATTCTAAAAACAGTTGTTGGCATGACACGGGTTATGTTCTTCTCATATATGTTATGATGAAATCATAATCTTTCAGTCAGTTTAATTGAAGTCTGGAGCTGGCATGTCAGTTAACTGCTAGTAGTCTGTTGTTATTTATGTATTATTGTCATTTTGTTTATTTTCTGTGGTTACATCTTCTGACATCAGACTCGGACTTCTCTTGAACTGAATTTTAATGTGCGTATTGTTATGCTTTTAATTATCTACACTGGTTAGAGGTATAGGGGGAGGGTTGAGATCTCACAAACATGTTTAACCCCGCCGCATTTTTTGCGCCTGTCCCAAGTCAGGAGCCTCTGGCCTTTGTTAGTCTTGTATTATTTAAATTTTAGTTTCTTGTGTACAATTTGGAAATTAGTATGGCGTTCATTATCACTGAACTAGTATATATTTGTTTAGGGGCCAGCTGAAGGACGCCTCCGGGTGCGGGAATTTCTCGCTACATTGAAGACCTGTTGGTGACCTTCTGCTGTTGTGTTTTTTTATTTTGGTCGGGTTGTTGTCTCTTTGACACATTCCCCATTTCCATTCTCAATTTTACTATGTCAACAATGGATATTTTCGAACCCTACTCCTATAAATTAATTTCTTGAGCAATTGACTTGGCTCAACAGCATTTTCCCTAATAATAACCAAATTTTCCCTAATAATAACCAAATTTTCCCTAATAATAACCACTAATAATAACCAAATTTTCCCTAATAATAACCAAATGAGTAAACAATTAATCAACTAAAACTCTTTTAGTACAAGTAATTGTATCTGTCAAACTCAACATCATAAAAAAATTCTTTTCAAAAACTATTTTAATTATCTTTGGACTGTAAAATCTATACATTTATATTTGGCTATTCCTGTAACAGGATACGAGCATGAATGCAACACCACAATGATTTTTCATGGAATTTTATAATGGCCCTTTCCAATCCCATGTCATCCAACAAAAAGTTACAGGTCTAGATACCATTAATTTATGATGAATTGAAATATCATAATCTAACCTGGTGCAATTACCAATTTGCATGTGAAAACTTAAAAAAAAGTTGTCTTGCCAGTGACTTTCTTTTTAAATCTTACCTTAACTCATCTCTTTCTTTTAACCATTCATTTCTGAGAATTGTAACACTGGGGTCTCTGTCCTCCTGAAAAGAATAATCAAAATAGAATTAAAGTTAAACAAGAGTGCACACGCTGAAATGTCTCGCCTTCTATACTACCGGTAATCATTGATATTATGTTGATAGTCCTAAGTATAAAGCTAAGCTTTATTACAACTGTCACATAAACTTAACATTAACCAAGATAACTAAACAAAGACCAATGAACCTTGAAAAAGAGGTCCAGGTCAGATGAACCATGCCAGGCAGACAGGTACAGCTAACAATGCTTCTATACAACATATATAGTTGACACATTACTTATAGTTTAAGAAAAATAGACCAAAACACAAAAACTTAACACTGTGCAATGAACCGTGAAAATGAGGTCACGGTTAAATAAAACCTGCTCGACTGACATAAAGATCATAAAATATTTCCATACACCAAATAAAGTTGACCTATGGCATATAGCATTAGATAAAAAGACCAAAACACAAAAACTTAACTTTGACCACTGAACCATGAAAATGAGGTCAAGGTCACATGACATCTGCCCGCTAGACATGTACACTTAACAATCATTCCATACAACAAATATAGTAGACCTATTGCATATGGTATGAGAAAAACAGACCAAAACACAAAAATTTAACTATAACCACTGAACCATGAAAATGAGGTCAAGGTCAGATGACATCTGCCAGTTGGACATGTACACCTTACAGTCCTTCCATACACCGAATATACTAGCCCTATTGCTTATAGTATCTGAGATATGGACTTGACCACCAAAACTTAACCTTTTTCACTGATCCATGAAATGAGGTCGAGTTCAAGTGAAAACTGTCTGACAGACACGAGGACCTTGCAAGGTACGCACATATCAAATATAGTTATCCTATTACTTATAATAAGAGAGAATTCAACATTACAAAAAATTTGAACTTTTTTTTCAAGTGGTCACTGAACCATGAAAATGAGGTCAAGGACATTGGACATGTGACTGACGGAAACTTCTTAACATGAAGCATCTATATACAAAGTATGAAGCATCCAGGTCTTCCACCTTCTAAAATATAAAGCTTTTAAGAAGTGAGCTAACGCCGCCGCCGCCGGATCACTATCCCTATGTCGAGCTTTCTGCAACAAAAGTTGCAGGCTCGACAATAAAACTGGTCTGCAAGTGAATATACGTAATAATTTATAGCAGTGAGTATTTTAAATGAATAAAATTCTTCTTTTTCTGTCCAGTTTACATAAGAATGGTACATTCTAAAACAATAAATATCTGTAACTTCACCTGTAAGTGATTAATTATTCTACAATAAGAGTCAGCATCTAAAGGAAACTGTTTAAAATTTCTTTTTTCCTTTGTTTTTGTATTTTACTGATAAATTAACTTATTTTCCCCCCTAGGACTAACATTAAGATACTGTACCCAAACTTGGTCCATTACATAAGTGAATCCATTCAGTGTATCAAATTAGCCTACTAACTGAATTTTGGAATCATTATTCATAAAAAAGATAACATTCTTCAGACTAACATATTTATCCCGATTAAACACTGAAAACTTAAGTCGTCTTGTGATTCTATCATCAGGTACAATCTCTGGTAGGTCGCCAACAGTCTAGTACTGGTGATTTGTCTTTGAGATGCAGTATAAGTCTTGATTTACAAGGTTTTACTGTACTAACCTGAGATTCTTCTATGAGATCCTGTAAACAACACAACCAATGGACAGCTACCTGGAACTCCAAAGTATTGGACTTTTCTATTTCTGTCTGAAAAATAATCAATATGTTGAGTTGTATACTTATGGAACAATTCTTTTGTGTCAATATTCATTTGATCATGGGTAGGTATTAATTTTGTCTAATCTTGTCTAATCTTTGCACCAAGCATTAGCAATTTAAATCAAGAGTTCTTATTCTAGCATGTACTTAATCAAAAAACTTTCCAATTTAGTGTTGACACTGAAGGAAAATTGCATGTATGTTTTTTTAATCTGTCACATGTATGACAAATACATTGTTAAAATAGTTCTACTAACAATCTCCCACAGTTTGTTTCTGAGTGAAAACTTCCAAAGTTTGGAAACATCTTTGAACATACCTCCAATTCAGGAATAATTGCACCGGTTCTCCAGCCATACTTTAAGGATGGATCCTGAAAAGGGGAGATAATTCACATTCAAATTAAACATATATACAACTAAGTTTGATGAATTTCTTCCAGAACATATTTATCCTGCATATCTCTTTATTTACTGGATTTTAAGTCAACATTCCTCTTTAAGTTCCAGGTAAACTTTTAAACTATTTTTATTTGAATATATTTTTGTTTTTGTTTGAAGTACTTAATATGATCAATATAGGTTTTCCAGATGTCCTGCATTGATATAAAAAAATAATAAGTATTCTTAAATTATATTTTTAAGGATAAAACTACGACTTACTGCTAAATCACTGTAAACATGGTCACCAAAATATAAAACTTTAGATCCATACCAGCCTGTCATCTGTCTTAATTGGAAGAAATTGCCCTGAAATTTAATGTAAGTAATTTCAAGACAATGAAACTTGTACAACTTTAATAATGTTAAAACAAATGAAATTAACACTTCATAAATTTTGTGCATTCAAAGCACTTTTCTCAATTTACCTTCATCAAGAATTCTCACACCAATAAAATACAAGGCCAAAAATGTTTTAGTGCTTGAAGACATGAGTAGCTATCATACTGTCAGACCAAAAAGGATCTATAAATTCTTTTTTATTAAATAGTAGCCAAAGTCATCTCAGTTTAACTATATTTAAGGGAGTTGGGACCCAAGATTCTTAATATAAAATACAGTAGAATGTTAAATAAAGGTATGCTAAAAATAATTTCAGTACTGACCAAGCATTGACTACTGACTTCACAAACAAGCAAACAATTGGACAAATGGAATTCAACAAATAACCAAGCAATGAGCTCACTTCAAACTAGACAATATATACTGTGAAAGTACTTTAATTCGTGGGTATCAATTTTCGTGGTTTCAGGAATATTTACATGTTCGTGGGTTTTTAAATTCGTGGATTTAAGTTTTCTAAAAAAAAATGAAAAATTGAAGCCTTTAGAAACAACGATTACACTTAGTCTGGATTGAAGGAAATTGCTAAGTAAACAGTGACCCGTATAAATCGTAGTGTCAACACTTATTAACTCAAGGTAAAGTGATCAACAGATTAAAGGCCATCAAATGTGTTAATTAGGCCATAAACATGTCACCTAAAGAAAACAGTAACATAATCAAATGCTATAAACATATCTTGAAATGTAAAATATTTCTTATCAAAATCAAGCCCAACAAGAAATTATTATTTCCCATATGTACGAGAACTATGAGGATATAAAATGAACACTTTATCAAACTAGCATATCAATACCGGAAATCTGACTTCCATCGATCAAAAATATTGTATGAGTATTAAAAGATAAAAGTTGAACAGTTTAGGTTATTTAAGATTAAATGGATATAATCCTGCATGCAGTTGTACAGTAGTTCATAGTTCATTTGCCCTGTGACTACTATTATAGTATTCTCCGATTTGGCGTTTTTTCAATATATTCTCTAGATCATTACAGTAGTCAAACTTACATCTACATGGATATCTTTCCATGACTTGATTTTGGTTGTTTTATTTCGTTGGACACTTAAATTCGTGGATAAAGTCATCCACGAAAACCACGAAAATTGGTACCCCACGAATAAAAGTACTTTCACAGTATTGACAAAATAAAACAGAAGTAAATCATAAGGCATGAGATCACTGAAGGGTAAAAAATGTTTTCATTAACCAAACTAGATATCATTGAGATGGGAGCCATCTCTGTGGGCCCCGCTGTGAATAATGTGCATCAAAAAATTGTATCTTTACCATAGGACATGGGGTTGTCAACTGAAACCAAAGTTTTTGACCTTGACCTTTGACTTGGGAAGTTGCACATAAATTATGACACACCCTTTGGTGTTGGTTTATATACATGTCAAGTATAAACTTTGAAATGATAACGGTTCTCAAGATATAGAGCGGACACGATCTTTACCATAGGACATGGGGTTGTAAACTGAAACCAAAGTTTTTGACCTTGACCTTTGACCTAGGAATTGGAAAAAAATTATGACATACCCTCTGATATTGGTTTATATACATTTCAGGTATAAACTTTAAAATGATAACGGTTCTCAAGATATAGAGCGGACACAATCTTTACCATAGGACATGGGGTTGTCAACTGAAACCAAAGTTTTTGACCTTGAACTTTGACCTAGGCAGTCGTTCATAAATTATGACACACCCTCTGGTGTTGTTTCATATACATGTCAAGTAGTGTTACGGACGGACGGACGGACGGACGGACGGACGGACGGACGGACGGACGGACAGACTGATCACTATAGGGCGACCCGCCTTTGGCGGGCATACATCATGACACGCCCTCTGGTGGTGGTTAATAAACATGTTAAGTATAAAGTATGAAATCATAATGGTTCTCTAGATATGGAGCGGACACAAAGTTAAAGTGTTACGGACGGACAGACTGATCACTATAGGGTGACCCGCCTTTGGCGGGGCCCTAATTATTCTACTATTACCGTACTTCATTAAAAAGAGCATTTACAGAAACTAGAGGCTTTAAAGAGCCTGTGTCGCTCACCTTGGTCTATAACAATGTGCATATTAAACAAAGGGCACAGATGGATTCATGACAAAATTGTTTTGGTGATGGTGATGTGTTTGTAGATCTTACTTTACTGAACATTCTTGATGCTTACAATTATCTCTATCTATTATGAACTTGGCCCATTAGTTTCAGTGGAAATTATTTTGTAAAAATTTACAAAAACTTATGAAAATTGTTAAAAATTGATTATAAAAGGCAATAACTCCTTAAGGGGTCAATTGACCATTTTGGTAATTTGACTTATTTGTATGTCTTACTTTGCTATACATTATTGCTGTTTACAGTTTACCTCTATCTATAATAATATTCGAGGGAAATTCCTTGATATTTTACTTATCATCTAATTATGTTCATCTTAACATAAAAAAACACATTGGCAAAGTTTAAAATTTATATTCCTTCTAATAACGGAGAAAATCAAGTATTTCAGGGCAGATAGATCTTGACCTGATAAACATTTTTACCCCATGTCAGATTTGCTCTAAATGCTTTGGTTTCAGAGATATAAGCCAAAATCTACATTTTACCCCTATGATCTATTTTTAGCCATGGCGGCCATCTTGGTTGGTTGGCCGGGTCATCGGACACATTTTTTAAACTAAATACCCTAATGATGATCGTGGCCAAGTTTGGTTGATTTTGGCCCAGTAGTTTCAGAGGAGAAGATTTTTGTAAAAGTTTACGGACGATGGACGCCAAGTGATAAGAAAAGCTCACTTGGCCCTTTTGGCCTGGTGAGCTTAAAATTGAATAATATCATTATGTAAACAATAATGTGTGTATTTAATTTTTTTTTCTGTCTCATTATTGAAGTATACTCTCATCTTCTTTTATTCATACAGATTATGTCTTTTTTTTTTACTTTGTTGATTGCATCAATACTCTAAATCTCCTCTAATTCACTTTACATACAATATATATCTCTGGACTGAAATTAGGGTGTTCACCAATTGTGTTGATATTATATCTGTATACTTGACCTTGAATAAGTTTAAATATTCACCTCTTGATAAACCTTGCCTTTAATGAGAGTATTCACTCTGTCCCATGACACATTTTCAAGTGAAGGATCATAAATTCTAAATGGCCTGAAAAGATTACAGATTCCTAAATTATAAATAAATTCATTGTAATACATGTATACTAGTATACTATTTGTTTTGCTTGCACTACTTTTTTACTTGGAGGATAATAAACAATGCAAGAAAAATGTATAATAAAATCTCTCTTTTACCAGCCCTATGAAGTAAAAATTCACAAGAGTATTCTCAAATTACCAAAATGCATCCTTCTTATGTTTTTCAAAGTGTCAATAACAGCATTCCAATCTCCCATGCACTTTTACTCTCAGTATAGTTTTTTTTGTAATTTAAATTTTTTTCATAAATATTCTTCAAGAAATATAGGCATGAGATTGTTTATCATGCGACTATCCCAATTTTTTTTATTTCCAAGGGCCATATCTACTGCATAAATAATTAATCATTGCTGATCATCAAACTGGTCCTAAACTTTACTGGAGGCAACTTTTAACATGAATTTTATAAAATCAGGCAAGAAATGTAGGCATGAGAGTGCTAACAGTGCAATTTTCAATATAAATAACATTTCAAAGGGAAATAATTCCTGTAAAAGAAGTTGATTAGCACTGAATTTTTAAATTGTCCAAGAAATTATACCGATTTTACCCTGTAATATACATTTTGTACAAAATACATTTAAAAAGAAATTTATTTGAGAGGGCTTACAAGATAATTTTCATCATAATCATATTGCTAAGAAGCATTACTTCATTAATAAATAGTTGATCAGCTTGGGATACCTTAGGAATCTTGCAGTGAACAGTGTAAAATTAAGCCAATAGTAATAATTCAATATTACATGCAAAAGCTTATGTTAGGCACCATATGCACATTTGATAAATCATGTATCAGTGATGGTAAAATTAAACACTTATACCGATTTAAATTACCTTGAAGCTTCATTGAAGAATTTTGGTTTTCTTGCATTGCATATAATAACTTCAAACAGATCCCGCCAGTCATTTCCCATCATATAAGTCATGCCTGCATCTCTGTACAAAAAAATAGCACTATTACAAACAAAACAACAAGAGTGCACACACTGAAATGTCTCGCCTTCTTTACTAATCATTGATATTATGTTGATAGTCCTAAATATAATGCTTTATTACAACTGTCACATAAACTTAATATTAACCATGAAAACTAAACATTGACCAATGAACCATTAAAATGATGTCAAGGTCAGATTAACCATGCCAGGCAAGCATGTACAGCTAACAATTCTTCCATACAACAAATATAGTTAACCTATTGCTTATAGTTGATGAACCTTGAAAATGAGGTCAAGGTCAAATAAAACCTGCGCCACAGACATATAGATCATAAAATATTTCGATACACCAAATATAGTTGACCTATTGCATATAGTATTAGAAAAAAAGACCAAAACTAAAAAACTTAACTTCGACCAATGAACCATGAAAATGAGGTCAAGGTCAGATGACACCTGCCAGTTGGACATGTACACCTTACAGTCCTTCCATACACCAAATATACTAGACCTATTGCTTATAGAATCTGAGATCTGGACTTGACCACCAAAACTTGTTCACTGATCCATGAAATGAGGTCAGGGTCAAGTGAAAACTGTCTGACGGGTATGAGGACCTTGCAAGGTATGCACATACCAAATATAGTTATCCTATTACTTATAATAAGAGAGAATTTAACATTACAAAAAATCTTAACTTTTTTTTCAAGTAGTCACTGAACCATGAAAATGAGGTCAAGGACATTGGACATGTGACTGACGGAAACTTCTTAACATGAGGCATCCATATACAAAATATGAAGCATCCAGGTCTTCCACCTTCTAAATTATAAAGCTTTTAAGAAGTTAGCTAATGTCTCCGCTGTCGTAGCCGCCGTCGCATCACTATCCCTATGTCAAGCTTTCTGCGACAAAAGCTGCAGGCTCGACAAAAACAGACTTTTGACAAGGAGAAAAGATTTGTGTATGCAATACTAAATGTATGGGTATAGTTTATTCTGTATTTTAAATGTTTTAGACTTGATGAATAATCTTTTTTCTTAATGCCATATATTATTAGTAAATGCTGAATATTGAGAGGGAATTAATCTTCTCTTGACAAAACTGTCCATTTACTGTGAAAGTGCTTTAATTCGTGGGTATCAATTTTTGAAATTGTCTCGATTGAAGGAAATTGCAAAGTTAACATTCAAATTGTTGCCCCTGTGTTAATCATAGTGATGATACTAATTAACCTGAGATCAAGTGATCAGCAGATCAAAGACCAATAAAGGTGTTAATTAGGTCATAAAAATGTCAATATTGAAGAAACAGTTACATAAACAAATGCTATAAATAGCTTTTGAATTGTTATTGATTTTTTCTTATCAATAGCAAGCCCATCATGAAATTATTATTTTCCGTACGAGAATTATGAGGATATAAAATGAACACTTTACCATAGCATATCATCATCTGAATTCTGACTTTCATCAATTGTTTGAGAATCAAAAGATCAAAAGTTGTAAAATTTAGGTTTTTAAAGATTATATGGGTATAAACCACGAAAATTGGTTCCCCATGAATAAAAGTACTTTCACAGTAAACAAGTGTGCACACTCAAAAAATGTCTTGCCTGAGTTACTTATCATGTTTGAATTTATGTCTAAAGTTTAAGATAAAGAGGTTAAACAGCAAGTACTACATGAAATTAACATTATCAATGATCTATGTAAATGAGGTAAAGTTGAAAGGGAAATGTATATACTCCGTATTAAAGACTGTACTTTAACCTATAATGGTTTACTTTACAAATTATTACTTAGTTTGAGAGTTGTCTCATTGGGACTCATACCACATCTTCTTCTGGCTAATTACAATCATTGCATACACCAAGTAAATAACCTATTGTTTAAAATCACCATCTTCTATTAAATGCAACAAAACAATAAATTTATTTTCTTAGAATAAGGTTACCCTTTGGTACATGTAGAAAATGAAATGTCTCTTTTATTCAGTATTTTGTTTTTATATTATAACTCTTTCATAATACACAGGCTTATAGAAGTGATCATCAGGCCAGGATATGTTATGTTCATTATTAATCCAAAACAGACGTAAAATTATAATGTATTTCTAAAATGCTGTTTTAAAAATGTACTAAATGAACCAGTGATGGTAGAAAAACAAGTTATATACTTATTACTGTATGTACCTACACAAAAGGAAATCCACTGTTAGTTATCAGAAACAGTTTCTTATCAGCCTTCATCAAATTTTCAAGGAGAGACATCACTTTAGGTCCCTTTTCTAAATATTTTTCTGAAATGATATATGCACATAATTTAGTCTTTCTTTATAAAGTTTTCATAGTCTAAGATTATTGACTACTTCTTTGAATGAATACATGCAAACATGTCATTTTCTACAGTATCTAATTTAATTATGATCTTCATTGTTAAAAATGCTTTGCAGGGCACAGCTTGATACGACTGCAGAAGTGGAAATTTCAAAAACTTTATTCATGGTTAGATTCTGCATATTAAAGAACCCCAAGAATTCAAAAATAAAACCCCATTGAAATTGGTCAAGAAATAAGCAATTAATACAAAGTATTAGAAACGCATTGTTTTTGGCCCCTAATTCCTAAACAGTTTGGCCCATAACCCCTAAAATCAATCCAACCTTCCTTTTTTGGTATGGAACCTTGTGGTACAATTTTAGAAAGATACATACACTTACACAAAAATTATTGTCTGGAAACAAGAAAATACTTATTTTGACCCCTTTTGTGCCCTTGTTCCTAAACTGTTATGACAAAAAAAACCAAATCAATAGCAACTTTCTTTTCAAACCTTGTGATTAAATTTCATAGAGATCCATTTGCTTAAACTAAAGTTAATTTCTGGAAACTAAGTGTCTTCAGACGACGATGACGTGATACTTTTTTGCGGTATTATAAATAAACAGCTGCGCCATGAGCGCATGATACGCCCGACGTCTTAAGTGGAAGTCTTATGCAATAATCATAAATAGTTTAAGAGAAAGTTTTAAGCAATAACCATATATTGTTTTAGAGACACGGCGGGACATGTGAAACCCCCCCACCCTGTTTTTCTTTTAACAAAAACTAAATATTACCAAAATAAAATTTTGAATCAAAACCAAAAAGTATACAGATCTTTAGATTAATATATCAAAGAAGTGTGTAAAGTTTTAAGCAATAATCATAACTTATTTTTGAGATACGGCGCGACATGTAAAAAACCCTCCCCTGTTTTACAAAATACTCAATAACTAAAAAATAAAATTTTGAATAATCACCAAAAAGTATACAGATCTTTAGATTAAAAGAACAAAGAAGTGTGTAAAGTTTTAAGCAATAATCATAAATCGTTTTTGAGATACCGCACAACATGTAAAAAAAACCCTCCCCCTTTTTTACAAAATACTAATAACTCAAAAATGAAATTTTGAATCATCACCAAAAAGTATACAGATATTGAGATTAATATAATAAAGACATGTGTAAAGTTTTAAGCAATAATCATAAATAGTTTTTGAGATATGGCGCGACATGTAAAAAAACCCTCCCCCTTTTTTACAAAATACTCAATAACTCAAAAATGAAATTTTGAATCATCACCAAAAAGTATACAGATATTGAGATTAATATAACTAAGAAGTGTTTAAAGTTTTTAGTCATAATCAAGAATAGTTTTTGAGATATAGTGCGACATGTGAAAAAAACACACCCCTGTTTCAGGGTTGTCTCTAAGATTTGAAGTAGCAGGTTAATTATAAATAGTAGGAGGGTTTGTAATGCGGACGGCGAAGACGTTCGCGTCGACGAGCTTGCTCGTCGAGCTACGGCCGGGGGTCTGGGCCAGAAAATTTTGAAAAAATGAAGCAAAATCCTGCACTTTGGGGGTCTCCTGGACCCTCATTCACTCATCTCAAAACATCATTTTTTACTGATGATAATGTAAATTGTTTATTAAAATTTGTAACGTCATGGGTCAACTTTTCTGTAAATTTGATCACACTTATTTGAATATCCAGACTTTCAACTTACAGCTATATATTTGAAGATGTTTGAG
This sequence comes from Mytilus edulis, assembly GCA_019925275.1. Lineage (NCBI taxonomy): Eukaryota > Metazoa > Mollusca > Bivalvia > Mytilida > Mytilidae > Mytilus > Mytilus edulis. Next base: position 5,095,020 of record CM034350.1, read on the forward strand.
AATAGCAATATCAAAGTGATGAAGTGTATGAAAAGTTAATTATCAAGACAGAAACCATTAGACAAATCTGATTCTCTCAATGTTGAAAAAACAAAACAAGAAGAAGAAAAAAAGAAATTTCAAAAAAAAGTTTAGGTTTTGGAATTTTAGATTTTCTATGTGTGTATGATTGTGGCCCATGCACATTCACTCCATTCAATGCAGTTAGTCTAGTAAGAAGAAAAAAATCTTTGAGATTTCATCAATGAACTTAAATGCAAAATTAGGACCTATATATCATGTATATATTTCCTTGAAAGAATCAAACTGAATAAAATTTTCAGTGTGCCTATTTTAAGAAAACAATTCAAACAAATTTCTCAAAATCGACCACAGTAAAAAAAAGATGACACTTCAAAACACTTTAATTAAATTTAAAAGAAATCGTTGTCTGATTCACTATCTGTATCACAGTCTGAAAGTTCTTCATGAGAATTGGGCAAATCATAAACCTTGCTGTAGGCCAGAAGTTCTTCTCTAACAATTTGATGCATTTCCTCTCTACTGAGTGATTCCTGAGTCTGAACAGTGACATCATCAGTCTGACAACAGAAATCTTGAACTGTGATGTCATTTCTTGCTGTCAGAAGAGATCCAGTACGTGTTGTGTTGGAAACTCTTGGAAGCCGTCGCCTTTTTTTCTGTTTTATCCAATTGTCAACAGAGTTTTTGATAGTGGTTGAAGCTTCACCTGGTCTTTCTCCGTTGATTGAGACATACATTAGTGCTTGGAGCATATCATTACTTATTCTAGATCTGAGTCTAGTTTTGACCCTCTTAACACAGCTGGCTCCTCTTTCTGGCCATGCATTTGATACTGGTGTAGCTAAAATAGCATCTGCTATACAGCTTAGTTTAGGATAGAAATGTGCAGCTTGGACTATTTTCTGTAGTGACCATTCTAATGATGACACAGCACATGGTGCATTTTCTGGTTTGCATTCTTCAGGAATTTCTTTCTTCATTGTGATCATGTCATATTTAAACTTTGCAAATTCAGTGACCATCTGTGCCATTTCTTGCTTTTTCGGTTCTTCATCTTCACCATTTATATGAGAGGTAAAGTGTGTGCAGAGTACTTTCATTTGGTTTTGACCATAGCTGCTGAAACCAACATGTTCTTTCTCTGGCACCCGTAGAGGATCAAAGATTGACAGAGCTGTCAACACAGGTAAACTAGCTCCAAATCTCTTATCTATATTTTCTATCAATGTAGAAATATAGTTCTTAAGTAGATTTGTTACTTCAGTTATCATGGGATCTGTAACTTTGATTTCTAAGACATGCAACCTCTTTCCTTCTTCTAGATCATGTTTCAACTTTACAATAGGAGATTCACTTTCCATGACTTTATTTAATTGTTCCTTTGTGTACTCTAGTGTTGGTCCAATCTTTGAAAAGTCTATTGTTCCCTTTTGAAATGTCTTGCTTACTATGGACAACAAAGGCAAAATTTCGTCAAGAATATAGATAGTTGCAATGAATTTCACTTGCTTCACTTTTTTGTACAACCCTAATGCTGCTGCATCCTTTTCTCTTAAAGCATAGAGTGTTTGAAGTATTGCTTCATATTCTGAATTAACAGCTTTAACAGATGAGTCAAAGGTGAGCCATCCAGTTGTACAAGCTTTCTTTAATCTTTTGGAAGCCCCTTTCTTGGATTCTTCGGTCGTCAGATTTAGTTCTTTAAGGGTTAGTTGGACTTTCAAGAAAGCAGCCATTTTCTTTGGTGAATGTTGAAACATGCTCCATAACTGCATTAACCATAAGTGCACATTTTTAATATATGAGACATTCTGAAGTGTATCTGTGCATGCCAATGCTAGTCTATGGCAAATACAGTGGATGCTGATTACAAGAGGGTTCATTTCTTTTAATTTTGCTGCTACACCAGATCTACTGCCTACCATTACTGAGGCACCGTCTGACACAAAAGAACAAAGTTTGTCTTTCTTCAATCCATACTCTTCTATGTTCTTTATTATTCTGTCAGTAATAGTTGCTGAGTTTGCTGAATCTGACTCTTCAAGCAAGTTATCAATTGATAAAAATGCTGTTTTGACTTTGCATTCTGTCTTACTATAGAATTGAATAAAGGTAACCATTTGTTCCATTACAGAAATATCTGCAACATCATCTACCATCAGACCATAATGGTCAGCTTGTTGTACTTCTTTGACAAGTTTATCTTCTAATGTTCCACCTATAGCTATAAAAATTTCTCTTAGGGCAGCTTGGGACCTGTGTTGAAAATATTTCATATCCTCTATCCCTAGTCTTTCTAATAAATTCAGTAATGACTTAATTTTCAGATTGGCTATTTCTTCTTTCATTACCCAATATACTGCTTCAAAAGCTTTATACAAAATTTCATCTGCAACATTGTCTTGTTTGTCCAATTGTTTTTGAAAGCAAGAAACCCTTTGGTACATTTCTGTTGTAATTGCATTTTGATGCTGTGTTGTCTTAAGATGATCATTGAAAGTTTCAGGTCTAAATCTTGTACTTGGTTCTTTATTGAAGGTTTTACTTTTATTTTGAGGATTTATAGTGTCATGTTTTTTGCAAAGAAAACAGAAGATGCCTTCTTCTTCAACATACATTCCCCACCAAATTGAAGTTTTTTCACAATATGCTTTCTTCTGTTTACTCAACCAGTCATGCTGGAATTTATAAGCTTTCTTTGCCTGATGTTGAATTTCATCTTTTGAAATATTAGTACACATTTTGATTTTGCACAAATCATACTGATGGACCCTTTTCCCTGGAAACATTTCCAAAAGAGATGAAATATTTATAGATGCAGGTGTTGAGGTTGAACAAACTGTTTCTGTGCTGTCCTTAATCACATGACTTGGACTTGGACTAACTTCTGAAAAAAAACCAAAAATGGCAATCAGATGTAGAAATTTGAACTTTGTATTACTCTATTTTATAAAGCGTGTTAGGCATGACTCTTTTCTCTTGATTATTCGTTAAACTATGAATAAAAAGACAGAGAAAAATTAGCCACGCCCAAATGTTTAATAAAATAATAGAGTAATACAAATGTAAGTAAGTAAGTAGCTAAGTATTGTAAGTAATTAATTTTTATTGGTTTGAAATCCAAAAATTACAGGATTGATACCATTGGTTATACATGTAGAATAGCGAAATTAATCAAACAGAGGAACTCTAAATGCATTAAAAGTTAAATCTAAAACAAAATGCACAATGACAATGTAAAGAATTATGTAAAAAGAATGAAGAAATGGATATAGGAAAATTCTACATACACAAACCACTGAAAGGAAAGGGAAGAGGAGATATTTGCAGGATTAGATGGTATGAAGAATATTGAGGCAAATATTTTTTCTCGAGAAGAATGAATTAAAAGGCGACTGTAAACAGGATACAATAATTGCTAAAAATGAATAAAAGTTTTTAAAAACTTTTTCTTTTACTCTGAAAAATTATATTAAGACAATATAGCAGATATATAAAGCATTTATATAAATTAAATACAGATATTTTAGTTATGTTAGCTGTGCAAATGTAAGTTTGTGTACATTTTTAAAGCTGTGCAAATGTAAGTTATAAAAAGCTGTGTAAACGTTGTTTTATAAAGCTGTTCCACAGAAATGATATACTAAAGTTGCAAGCAGTAGACACATATTATATATAAACATACTATATACTAGTTATACACTACCACCAACACTTATAATTGGAGTTTTCGTCTTACCTTGAAATATCTTGTTCATGAGCTGAAGATACATTGTATATGTATATTTGATATGTAATATTCAAGTCAATCATTAATTTCACTAAACAAAATAATTTGGGCATATTTAGTTTGAAATTTCTGGTATGGTTCTATTCATTAATTTTTAAACATAGAAATCTTGAAAAAAAGTTATGAAGACGTATTTAACTAGGATTTTAATTTTTTTGGATCGTGAAATCATATTTATAAATGTAAATTCTATTACATTATGTACCTAAATGATTTGAAGAAACTTCTTTTTCTAGACGAGGACATTTATCAACTGGCTCATCAGATTGATCAGATTCATGTTCTGGATCTGGGGCTTTCTGTCTGAAAAGAAATATAAATACATTTTTTTCTCTTCAACATTATAATACACTTAAAAAATGGTGATTTTGGTGTTTGGTGTACAATTATATAGGTGTGAATTCCATATATATTTCCTAGGACCTAGTTTTATAAAATCCATTTGGCAGACCTATAAGTACTTAGATATTTGAAAGCGATTAAACTATTCCCTTTTTGTGTGAAAATGAATGTCCAACTTTTTTCTAATTTCAACAAGGTTTGGCAGAAATTAAAATCTTTTTATTCTGTAATCTTTATTTACTTGCATATTATAAATAGTCTGCAAATTGTCATACCTCTGGATATAAACATGATAAAGTTGAAGGACAAACTGATCAGACAGGGTCAATTAACTGGGAGCACAACACTATGGGGTGATTGATCCCCTTTAGCGTCTATCTAGTCCTATTTATTGAGTCGTCATTTCTTTATTATACTAAGTATTCATGAGCCTGAGGCCAGGCACTGGTAGGCTTTGGATTTGTTGAGAGAGAAAGATAGGATATTTGGGCAAACAACATTTATAGAAGATGTTATCATTTATCCTATCTTAAAAGATGTTGGACTTCAGCTATATTTAGTATTTGTTTTGAATACCAATGTTCTGATTGAAGCACTGAAACACCCGACAGTTGACAGGACACTCACTGGTTGTAGACATCGATCTTCTTTTTGTGTGATACATTTGGTTGAAAACTTCTGCAGCCTGTCCAACGTATGTTAAAATAATTGTTGACCATCCTCATTTCTGAATTTAAATACTTAAAACGCCTGATAAACAAATAAATTACCTATTAAATCCAAAGAAATCCAACCGTCGCTGCATAGTGAAAAGATCGGTCAAATTTTAGAACGGAAGTGACAAAATCATCCGAGCGCTTTAAAAACTCCGGCAGCGTCGTCGAAAAGCTTTAACCTGTAAATTGGCCAAAACACTCCGATTCACTTGGATTACTCGATGTATCTCTTGTTCACAATTAAAATCATGGAACAAAAATCTGTAACGGAGAAATATTGATCTCTGTATGTTTATTTTCAAAAAGTCAGGTCATACTTGCCGCTAGAGTAGCCGGGTCCACAAGCGGAAGTTGCCGGGGGAAATCCCCGACCCCCGGGCCCTAAAGACAACCCTGTGTTTTAGTTATAAAGTGCCGTAACTCAAAAAGTTTAAATCTAATTTTCACCAAAAAGTATACAGATCATTTGACCATCACAAGAAACAACTATATTAAGTTTCAGGAAATTTGGATAAGTTGTTCTCAAGTTACGGTGCGACATGTTTACGCCGGACAGACGGACGGACAGACAGACAGACGGACGGACACCGGACATTTGTATACCATAATACGTCCCGTCAAAATTTTGACGGGCGTATAAAAAGTAAACAAAATTTAGGAGGTAGTAACATGGCTGCTTTAAAATTTGAAGGAAACACCATTTTGAATTTCCAACATAAAGCCTTAAAAGTATAATTATAACAATATATAACATGAATATCGAACAAATCTTGGTTAACAATAAAAGATCAATTCTCACCTAAATTGGTCAAAATACTGTTATGTAACAATCCATTGGAATGGATCCCTTGGACAGCACCCTTATTAAAACATAACATACATGTAGTATATTCACATTTATTAGATTTTATAACAAATTGACTGCATTTTGAATGTTCAATACATATAACAAAAAGTTGCAAAGGAGCTAAACATTTTTTCTCGTATATTATTTTACAGACAAAAGAAATATAACAAACATATCATTTTAATCTAATTAGGAAAACACTTCAATTATTTAATTTTCTTTTAAATGAGAAAACACTTCAATTATTTCATATTTATATGATGATTTAAATTTTGACAGTATGTCATTTATTGTGTAGTGTAAGACCAGTCTGCATTGTTAGCCACTAGTCTGATGCCCCAGACTAGTAAATATTGATTTGGACTATTGAAAAAATTCAAAATTTTATATATGCATTATAGGGACAAGTTTTTATAAAAGGATTTGGTGCAGACCGCGGTTCTATGTCAAGTTGGAAATAAGAGTAAAATCAACTTACCCTTACGTCATAGAAGACATATTCTGGATCATACTGAATGTCATTCTCTCTGAAATACTGACATTCAATTCATATTAATTGTTGGAAAAATGTAACTTTTCTTTTCATATTGTGATGTGTTTATCAAGACAAAGTTTTTTCAGTCAACATCTTATCTGTAGCTGGTATCAGTTACATTAATATAAAGTTTGGCTAATCTGTTATCAATTTCATACCCAAACCAGTTCTTTTTAATAGCTAAAATGTACTTCTAAACATAAAGTCAATTTTTAGAGTTTTATATAATGTGACAAATCATATTTTTTAAACACAAAACAGAAACAATGTCTGTCCAACTTTTTTATAGCAATAACCATTACCTCAATAACTTCGGTTAATAACGTCATTTCAGGGGGTGCAAACAGGTCAACAAGTTGATACATTGGACCCTGTAAAGTAAAATTTCTTGCTAATACATGTACACAAAGTATATAATCTATGATAACAAAAATCACCTTGTCCGCAAATTGATCTCTAAAGATTCATCCAATGGTTTCAATCATATTTGCAGTTTTGGAGATCTTGTTCTCATGGCTAGCCAGTTTTATTTTTTTATTTTTTTCTGGTGATTATTATTGCTGTTATAGTTTCTATCTATAATTGAAAGTTGTTCTGTGAATAAAGTTTTGGTTCACCTTGTTCAAATTCAAGTTAACTTTTTTACTTTTTTATTTGCGCCGATCATATACTTCCCACTTTACCAAACACAATTGGAAGCGGTACATTCTTAAGAGGGAAACCAGTTGATGAAAAGTGACCTGATGAGGTGTTGTCCAATTTGGAAATGAATTAACATTGTATAATCTACTTTCATCATTTCTACAATAATATCACTAGAAACCTCAATTGATGAGAACAACTACACAGACGTGTAAAAATAGCTGCTAACTACATCGTTACTAACTTTATTGATTAACTTTCACTTTTAACTTAGCTAGATTCTTATTTCACTTTCACTTTTTATTTATATCTTTAACGTTGTCATAACTTTACATAACAACCTTTATTGTAACATTACTCCAGGTGAACCGCATAACACACCAAGATTGCATATGTAATATTGTCCTGAAGATGCCATGTTTGTTGAACATGTCGACCAGAATAAACTCTTACCATGAGGTAATTGATGGGCGTTGTTGTCTGTATTATCGTTTTATTTTACTCATCTCATTTAATATCTTACCAGTCCATAGAATGTGTTCATTGATTCTAGTGCTACATGGGTTCCGTCATATAGCTTTATTACTTCCTCATCTGAGACTTTCTGCATTCCCCTATAAATACATACCAGTTATTATAATTAACATAGATGTGACTCAACACTGGAAAATATAACTTACTTCTTTTTTACTGAGCTACAAATGAAAAAGAAGGATATATAAGGTTTAGTTTAAACATATTTTATTTACTCAAAGTAAAATGGATTGGACACAAGTAAGCCATACTTATGAAGTCCGCTCCGAATGACAATAATTTACAATACAATATTAATATGAGCATGCAATATCAAAATAAACAATATTTTACGAGTCTATCAATTGAGAAAAAAAAATGAAACAGAAATAGATGTAAACATTGGAAACGTTGATGATGATGATGATGATGTTGATGACGTGGATGTACCGTAAATACATTTTCTACATAACAAGAAATCTCTCAGACCTTTTGATAAATTCGAATACGTGTTTGAATATATTCACATTTTGTTCATACGAGAGATTCGGATTACCAGATGTAAGTAACTTAACATTTAATATAAGGTCATCAGGAAGCCATCTTAGATTATTCATCAGAATTTCTCTCTGGTGTATATATAAAGAGCAGTCGAAAAGGAAATGGTGTACAGTCTCAATGTAAAATCCACAAAAGCAAGATGGATCAGCAATTACATTGACTCTAAACAAGTCATAGTTCAAGAAAGATGAGTAGCATCTGAATTGTGTTAAAATCATATTTAGTTTCCTCGGTCCATATAGAAAGTGCTTTGGTACATCTTTATTTGTGATATTTAACCTTTTTAAATGGATTTTAAACTTTGCTATAGAGTCTGATTTTCGAAGGGACAAATCGGTATGATTCCATAGGTTAATAGTTGATGGTATAAAAGATTCTTTAGTAAGAGATAATCTACAAAAAGGAACAATGATGTCATTGCCATTTCTCAAGGGATATGTAGTTGTGCTCTGTACACTAGGTGGAACAAGTTTGCATAGATAATCCGGAGCTTGGTTATGTTGAATGTTATAAAACATTTGTAATTTTCGTCTTTTCCTCCTGTCAGCTAAAGTTTCCCACCCAATTTCCTCATACAGAATTTCAGATTTTGTAAATATAGGCAAACCAGTAACTATTCTAGCAGCTTCTAGCTGCAAACTTTCAAGTTTATTAACATATCCTATCCCGCAATTATCCCAAACTTCAGTTGCATATTCAAAGATTGGTCTTATAAATACTAAATAGAGTTTTTCTAAGTTTTTCCTACAAAGCTGATACTTGAGTTTTCTCAGGATATTTAAATGTTTCGTAACACTGATAATCAGATTGTCTATATGACTGTTCCACCGAGCATCAGAGCAAAACGTTACCCCAAGGTGTTTGTGACATTTTGTTATAGGGATTTCTTTATCATTTAAGCAGAATTTTAAAACTGGTGCATCTTTATTTGAAAAAATCATTATTTCTGTTTTGTCTGGATTAAAAGACATTAGCCACCTCCGTGACCATTCGTTTAGCTCTTCTAGGTCACGATCAATAACAGTTTTTATTTGCTCTTGGTCGTTCCCCGAGTAATTAAACGAAGTGTCATCCGCATAGAGTCTAGTTAGAGAAGTGAGTTTCTCTGCAATGTCATTTATATATATTATGAATAATAAGGGACCAAGTACTGAGCCTTGAGGTACTCCAGCTGAAAGACTGCAAAATGAGGATGATGATGTATTAATCACAACTTTTTGTTGCCTATCACAAAGATAACTCTCAAACCAGTTAAGTAGATTACCATGTATTCCGTAAGCTTTCATTTTATGCAAGAGTCCTCTATGCCAAACCTTGTCAAAAGCTCTCGAAAAATCACAAAAGACAAAACAATTTATTTCCTTCTTTTCTAGTGAGTTAAGAATACAATTATACATTTCTAATAGCTGATGTACAGTTGAATTTTTTGGCAAAAATCCAGACTGATATTCATAAATTAGTTTATTCATATGTAAATGATTATATACATGTTTAAAGACAATTCGTTCCATGATTTTACCTACACAGCTTATTAACGAAATTGGTCTATAGTTTGAAGGTAATGACGAATCACCTTTTTTAAAAATAGCAATAACATTTGCAATCTTCCAGCTAGAAGGATACTTACATTGTTGGAGGGATTTATTTAATATTATTTGTAAAGGAACCGCCACTTTCTTAGGGCAAATTTTCAGCATTCTGTGACTAATCAAATCTGGTCCTGATGCCTTATTCGGATCAATAGTTTTGATAATATCAATTATTTCATTTTGATTTATGTATATATCTTGAATATAAGTATTAGTTTTTTCTTTAAACTCTGGAATAGGAACATTTTCTTCCTCGAGTTTAGATATCAAACCAAAGTATTTGTTCAATAAGTCGCACTTCTCACTATCCTCATAAACTATGTCACTAAACTCCTCATCTTTTATTATGTTTTGAAGAGGAGGAATATTATTTGAACTCTTATTCGACTTTATCAGCATTTTCATTATTTTCCAATAGTTTTTTGAATTTGGAGCATTACTCAATATAAGGTTATCTAAATTAGTTTCAAATCTTTCCTTAGCAAGTTTTTTTAAATTGTTAACTCTGTTTCTCTGTTTCTTATACTTCGCAATATCCGATTCTCTTTTAAATTTCAGGGCATATTTTCTAAAACGGTCTCGTTTTCGAATTTCTCTTTTTAATTCACCATTAAACCAATATATAAGGTGGTGTACTTGAGACTCCATTATTTCATTTCATTATCATTGACTTGTAAACATTGATTGTTTGGGATCCCTTTCACTAATACAATACTACTCTGATGGATGTATATTTTTCATATTTATATATACATAAATCTTTTTGTAATATAAAGCTTCATTAAACCTACAAATACTGAATTGATACAGTACTAGTGGACTGATTTGTCACCGCAGTCCACAGTTCATCCTAACTGGACTGAACTCTGTGTTCACAATGTATCCTAACTGGACTGAATATGTTTTCACAGTCCACAGATCATCCTAACTAGGCTAAAATCGGCCCACTAAAATTGCCTCCACAATTGATCTCTTTTATAAATAGGTATTTGTCATGATTTTTGAAATAACACATTGTCAAAACACATTCATACTGTCTCTCGAGTCTTCACGGAGTGATATACAGATAGTATAAACTGACTTCTCTTAATCAAAATTTACCTGTAAACTGTTCCAAGCTGTATGTTATGAAATGAATCCAATTTCATCAGTAGACCCTAGAATATATTAGAAACTCATTTAGAGAATGTCTGATTGTAAAAAAGAACATTTAAAGTCATAAGAAACCTCAAATTAAAACAAAATATGCATATGTTTTTTAATAACTAAATGGATAGTTTTCATTATACAACTTATATACATATACTTTTTTCTGAAGAAAGTTCTGTAATTTGTCCACATTTAGAAGAAGTTTATTTATTTTTAATTGCTTGCTTCCAGGAAGCAATTCGCCGACATATTTTCCGTATGCATACTGACCTGAGCGTAACCTTCCTCGTAAAAATCCGGTGATCGCAATACGCATGAATCTGTCATTAAAATAAACAATTATCGGATTGTATATGTTAAACACGTGCCCAATACCCATGCTTATTGTTATTTGTTTACTATTAGGTGACAATCGGTATACTTCGGCTTCAAAACAAGATATTTAATGAGCAGCCATATTTGTTAAATCATAACAGACAGAGAGAGAAAAAAAATTGACGATTACACAATATATTTGCGTAAAAAATTATAAAATCGTGCACAGAAGACTAAGTTTATGACATTTACATGCATTGGTTCAAGAATTTGATAAACATTATTTTTCACCACTCACTGGTTTCTTATGACTTTAATATATACTATATATATCAAAAACAACTGGCTGGCAACTTGCTTGTTTTTATTTGTCTGAAGGTCTGAATATAGTTTGATGATTACCTTAAGCAATCCAAGAAAATTTGTATTAAAAAAATACCCTTATTTTCATATTAGCACCACTCTTTAGTCATTTTTTGGATCTACCATTTTAAAATTTTACAAAAATCAAATTTAACTAGTGAATTTTGTTTTTCCAATGTACAATGTATATACAATACCAAAACTTTACAACATAAAATAAGAAGATGTGGTATGATTTCCAATGCGACAACTTACCACAAGAGACCAAATGAGCAGAAGTAGTAGATTGTTAGCAATTATAGACAACCTTCAACAATGAATAAAACCCATACTGCATAGCAAGCTTTAAAAGCCCACAAAATGACAAACATACATGTAAAATAATTAACACTAAAAGACTAAGGGCCTGATTCACAAACAAAACAATCAACAAAAAGAATAAATATGATATATGCAACACTGAATTACAGGCTCCTACTTGGGAAAGGCCATAATGTGGTGGTGTAAAACAAGTTAGGGGGGGGGGGACTACTTGTATCAAGGATGCATAGGACTATATTTATATGGAAGGAATAACTGTAACTATAAAGCAAAATAAATCATTTTAAAAAAGTAATCCATTTATTACCTTGCGAATGTCATAGTGGAGACCACGTACAGCAAACTCTGCACTGTACTCAAATTTGAGTATATCTTTAGGGTACTGAAAAATGAACTTAAATGAATTTGTAATTGTCAAATTCTATCATAATATAAACATAAACATTTCTATGATAGTTACATTTTTGTAGTTTATATGTTCAGTACTGGATCTTATCATGAACCTAAATTTACTATAACAAAAACTTATGTAACAGTTATAATTAACATGTGTCATATAGAAATAACTTGTTTGTCAATTATACAAAAAAACGAGTGAGCCTTCATAAAATCATAATCATTACAAAAACTCATTACTGTTTAAAAAATGTAAAATATTTTAGTGATTACCTTATACTTGTGAACTAATGCATCTTTTCCCAGACGGAAGATCAAACTGTGTAATTCTTGTTTGTATGAAGCTAATGTGTAATCATAGTCAAAACCATAAACTTTGATGTGTTTTAATGATGTCTCATTGTTTGCAAACACTGCATGTTGGTTAACTGTCACATGTTCACTTTTTTCTGGAAAAAAATCCATATAAACAACAGTAATTAGTGTACTTCTTTAATTTGCATAAAATAGTTCATAGTACAGACAGACTTTCAATTGAATTACACTTCATATGCTTTTTTGTGATGTTTGTATAAACATATATACACATGCATATTGAATTCCAATAAAACACATTTTATTTTCTATTTTTTTCTGTGCATACAATCACAATTTGTATTTTGAAGCAATGCAATGTAGGAATACTAATACAAATACTTTATTAAACCATTACGGAGAGAAAATTTCAGGCTCTCCCTTGACACCATTTATGAGTATGGTCTTGAGAAACAATAATAGTCTGCCGGAAGGGAACAATAAATGGCTGACCCATGTAAAGGAAAACCATTCCAGAAACCTTTTCTTCAAGCTTCACATAAAGAGAAATGTACTGTTGGATGAAAAGACTTAAGATGCACAGCATAGAAGATAAACTAGCATGGAGAGGGGGAGGGGTAGGGAGACCATTGACTCTGGATCTTAAAGCACCGGCTTGCTTACAGATTCCTAGTAAACATACTTTTAGATTTTACTATACATATACTTTTATCACTATAGTAATTCTGTGTGAACACTGAACTTTTAGATTTTACCGTACATATACTTTTATCACAATAGTAATTCCGTGTGAACACTGAACTTTTTAAAAAGCATATATTTTTAGAACAAAGAACTTTAAATACATTTTACCCAGGCAAAGCCGCTCTATATATATTCTGTATGTGATAGTGAGGGTATTTTAGATTTTAAATGATTAATAAGGAGTCGCTATTATATATTAAGGCAAATCCTGTGTGGAAAGACTTGTTTTCACTTTTGATAACTTTTGATAAAAATCGCCATGAACTTTTAATAAACGTATTTACACTTTTGGTATTTAGCTGAATCTTGCCTCAGAATGACCTTAGATCTACTCCGAATCACCTTTTGACGTCAAGCAACAATCACTTTTAAATTGTGACGTTCAAATATTTTAAATTATGATGTCAAAGTTTACGGGAACCTGATTTTACGTAATGGCGGACAAATTTGCATACAAGTGTAAATACGTCTATTATAACATATATGGGGTGGGGTGGGTAGGAGGAGTCCTGATCCCGAAATCCCGGGCTTAAAAACACGAAATCCTGAGGTCCCGATTTTAAATAAAGTTAAATCCCGGATCCCGAAATTAGAAAAAAAGAATTCCGGATCCCGAAATTCCAAGCTTAAAAACACCCGATCCCGGAGTCCTGATAAAGGTCCTATCCCCCCTCATATATAACTTTTAAAATGTCGGGGGTTGTTGTTGCAGATTACAAATATTATCTTTAACGATATTTATTTATGTAAATAATGTACATAAATGCTGGAAGGATGATCTAAAATTCATGGATAAATTGTGGTGATGGGATCCAGTCACAGCACCCTTGTAAATATTGAGCACCGCCACCCAAAGCACCTGTTCAACACACAGAACTTGTGTGGTTCGCCTTTGAAGGGGGGTAAAGATACAGAGGTAAGGTAAGGTTAAGGTTTATGTGGACCCTTTGGCTAAAATGGCTGAATTTTCACCACAAAGTACAGACAAATCTGTGCATCTGGAAAAGTTTTAAAGCATAGCATGCCCTAGATAAATAGAATTCAAATATGTTTTATATTTTAGAAAAATTAAAAATAAACAGGATTTTGCTGTGCACTTTTTTTCATAATAAGAATGTTTTCCAGAACTTTGAACATGTTGAAGATCTTTGACTTTGAAAGAGTTGGCTGTCACACCTCGTATCTTTTTCTTTTTCGTCTTGTATTTATCAGTCCATGATTGTTTAGAGTTTGGCACAGCTGATGAAA
>CM034350.1:5114479-5309149 GCA_019925275.1 Mytilus edulis
TGTTGCCTTTTATCTCAGTCAAAGATGCAATTTTTTATGTCATGTTTAAATTATTGTGCTTTGATTGTCTTGCTGTTGACATTCTCTACGAAATGTATAATTGCAAAAGTTGAGAAAGCTATGTCCCTCTGACAGTTATTGAAAGGTAATCTCTACGAAATGTATAATTACAAAAGTTGAGATAGCTCTGTCCCTCTTACAGTTACTGAGAGGTAATAGATATCAAAGGGATAGTCAAACTAATAAGTTGAAAACGAACTGCCGATGTCATGAACTATACAATAACAAAATACTGAAAGGCAAACAATTTTCTACATTCACAACATAGACAACTAAAAGAATAAGCAACACAAAAATCAGGTGCACTGGGAGGGTAAGTAGATCCTACTTCACATGCACGTGGCACCCGTCGTGTTGCTATAGTGTAAGTACAAACCCAGAAATAATTCTACTTCATTCGATCACATTTGAGAAAAGGGGACGACATTGTGCATGGTTACGACATTGTGCATGGTTACGACAATTTGAAAATACTGAGATTTGAACATTTACGTAAACTGAATCACAATCCACGAAGCGTGAAATGAAGACCATAGTGTTTTACTTTTGTCTCACTCTGTACTTAGTCAGGACTCCGAATATGACAGCTTTTGATATAACCGTCGTAAATCAGTTACTAGTAATTCAGGGATTTCGTTACCACAAATACTTTTATATTATATATATGAAGATTTCGTTTTGGAAGATTGAATGTACATTAAGAATTCTGACCACATATAGGATATCACATCTTATTGTTAATGGTATTGTTGCTCATAGAGCCAACACTTTTGGATACGACTCACACAAACTCATTAATACTTAATTTGAATAAACTTGTTTTTTTTTAAAGATTGTGATTTAACAACGTATTTGGTTGTACTTGTAGAAAACTTGTTTCCTACGGGATAGCATGCACATCCTCATTTTTACGAAAATGTTGTTAACCGTGCCCGGAAATTTAGAAATGACCCATGTAAACTTGTCGCTCCTTTAAATAAACTTATTCTAAAAGGTTACCTATTGAACACTGTAATAAGATCATTGAATATTGTTTTTATTGGTATAAATAATTCGGTATTAAATATTGACTTTGTTATCAGTAAATTAAAAGCTAACTAAATATTACTAGTATGTTATATACATAGACATATTCATGGATCTACAATCTGTTGATACCTGTATCTTGGTATTGCACAAGGTCGTGTTTTTCTCTGGCTGTTTATGACGTCTTTACACTAAATCCATTGGATGTTGGATGTGTACGGATTGATAGTTTAGTCTTAGATGCATATTTGTTTAATTAGTTGTTAGTGGCTTTGAACTAGCTGTCAGATAACTGTGATTACTCTCAGATCTGTTCATTGTGTCTTTTTGTGTCGGGATGTATAAGTACCCGGCCACGTCCACTTGTATTTTTGTCCATCTGATGAGTTAAGCCTTTTTCAACTGATTTTTATAGTTCGCTCTTGTGTTGTACTGTTATACCACTGTCCCAGGTTAGAGGGAGGGTTGGGATCCCGCTAACATGTTTAACCCCGCCACATTATTTATGTATATGCCTGTCCCAAGTCAGGAGCCTGTAATTCAGTGGTTGTCGTTTGTTTATGTGTTACATATTTGTTTTTCGTTCATTTTTTGATATAAATAAGGCCGTTAGTTTTCTCGTTTGAATTGTTTGACATTGTCTTATCGGGGCCTTTTATAGCTGACTATGCGGTATGGGCTTTGCTCATTGTTGAAGGCCGTACGGTGACCTATATTTGTTAATGTCTATATGTCAGTTTGGTCTCTTGTGGACAGTTGTCTCATTGGCAATCATGCCACATCTTCTTTTTTTATATTGTTTAACTTTCATTTGTTATATTTTATATTTGGTGTTTTTTTGGTTTTTTTTTTAACTTTTTAGTAAATTAAACATAACATATCTGTCAAGAATTATCATATTTAAATATACAATTCCTTGATCCTTTCAATAATATATATATTAGTATACTTACTTATATTTGGCCTTTTAACATTTTGCCGTTACATAAAGTCATGCTGTTTTCAGATTATGCATGACGTCTTTTTATTTGGGACAAAATGTGTTTATACATATAAGTTGCATTTGGACATGTATTTACTTTCAGTATTCGTGAGTACACACAGTACTTTTATCATTATGTTTTGTGCAAAAAACGCCTCCGGTTGCGGGAGTTTCTCCCTGCTTTGAAGATCCATTGGTGGCCGTCGGCTGCTCTTTGGTCGGGTAATTGTTGTCTTTTTGATACATTTCCCATTTTTATTCTGAATTTTATTCTCGACAATCTAATGAATCAAATACAACACATTCCCAACTGATGTTTACGCGTTGCTCTTATGTTGTTACACCAATGTACTGGTTTATGAGAGGCTTGAGCTCTCACAAACATGTCTAACCTCGCCCACATTCTAAATGAGCCTGTTCTTGGTCTCAGTGAGCCTGTAGTTCAGTGGTTGCCTATGGTTGCTGTCGTTGTCATATTAGTTTCGTTTGGTTTGTATTGTTTTGTAACAAATAAGTCGTTGATCATCTCTTTCCAATATCGTTGCCGTATTTTGTCATGTCAATGTCTTTTATAGCTGACTTAACGGGGTGGGTGTTGTTCATTATTGAAGATCGTACGGTGACCAACATAGGCTTGGACTTAGCATTCACCAAGTTGTAGACCTACATGCAAAGTAACAAAATTAATCCATTAGTTTCTTAGGTCTTTTATTCCTTCCCCTAACTCGTTACGACGAAATGATAATTAAAGTATTAATCCGCAAAATATTCAGATATATAAAGAGTTTTTGAATATATCTCAATATCACCATGCAGTTATTTTGAACAGAGGAAAATTTTAAACTACAAATTTAGAGTAATTTCACCAAGAATCTGGTAGATGCCAGATTATGTCCTGATAAAAGACTATTTTCTACTGTATTTTGCCGCAGTGTAAACATAATTCTAGTGGACAACTAGATAACACCTGGTCTAAATCGCGTAAAAATATTGTATTTGTTTATCCACTCAATGCAATATGGTTAACGACTAATAAAGACGCAAGAAACCAATTATTTAGTACTGAGACTATTATACTAGACTTAATAACTACTAACCGTATCTGTTATAGTAGTATCAGTTTAAAATTACAGCCTATTACATTGAGTGTGTAGGCAAAGGTAATATCTTTGGTGTTAGCTTGCTTGCTAGCTGAACCGTAAAGTCATTATAAGTTAGGTATACTACCCTTCTTTCGAAGTAGCCTAGTCCTACAGACAGATAGATTGGTTATCTGTCGGACTAGTCTACTCTTAAAGGAGGGAAGTTTACCGAACCTAATAATAACTTCATGGTTCAGCTAGCAAACAAGCTAACCAAATATATTACCTTTGTCTACACACCTCCTATACATTTCCAGGAATATGATTGGTTAAAAGCGTCCGCGTGCAAACCGTGTATATTTGATATTAGGTTAGTAGGGAGGCGGGGCTTATCTCATACACGGTTAGTAGTGGAGTTACGTCCCTTTATATTCCTTATTAGGTAAGAAGGGGGCGGGGCTTATTTCATACACGGTTAATAATGGTGTTATGTCCCTTTTTAAAAAACAAAACGGTACCGAGAAAAAATCTTAAAAGTTCTAACAGACGAAGAAATTTATGATTAAGATTGAAATAAATTCATAAAACACATTTAAACCTTACAAGTCGTTATTGTTGGCATCTGTTTTTGTAGATCAATGGAAGTATTTTCTTAGTGCTAACAGTATTGAAGACTTGCTCATTTTGAGAATCACTAGTCTCAATTTCACACGTTAAGATAGTCGGTAAGATAAATTCGTTACATAGTGTGCTAGTGACGTAATATGGTATATATGGGGTCAGTAAATTCCATATGGGGATTCGAGCTTCGCTCTCACCCCATATGGAATTTACTGACCCCATATATACCATATTAGGTCACTAGCACACTATGTAACTAATAATATTACCTTTGTCTACACACTCAATATAATTGGCTGTAAAGAAATATTGATATAATCTCGGTTACCATGTATGTCTCTGCATCAACAAAGTAAATAATGACAACTTCCCTTTTTGCCGACTTTACTAATACCACTGAAATAATGCGCAGAACTGTGTTGGTTTTTTTTATATCTGCAGCAGACTATTTGTTGTATATTGCAGCATGCATGATCATAATCTATACCTGTGTCACCAGCAAGTCAACAATTTTAGTCAGTTTTATTTGTAAATTAAGACTCAGACGTACTTATAAATATATAATTATTTTCTGTGACTGTATCTTACATTAATTTGTAGGATCATTTACTATAGATAATTGAGCTGATATGTAACAATAACATCTCCATGCCTTATATATATCATGTACTGTAGTACGACACTAGATTAAAACTGACGAGGCAAGGTAACACACGGCCACCAAAAGCTTTATTATTGTGAAGCCCCGATAGTCTAGCGGGACGGCTACAGTGCAGGCGATTTGGTGTCACGATATTTCAGTAGCATGGGTTCGAATCCCGGCGAGGGAAGAACAAAAAAAATGCAAAAGCAAATTTACAGATCTAACATTGTTGGGTTGATGTTTAGACGAGTTGTAATTGAAAACTACGTTCAAACCTATGATTGCCAGTGGCCGGCGTAGTCAGGGTTGAAATGATGTGGATGTTTCGCCGAGGGGAGCGAGGCGAAATTTTTTTTTTACCTTTTTATGCAGAAAAATTTTTTATTTAAGCACATGTACTCCCCCAGAATCCGACACTAGTTAGATTTTTGTTTAAATTCAAAATACCCACCAATTCATATATTTATATTTTTAACCAAATTTTATTGTTTCCTCGAAACAACCATCATTCATTTCATAAATATTTGATGTAAAGTTTCCCACCCAATCTTATATTTGACATATCAAAAACGGACCTCATTACAGCGGCACTTCTGTAAAATTTAGGAACTTCGGAATATAGGAACTGAAGTGACTTCTCTTTCCAGGAATTTGAGTCTACAACCTTGGGTTTTTGGTTTTTGATTACTGAGCTAAACGCGTTGCAGGAGACATAAAAATACCGGGCGTCCGATCGTCTGGTCTTGTTAGCACTCTCATGTGTACAATTTTTGTTAGATTAAATGAAACTCATATCTTAAGCAATGTCTTTGACAATTTGGAAAATAAGTCGTAATCAAATATTTTTAACCAGTTATGGCCCTTTAAAATATAAATTGTAATGGAAATCACATTTCATTTGCTGTGAAGCTTTTATTTCTCTTAAGATATTGAAAAGAAAAAAGAAAAAGAAAAAAGTGCTTTTTTAGTTATGCCTTGTTCCTAATTGCCCTTTGATAGATAAAAATATGACATATAATGTTAAGCTGCTGCTATTTTTATTTTATTTTTGTCAAAATGATGTGGATGCTGAGCATCCGAGCATACATGCAAGCTACGCCACTGAATTTGCGTTGGATAAAAACCGCAATTTTTATACGTGTGCATGTAAAACAAATTTTATTGTTGAAGGGTCTAAATACAGCACAAACAACATTTTCCAAAAGACCAAAAAAGTGAAAAAGTATATTTAAACATAGGGCATTTGACTAACAGGTCGAACAACTGATGTTCTTTAACCCTGCTGAATGCCATTGGCGATTGCCAAATAAAATTGATCACAAGATGTAACAAAATGGATCTTAATACAAATTTAATACTAAACAGAAAACAATTAACTTGTGGCCATGATGTAATGCCACAAAACTAAGGTGTTGATATTTTTTTTGTACACCAGATCCGGATTTCGACAATAAATGTCTCTTCAGTGATGTTAGGGATCGAAACGGTATTTGGAAGGCCATATAGAATTTACCCTAATTTTTAGATAGACTCTTGAATTTTAACAGTCAATATAGGATGAACGGATCATATAAACCGGAGAGAAAATATGGTACAAGTCCAAACGAAAAAATATAAACTTGAAGTCTAAATTCAAAACTACGTTCACTGAAACCTATGATTGCGTTGGATAAAAAAAAGTTATGATAAAATTTGAAGGCAATTGTTTATAAAAGGTACAATGTTTAAACAAATGTTTTAAACAATGATTCTAAAAGAATAACACCTATTCAATAAAGAAATAATGAAAACATAAAAAATATTTAGAAAAAGGGGGTATTTCCCCATATCGCCCGAGACACTATCAGTACACTAAAATCCTTGATTTAAAGTGGAAAGCGGAAACGTAACAACTATATCAAATCGCAAATTTAAACCATCGTATATTTTTTTCATTTTTTCCACTTGAGACTACTTTCAGGTTTAAAATACTTTTGTCTGATCAGTTTTCAGCCCAACAACAATTTTATCGGATTATAGTGTATTATAATAAACATTTTAAAACGTTTATGATTTGACCATGGTGATATATATTTGAAAATCATTTCAGTTTTAAAATATCACAATTCTATGGATATCTTATTTTTTAGTGTTGGTAGTTATCTTGGATTTGATTGGGATTTTGAAATTATGTAGTTTGAGAACGCCCAAATGTTTATCTGACCCCATAATTCGTCGCGCACCTGGTACTTCCGCTATGGAGTAAAGAATCACATCAATACACATCACCTGCTATTTAACGATTAATTACTTGATTAAGCAGTTAATTAAAACCTGCACGGTCTATTAACTCTTAAGCAGTTAAAGGGAAGCCTACCTGACATGACACTGGCCATCAAATAACTTGTAAGTTTAAGTTTATGCAATGATAATGACAATACCAACTGTTTGGAGCATGCTAAACTTTAAAATGTTTTGCACTTTTCACTTAAAGTGGAAAGACTGCCACTTGTTCCTGGTAAAAAAATAAACTCCCTTTAAAAATTCCTAAAACTAAAGTTTGTATAGTTTTGTTTCGGTACAGAACTTAACTTAAGCAAGTGCCTGTGAGTGAAATTTTGATAGGCAAGTTGTTTTATTAATATTACTAGTAAATACATACTCTAGATTTCATTAATTTTTCCCTAAGTCATATATTTTGTGTAAGTACATACATTTGCATAAATTACATTTCATGATGCTCTCTGTGTGAACAGTTTTCCCTTTAGATAAAATGAAGTGAGGTGATAATGAAGAAGAAAGTTATAAAATTAAAATCCAAACAATGTCATGTAATATATAAAAAAGATAATTATAAATACAAGCATTTAACATTGACTCAATTTTATTATGATTAGACAGGGTAAACATTTCCCAAATTTGCAAAGGAAATAAAGCATCTTGCAAAGTTCTCTAACTTCAATTCAGACAATCAATAACCCACATTTCAACGAGGGCTTACATCTCATTTACCTCGGTTTACTGGAAATTCAGGATACTACTTAATGTAGAAGATGGCTTCATATCTTGATCTTTCCTCAATTTTGACGTCTTCATACTAGAATCTATGACAAACTTAATTAATTCAACTTTCCAGGTGTCAACTCCCTATTTATCAGTACCAACGTTAACGTTATGTTCTGCTCAATCATAATATGTTTGTTATACATCTCAGTTAATATGTTAAACCTTTACATGTTCACACTATATGGACTTTATTAGTGTCATGTGTGTACTCCTAACACAAAAGGTGTCATACCACCAATTAAAAGTCCCTATCTGTTCAACCAAATTTTGCAATTTTCACAGCTTTCTAAATATTTTACCTTAAGTTTAACTTCATAGAAACCAGGTATATCCTGAATCGTACATGTATCGGCTTTCTACATGCCAATTTTCAACAGATGTTTAAATCATATAAAAGAAAAGGTCTTCGGAATAGAGATACATTGTACCATTAAAAAAACCCTGGTTTTCTGGAAATCTTAAATTAATAGTATACATGTACTATGGAGTGCATTAATCCTCAATTTTGAATGCAAACTCATAAACAAGTAAATTTTAGCTCAAAATGGTCTTAATATATTTCTCTTTCACCAAAAGTTTCATTTCTGCCAATTTATTGGTTAGTTTAAGTAAACTATGACATCAAATGCACTATTTTTTGTCTGAGTAGGCCTACTTTCACATACGTTCTAAATTGGAGGGAGTAATTGGTGGTGTGACACCAAAAAATGCTACAACAGTATTATGAAATGTATGAGGAAGAACGACTATTGTTTACTAATTAACGAAAGAAAAACAGTAACATTGCTTTACATAAACCTCAGTCGTCTCAGGGACATTTATAAACAAGCTTTGTAAGTAGCCTAGTCATTTGATTATAAGTGTTATGAATGTTGCTTTCTCAACATTTACAAAAATTTTCGCCTTAAAAACTACTTGGCCAAATTTAAACAATACTTGGCCACAGGGGTATCAAATTTTAAACTGTCCAATGACCCTGCCTGCCTTAACCAAGGTCCATTCCAACATGGTTAAAAATAGAAGAACAGGGTAAAATGCAAGTTTTAGCTATTGTATTGAAAACCTGCAATCAATAAAGAAAATATGATAGACAACTTTCGAGTTCGGTGCATTTCCGTCAAAAACTTTAGTTTTAGTGAACGTCATTTGTGCTGCCACACGCCAATGGGCGTAATGGCAGAAAGTAAGTAAGTAAGTATTGTGCGTTTAGGGCGTCGTCACTTCCATTCCAATGTTGAGCGAGTGGTTGGAAAACTATAATTCTATATTGTACGAATTATTCGGCAAATTGAATTCTCAAAATTGACAATCAGCATTGCTGTCATTAGGGAATTGTCATAATGTACCTACAGAACAACCATTATTTCTAGTTTATCCTGCACAAAGACGATCACTAAGACGCTTGATGAACGTAAATAGTGCAGGGATACAGGCGACCCCCTCTATCTGGTAAATGACGTCATTAAGGCGCGTATAATTGACGAGTTTTTGCCGGTGACGGATGAACTCATAAGTGGTCTATTGGTAAAAAATGTTCAGAATGTCAAGCTTGACCTATTGTCCATTTATGTCAAAACTGCCAGATGACTTAATGCCCTTAATGACAAAAAGACAAAATTGAAATTGGAAATATGCCAAAAAGACAACAACCCAACCAAAGAGCAGATAACATTAGATAGAATTTTTAAATTTAAAAATGTTCAACACAACAGGATCTACAAATAAACCAAAAATAGATCTGAAATGTTCGGTCTATTCTTTATAAAATTATCGCCCTTTATTGACGATTACCAAATTTAGCACTTTTGTTTATATCTTAAATAAACTAATAGAAACTTTAAGGAGTAAAAATGATCAGCAAGACAAAATCAACAAAAAATGATCGAAATTGTTACATGAATCCCTATTGAAGTTATTGCCCTTTTGATTTACGTTTTTTTCACATTTTTGCTTGTTATTTTAAAAGTAATAGATAGATACTGTAAATAGCATGAATGATTAGCAAGACAATTTCTACAAATAAGGCATACATAATTAATCTTCTGTTGACTCATTATTGGAGGTTTTGCCCAGTATTTAATAATAATTTACAATCATGAACAAAAGAAGATAACTGCAAATAAAATTTTAACTTGCAAATTGATTAGTTATTACAATTCAATCTTTTATTTAAAAAATTAACAAAACTGCAAAATAAAAATTATCTTTAGCTTCCTGTGCTTTGAATTGAATTTTCTTGAAAACTTTAATAGATAAATACATGTAGAAACTTAAAAAAAATTATCAGCAGGTAAGATCTACTGCAAGTGAGTGACAGACTCGTTTCAGCCTCTCTTTCATTTTCATACAGGTTAATTTTATCATCTATTCTAGTCTACAGGACTTCTTCCATCTTTATGAGGAATCTTTTGCTATCACTTCTTGTACAAAAAGATTAAATTCATTAATTAATATGACTGTCTGTTCTAGATCTGTATAAAAAAATGTTGGCTGTATGCGCAGTATTATCCTTTATACTTATGATTATTCCACTTAGGATACAACCAAGACTGGTATTCATTTGGAAAATTAAAGGAATTCTGATCTTATTTTCATCAGATATATTAAATATTGATTAACCTACTTTTAGAACCATTTGAAGGAAACCACTAAAAAAATCTAGACAGCAATGCACCAAAACTTACATAAATAGAACATGTTTGACTGAAAAAAACAATTGAGAGGTTTTAAACAACAAGAGATCATGAAACTTGAAAGTCAAAAATGAACTGACATGCCATGGCAAACAGCAAAAAATTACATAAAGATAACAGTTAACAAAGCACTACATAGAAAACTAAAGACCGAGCAATAGGAACCAGGATCAGGAAGGATAAGCAGATCCTGCTCAACATGTTACACCTGTCATGTCAACACATACGTATGCCCTTAGAAGAATTAATAACTGAATATAATTTCTTGAGAACAGCATAATTGGAATAAAAATAAAATGACATTTATCTAAAAATCTATCAAGTAAGTGACTGACTGTCAGAGATGAAACATGGGGATCAACTGACTTGCCATGTGACGATGTCTCAGATAAACTACAACAAATTTAAAATGCCTAGACAGTCCTTTGTTTATATATTAAAAAAAAAGACAAAGCTAAAATTTAAAAAAATAATTGTTGTGTTGTAAATTCACAAATTTTAGGTGCACTATATGCTCTGTTTGAATTAGAAATTGATTCCTAAAAGACATTTACTGTATATTAAAGTCTTGAATATAAAAAAGAAGATTTGGTATGATTGCCAATGAAACTAGAGACCAAATGACACAGAAAATAACAATTGTAGGTCACTGTACGGCCTTCAACATTGAGCAAAGTCCAAACCGCATAGCAAGCTATAAAAGGCCCCGAAATGACAAATGTCAAACAATTCAAATGAGAAAACTAACATCCTAATTCATGTACCAAAAATGAATGGAAAACAAAAATGTAACACATCAACAAACGACAACCAATGAATTACAGGCCCCTGACTTGGGACAGGCACATACATACAGAATGTGGCGGGGTTAAACATGTTAGCGGAATCCCAACCATTCCCCTAACCTGGGACAGTGGTGTAACAGTATAATATTAAGAACGAACTATAAAAATCAGTTGAAGTTAATTAAAACCAACGTTTTTGTAGAAATAAGAATTGAAAATGTATACTGTGCAGACAATAGGGAAGATATTTTAATGTTTAGTTTGATGTATACAGATTTGTGTTAGTTTCCCTTTAAATATGGTGGTAGGCAGTCAAATTTGGTCTTGTAATTTATCAAATAGGATAATTTTACAGCTGTCATTTCTGATCTGTCAGTCCTTTTGTTCAATGATTAGATTAGTTGATTAATCCGAAACTGTGTTTCATTTTCATAAGCTGAAGCTTTTTGTTGTGGTGGTCCAAAATTGATTAGAAGATCTGGTAAAATAGCAGGGTTGGTTCTATTTATAGTTATAACTAAATAAGGAGAATGTAAAAGTCAGATTGAAAAAAAGGAATGTTCCAAAATTTCCCTAATTTTCAAAATCAAAAGTTGAATCTATGTACATTGTATATTTAATAACACTTTGGAGTTATCATGGTTTTAAATTAAAGCTTTAAAAAGAGATAATTAAAAAACTTGAAATGGAATTTATTTTTTCACCAATTCAAAAATTCAACTAACAAATTACAATAGATATATCCTTAAAAAGTTAAGGCATCACTTTCAGGAAGTATGTTATAAATCATATTAGTGATAAAAGCACTATCTACCTTTCAAATACTCTGAAGGTTCTTAAGAAAAGTTGATAACACTAGTGTCTGATTCAGTGGGAGGGGTTGGGGGGGGGGGTCATGGGTACATATGTTTGGAGCCCCCTTTATCCTGGCTTTGAGCCCCCTTTATCATGAGTTGGAGCCCCTTTTAAGTATGGCTGGATCCGCCACTGAAATCTGCATCATCAGTACATTTTGGTTATCTTCAATCAATTATTTATGGCCTAAATATAGTAACTAAGCCTCTTGTTATCCAGACCTGAACATCCTTAATAACCTCCATAAAACACAGTACAATCAATCATTCAGATTTGGAGTAAATTAAATCTGAAACAGGAACCAGTAGAAAACCTCTCACAGGATTCATGTATTTGGGTTTTTGATTTAGAAATTTCATATTCCAAGACAATTCATTTCTCATTTAGATGAAAATTAATGAGCCAATTGAAATGTTTGAAGAAGGTTAAATAGGGTTTGTATTACTTTGTACTACATTCAGCGCTGATCTTCATTGTTACTGTCATTTAGTGTGTAAACGGTTTCCATATTGTCATTCCTATCATGGAATTAATCTTGTTACTCAGGTTCCTGGGAGGATTATTCTATAACTTCATTCAATTATTTCTCTCTTGACAACATGCAGAAGTAAAATCTATCAATTTCTACAGGAAACCATGGATCATTATAAGAAATGTTTGAGTCATTTTTGACACCGTCAGAGGTAAGGTCTTTTTTGTGTTGGCACTCAAATAATGTAAGAGTTCACTCATGTAATAATATTTTCATTTTGTCAATATTTTATAAATGTATTTTTGTATTGCCATGGCCAGGAGTTGTCATAGCTTGACATTTATGGTGTTGAGAAGCATGATAGGAGAAATGAAACCATTCTAAATCTTTGACAAGTCTTTAAATGCTTACTCCATTATACAATAGTCCAGAACTCTGAAGGGAGTTTATTCCAAATGTTTTTCTTTCTTCATATTTATACTTTTAATTTGAATGACTTGATTATGAACTGTGATTAATTGTTAAATCATTCAAAGATCTGGATTTACATTGAACATTATATTTTTCAAGGTTTACTTTGTGAGCTGGGTTACAGGTTTGAGTTAGTGTGTGTGACATTGATAATGATGTTTTATAGGAAGTGGCAGGATAAATGTGCCCCCTCTTGAATTCTTGTATACTATGAGTTTAACAATAGTCAGATATAAGAGAACAAAAGAACTAGCAGGGTTGAAAGGAGTTTTTGTTGATGATGTTTAGAATATATACCTGGTGTAGGAAGCTCTGGTTTGGAGTTGTTGTAGTCTTGTAATGTTGATTCTGAATGTTTAAACTTCATTTTAATTTGTGTTTTTTCTTCTTCTAAAGAATGATGTAAATGTATATAAAGGTCACATTCACATTATATTCTTCTCTAATTCTGGATTAATCTGAAACTGATAATAGAACTATAATCTGGAAATGATTTGTAGGAAAAATATTAATATAGAACTATGTTTTTTACACTTTCACTTATTGTCCATTTATCATCCTAATGGTCATTCATTTGACATTTATTGACGGATTAAATTTCAGTCCATTAGGAATATACCAATTACTTTTGCTTGTTTGCTCTGTAACATGTATAATATACAATAATTGTATGCCATTTTTCATATCAAATTATATAATTTATTTGTCTACTTTCCACTTTAAAACTCAATTATTGGTTAAACTTGTACAGTAACCTGTATAATTTGTGTTAGTTGATCAGCAATCGAATTTCGCCATTGTATCAAAACTGTAATTATCGCTTGCGAAAAGTGTCCCTAGTGTATTCAAAATCACAGAAAAAAATGACAGTTTGTGATATGATTGGAAAATAATAAGAGCAATATTGGTACATTTTATTGCATGCATTTCATCGATGAAGTAAAGATCAGTGTGTTAGGTTATTAGCTATATAATGAAACCATCTCTATGTTGGACATTCAGTGTTTGGACAAATCAATGATGGTCTCTATTTGTGACGGAAAGTAAATTTACTTAGTGCAAATACACCCAATTCTTGTGTACACTTGGGTAAGTCTGTATTCATTTAACAATGTCATCTAGTTTTACTATAATCCTTTTAGTTTGTGAAAAAGTGTATATCTGTCACAAAAATGTTTGTGGTCAAATAATAGTATAGTTCTTTTTTTTTCTGTCTGCCTCTACCAGTAATAGTGAGGTATGTGATACTTTTCATCTTGTTTACTTAAAAAATTATTCTCTCCCACTTAATTTAGTAGAACTATGATTGCAAAATGCATTCTGGCCCAACCTTTATACATGTACTCACAAATGTGGTCACCACTATTGGTGCTTTTTTTTTGGGGGGGGGGGGGGGCTTTGCTGTCCTTTTCTTTTTGTAATGCATCAAACAAACTGTCTAAGCTTTGGAATCAATTTTGTAGAAGCTTTGAGTAATCTTTCATAGATTATACAGTTTCTAAAATCAAGGTGTAAAAAGAATAACAGGGTGACTGCTGCCCATGAAACTTTTCAATGTTTTTGATACAGTTACTATATGTGGTCACATTAAAATTAAAAAAAGAGTAAATTGAAGTAATTAACTTAACAGTATACTCAGACATTGGTCTTTGAAATTATTTCAGATAGGTGTTATATTAAATAAGGTATATAGAAAAAAACAAATTTAGAGACAAGAGCCTGAGGTTTTATAGAGCTGAAATATCCAGATAAAGTTGCATAAACGCATCTTTCTGTAATGAATCCTGTTCTGCAGTTCTGTATCAAGTGTTGAACAACTACTGGTGTAGTATATAATATTGATGTTTTTGTGAAAGGGGTCTCTTCCGGTATAAATTAATAACTAGAAGACTTTCTAAGGTTCGGATGGTTTTATTACCAGAGAATAAAAACTCTGAAATAACAAGATTATAAACATTAATGATAGTTCATGTAACATATAGAATATATTATACACATATTATATCACAGACAATTTTAATACAGTTCAAACGATTCCTAATATAATAGTGTTACTATAAACAGTAGATACACATTTACTATGGAATGTTCATTCATTCAATCGTGTAGTGAAATGTACATCACATGTCACATGTACTTTAACAAACCGGTTTCTCTGACCGACATTTAATTATAACGGTAACCAGTTTTATTGCGTTTACAATCAAATATATTAAATGTATCTTAAAATTACTTCTCGCAAGTACATGAAAGTTTACAATTAAACTTAATAAATATTACAACATTCAAAAAGTATTTACTATGTCTGAATACCAACATATAAATTCTACCACTGATTTGCTAAAAACGCGCAAATCGCCAATAGAAATAATCCATGAATAACTATCATTTCTATAGTATAAAATAATACAAAAACTACAAATTATGCGCTTACCACTTGTGGAGCGAGTTCTCCAGTAAATAAGGAACTTGGCACAAAGTAAATAATCTACATCAGAGTCCTGAAAACCAAAATACAATAATAAGAACGGACTCTTCGTAATTATATAAAATACTAATCTTATGACAATTGTATTCAATTCGTCCATATAAAAATAGCATTACGCTAACATGTAATTCGAACATTCTTTTCACAATATAATGTAACTTATCATACATGCCGCCATTTTTCTACATGCAGTATTCGTAAAATACTGTTATTACGATATCTCTAAACATTACATAATTACGCTATGATCAGCGGCAAATATTACATTACTTTATAAAAATATGACCTAGCTTCTTTACCAAAAATACGCTCATTCAAATCTTTCATTCCGATGTTATAAACATGCAATCTGAAGAGTATTTACTCGAAAATAGGAAAGTTAACCAAATCTATTAATTTGTGTCAAAATGTTAATAAAGAAGAAAGTGCAACTTACTAGTCATGTCTGGAAAACTATGTAGATGAATATAGTCAATATACAATCTGTCAATATGGGTTTCTGCTATAATAGTCTGGGTAAATAAAGGACGTCTTTCACTGACCAGTGTCCAGGTAAATTCTACCCAAGGTACACAAAGGAAAACTCAATTTAACCGCCAATAACCAAGAACCAATCAAAACAAGAGTTCAGTTTCAACTCCATGAATATATATGAGTAACATTACTCAATACGTAAATTATATACTAAATCAAGTCATAAAGGATAAATATCCTTTAGTAAAAATACTTTGCAAGAGTGAAATAATTAAACTAAAGATTCAATAAGAATTTGATAAGTAGATTTTTAATATAAATCAATGATTTCAAAAGTGCAAATTACATAATTTATGAAGCATGAAAAATCACTCTGCTACATTTTTTTCAATGAACCATGGAAATTCATTATAAATAAATAGTTTTAACTTTACAAGTAAAATTAAACAGATTTAAGCAGCAGATGAAATCATTAAGTACATGTATATGTAAAATGCTCTATACAAAGTACCAGTATCTTTGGTCCAGTCCCTTTAATCTTTGACTGTCATATCAATAACAGGGTGTTTATAATCAAATTCTCTATTTAAATTTGATATATTCAAAAATGTAGTATCCAGCTGTAAAATAACAATGGTTTTAGATAATGAGGTTTATTTTTAGATTACATTTCACTTTTCTCTTTCCCATGGATGAGAAACATGTTGCCAAATTAAAATATGATTTGTTTAGCAGTATTAATTAAGTCAGTTAGTGTGTGAAGACTGGCTTTCAGCAAACCCCAAACTTGTATGTAAATGTAGGAATAAGATTTCGTCCAATCTTGAACATGATAAAATTTTGTTTTAAGGTAACATCTGCATTTTAGAGAAATTACCTGAGCAAATACCAGTTTTAAAAAATCTCTCTTAGTCTTCGACACATCAGACCCAGTAACAGAAAACTAAGTAACTTTGTGAATTCTCTTTGCAGGAATAAGAAAGATGTCGTCTGATGATGAAGTATTGTTTGATGATGTTTATGAATTGTTTGAAACAATAGGAAAGTAAGTACATGTATTTTTATAGATTTACAAAAATTGAAATTTTTTGGTCGTATATTGGTATGACATTGGCGTTGTCATCGATGTCCGAAAACATTTGGTTTTCGCACCATAACTTAAGTATAAGTAAATAGAAATCTATGAAATTTAAACACAAGGTTTATGACCATAAAAGGAAGGTTGGGATTAATTTTGGGAGTTTTGGTCCCAACAGTTTAGGAATTAGGGGCCAAAAAGGGCCCAAATAAGCATTTTTCTTGGTTTTTGCACAATAACTTTAGTATAAGTAAATAGAAATCTATGAAATTTTTACACAAGGTTTATGACCACAAAAGGAAGGTTGGGATTGGTCCCAACAGTTTAGGAAAAGAGGGACGAAGATACCAAAGGGACAGTCAAACTCATAAATAAAACAAACTGACAACGCCATGGCTAAAAATGAAAATTAGGGGCCAGAAGGGTCAGAAATTAAACTTTGTTTTATTCCATCAAAAAATGAATTATTGGGGTTCTTTGATATGCCAAATCTAACTGTGTATTTAGATTCTTAATTTTTGGTCCTGTTTTCAAATTGGTCTACATTAAGGTCCAAAGGGTCCAAAATTAAACTTAGTTTGATTTTAACAAAAAATAAATTCTTGGGGTTCTTTGATATGCTGAATCTAAACATGTACTTAGATTTTGATTATGGACCCAGTTTTCAAGTTGGTCCAAATCGGGGTCCAAAATTAATCTTTTTTGTTTGATTTCAACAAAAATTGAATATATGGGGTTCTTCAATATGCTGAATCTAACCAATTATTTAGATTTTTAATATTTGGGCCCAGTTATCAAAATGGTCCACATGAGGTCTAAAGGGTCTAAAATTGAACATTATTTGATTTGATCTAAAATTGAATTATTGGGGTTCTGTGATATGCTGAATCTAACCATGTATTTAGATTTTGGATATTGGACCATAATAGGTAAATGTCCAATTTAAAATTTTTAAGTTTTTAAGTTTAAGTTCTTAGACCACATTCATTCTGTGTCAGAAATCTATGTTGTGTCAACTATTTAATCACAATCCAAATTCAGAGCTGTATCAAGCTTAAATGTTGTGTCCATACTTGCCCCAACTGTTCAGGGTTTGACCTCTGGGTCGTATAAAGCTGTGCCCTGCAGAGCATTTGGTTGTCTATGCAGTGAGACATATCTATATATTGGAATGCTGATGTGCTCAGTGGATCGATACACATATATAAACAAGAGGCAGAAGACACCAAAGCTGTATTTGAACTCAATGACAAAATGACAATGTTGATCCAGGTTGTCAGGAAAAAAACAGATCCTGCTCCACATATATGGCATTGACTTGTTGCTCATGCAAGTATAATTAAACTTGGTGATGTCACATTCGAAGTAAGGAAGATGGGATAAAAAATCATGAAATTTATTGAATAACTTTTATGCTAGACCATTATATTTGATAAACTTTACCATTAGCATCTATTACATGTATATAGCATACTATATGTATGGTAAGTTTTTTGCTAATTGATAAAGACATTTGGTGACCTATATTTGCTTATATCTATGTCATTTATTCTTGTGGATAGTTGTCGCATTGACAATCATACTACATCTTCTTTTAGAAGGACCTTACTTAATATTTGCTTTTCCACAAACTCAACATGTGCATCATTTTAGTGTGCAGTGTAAAGATTGACAATTTAACAATCGGATTGAAATGTAATTATAAAGTAGGATTATATGTCTTCCTGTGAACTGTTACTGGCGAGGCAGTACCCAGCTATTAACACTTCAAAAGTGTGAGTCAATGGATATTCTCATACAAAACCAGATATCATCTGATCAGCTTGACATGGTATTGTCCTGTAAAATGTGAGTCAATGGATATCCTCATACAAAACATATCATCTAATCAGCTCACATGTCCTGTAAATGTGTGAGTCTGGGATATCCCATACAAAGCGATATCATCTGATCAGTTTGACATGTATTGTCAGTAAATGCATGTTAATATGCTGCTGGAGAAAGTGTTGTCGTAAAGGCACATCATATATTTGCTGCAGGAAGAAAAGCAGCTATCTATCCATTAGTTATATCTGTTTATGGAGTAACTCTTATGATAGACCATTGATATTGAGTATGCTGGTATATACTGGTAAATATGTACAAGTGGCAGGTCAAGCCAAATATGATTTAAAGTTCCCAATTCTAAGTTGTGCCTCTATATCTTGGAATTTTAACATTGATATGATCATCAAATGCCATGTTCATTCATTTGTTGTGGAACTTTTAGACTTAAAATATTTTGAATTCTACTTTATTAGCATCTGAATATCTCTGATATTTTTAGTCACACACTGTTGAATTTGATGTACTTATAACTTTTGGTATTTTAAATAAGTATCTGATCAATTGTAATTTGTATTCTAATAGAACTTGGTTGGAGAAATTCATATTTATAAACAAAATCTTTCATAGTTAAGAGTTTTAACTGTGTCATGCATGAGATCCATGTTCCACCTAAACTGCTTATCTTGTATTTATAAGCATTGTATTTTCTACCAAAACATGGTCCACTCAGACAAGAATGACAAATGTTCCACCCGAATCAGACCATCTACAATGAATCTGAAGCTGTAAGATTAGTAGGAAACCTTTGTTGTCAGCCTGGTGACAGATATTTTGTATTAATAATAATATTTTTTTAATATTTTTGAGGATTGGTTTTTGACTGATTTCAATTTTTCTATCAAATGTCATTTAATCCAGAAATCGTGTGGTTTGAGTAATTGATAAAATAGCAATCATAATTTGTATTCATGAAAATTTGTGTAAAGTAAAATCTCGTCTTTCAAACATCAAGTAATTGATTCTAAATGACATTGATTTTTTAGCAATTTTCACTCTTAATTGCATATTAAATTGTCATTTTCTAACCATTTTGATAGCAGCCAATTATTGTTATAAGTGGGCCGTGAAGATTAAAAAAAACTATAGGCATAGTAAGCGTATGAAGCATGAAATATCCTAATAGGTCCCATAGTTATTGTAATTGCTGATGAAATATATTAATGTAAGCTTAATTTAGTCACACTTTCTCTAATAAATAAATCTATTTTAGAGGTAGAAAGTCATATGAAAATGGAAGAAACATTAACTTTAATGCACACATACAATTATGTATAATGGAGAGTAATTATGTACTATAAAATTCCCATAAATTTGTGATATGTATGAAAGAATCAAGAGCACATGCTGTAGTAACTTTACATATTTTTATATTAAACCTTGGACTACTGTTTGAAATCATTGTAGAAAATCTTTATTTCAATAGAAACAAGAGTGCACATGCTGAAATGTCGCCTTCTTTACTAGCCATTGATATCACAGTATGTTAAGAGTCCTAAATATAAAGCTTTACTACAATTAATATTGTCAAAGAAAATGAGGTCAAGGTTAGATAAACCAAACTGGAAATACATGTACACCTTACAAACTTTCCATACTTCAAATATGCTTAAAATATGGATGACCCATTGCACGTCGAAGAAACATACATAACCAGAAAAACTTAACATTGATCAATGAACCATGAAAATGAGGCTAAGGTCAGATGAACCATGCCAGAGAGACAGGTACACCTTACAATCATTATATGCTTTAAATATAGTTGACCTTTATAATCATATAGTATCTAAGAAACAAACTAAACCTTGAAAACTTAAGATTGACCAATGAACCATGAAAATGAGGTCATGGTCAGATGATAATTGCCAGACAGACATATACGCATTACGATCATTCCATACATTAAATATAGTTGACATATTGCTAAAAGTATTAGAAAACAGAATAAAGTTGACCTATTGTATCATGTGTATACAGTATAAGAAAAACAGATCAAAACACAAAAACTTAAACTATAACCACTGAACCATGAAAATGAGATCAAGTTCAGATGACATCTGTCAGTTGGACATGTACAACTTACAGTAATTCAATACACACGATATAGTAGACCTATTGCTTACAGTATCTGAGATATGGACCTAACCACGAAAACTTAACCTTGTTAACTGATCCATGAGATGAGGTCGAGGTCAAGTTAAAATTGTCTGACAGCCATGAGGACATTGCAAGGTATGCAAAGACCAAAATTTAGTTATCATATTAGTCATAATAAGAGAGAAATTAAGAATACTAAAAATCTTTAACTTTTTTACAAGTAGTCACTGAACCATAAAAATAAGGTCAAGGACAATGGACATTAGACAGACGGAAACTTCATAACATAAGGCATTTTTATGCAAAGTATGAAGGATCCAGGATTTCTACCTTCTAAAATATTTTAAAGCTTTAAAGAGTTGAGCTAACACTGCCGCCACCGCCACTGGATCACTATTCCTATGTCAAATTTTCTGAGATAGAAGTCGCAGGCGCAACAAAAACTATGCCATCAGGTCAATATAAGCTTTATTCTTTTACATGGCTGGTGTGGAGTTTCTGTGCTTGCTAAATAAAGTTTTAAAAGGGATACTATCATTAACTTGGCCAATAAAAATGAATTTGCCAAACCATTTCAAAGTAATTTGAAATATATTCATACATATCTCAGTTAATTTTTAGAAGTTATGTAAAACGATAGAATGCATTAATGCAATAATATCATATAAATACTTGGGAATACTTGAGTACTTATCTTTTACTTTGAAATAAGAAACAACCCCTTTAAGTAAATATTTTTTCAACTAGAGTTATGTCATGTAGACTTATTTTGGGACATCATCCAAGATCACTTCTACAATGAATGAATGTATACTTAAGTAGAAGTCTTAAAGAGTTGTGATGTCAAAAATCAATGTGGAAAATTTTACAGCACACACCCAATACACCCAATATTAAAGCAAATGCCAGCATACAACTGATTATAGAGATCATTAGCAACATAGCAAAACATTGAAACCCAAAGTAGTACAAACTCCCAGGGGTCAACAAATGATTTAAAACGTCTAAAAAGTTTACTTGTTATTATGAAAAAATTCAAAAGTGCTGTGTTCCCTCATTTCAGTTAAAATGTACTGGATATTGTAGCCACATTTTCTGGTGCTATCAGCAGGCAGTGATTTCAATGTAATGTGTCAGGAAATCTAGTGTTGTGTAACATTCCAATTACTTAATCTAGTAAACTAGTTTTTAGCTCACCTGGCCCGTCCGTCGTCCGGCGTCGTCGTCCGGCGTCGTCCGTCGTCGTCGTCGTTAACAATTTACATTTTGAACTTCTTCTAGAGAACCACTGAATGGAATGAAACCAAACATGGCATGAATGTTCCTTATGAGGTACTGACCAAGTGTTGTTACTTTGTTGCCGATCCATCATCCAAGATGGCCGCCAGCCGGGACTTAGTTTAACATAGGACCCTATGGGAAATGCATACAAATGACTTCTTTTAGAGAACCACTGAATGGAATAAAACCAAACATAGCATGAATTATCCTTATGGGGTGCTGACCAAGTGTTGTTACTTTGTAGCCGATCCATCATCCAAGATGGCCGCCAGCGGGGGACTTAGTTTAACATAGGACCCTATGGGAAATGCATACAAATGACTTCTTCTAGAGAACCACTAAATGGAATGAAACCAAACATTGCATGAATGTTCCTTATGGAGTGCTGACCAATTGTTGTTACTTTGTAGCCGATCCATTATCCAAGATGGCCGCCAGCGGGGACTTAGTTTAACATAGGACCCTATTGGAAATGCATACAAATGACTTCTTCTAGTGAACCACTGAATGGAATGAAACCAAACATGGCATGAATGTTCCTTATGTGGTGCTGACCAAGTGTTGTTACTTTGTAGCCGATCCATCATCAAAGATGGCCCCCAGCAGGGGACTTAGTTTAACATAGGACCCTATGGGAAATGCATACAAATGACTTCTTTTAGAGAACCACTGAATGGAATAAAACCAAACATAGCATGAATGTTCCTTATGGGGTGCTGACCAAGTGTTGTTACTTTGTAGCCTATCCATCATCCAAGATGGCCGTCAGCGGGGGACTTAGTTTAACATAGGACCCTATGGGAAATGCATACAAATGACTTCTTTTAGAGAACCACTGAATGGAATGAAACCAAACATGGCATGAATGTTCCTTATGAGGTGCTGACCAAGTGTTGTTACTTTGTTGCTGATCCATTATCCAAGATGGCCACCAGCCGGGGACTTAGTTTAACATAGGACCTTATGGGAAATGCATACAAATGACTTCTTTTAGAGAACCACTGAATGGAATAAAACCAAACATAGCATGAATATTCCTTATGGGGTGCTGACCAAGTGTTGTTACTTTGTAGCCGATCCATCATCCAAGATGGCCGCCAGCGGGGGACTTAGTTTAACATAGGACCCTATGGGAAATGCATACAAATGACTTCTTCTAGAGAACCACTAGATGGAATTAAACCAAACATAGCATGAATGTTCCTTATGGAGTGCTGACCAAGTGTTGTTACTTTGTAGCTGATCCATTATCCAAGATGGCCGCCAGCGGGGGACTTAGTTTAACATAGGACCCTATGGGAAATGCATACAAATGACTTCTTTTAGAGAACCACTGAATGGAATGAAATTAAACATGGCATGAATGTTCCTAATGTGGTGCTGACCAAGTGTTGTTACTTTGTAGCCGATCCATTATCCAAGATTGCCGCCAGCGGGGGACTTAGTTTAACATAGGACCCTATGGGAAATGCATACAAATGACTTCTTTTAGAGAACCACTGAATGGAATAAAACCAAACATTGCATGAATGTTCCTTATGAGGTGCTGACCAAGTGTTGTTACTTTGTAGCCGATCCATCATCCAAGATGGCCGCCAGCAGGGGACTTAGTTTAACATAGGACCCTATGGGAAATGCATACAAATGACCTCTTTTAGAGAACCACTGAATGGAATAAAACCAAACATGGCATGAATGTTCCTTATGAGGTGCTGACCAAGTGTTGTTACTTTGTAGCCGATCCGTCATCCAAGATGGCCGCCAGTGGGGGACTTTTGAATGAAATTAAACATGTTCCTTTCCTTATAAATGAGGTTGTGTTGTCACTTTTAGCCAAATTTTATATTTTTTTATATGATTTCAAAAACCCAAGTAGAATCAGGTGAGCGATACAGGCTCTTGAGAGCCTCTAGTTAGGTATTGCCATGAAAGTTATAATCAATTAATCAGGATAATCAGACAGCATTATCTAATCTTTCTGCAATTATAATAAGTTTTTGGTTATCTCACCTTCTTGGAAACTACTAGGACAATCCAAACAAAATTTGGCCGCAATTTTCATTGAAATATCTTGTTTTAAATTGTTTCTGATGATCCAGCCTTCCAACCAATATGGCAGTCATGGCTAAAAATAGAACATTGGGGGTGGATTTCAAGTTTTGTCTATCTAGAAAATCACTATACTTAAGGCAGAAATGTTCAGAATGTTGAGCTCTATCTACTGTCCAGTTTATACATCAAAGCTGTCATATGACTGACACTTTTTTACATAACTGATTTTATTTTTTTATAAATTTTTTAACTTTTTTATTGTGTCTTCAAAACAATAACAGATAAAAAAAAATTGATCTATATATATGTATTTTATTACATTTAACTGTACTCGAATTATGAC
Organism: Mytilus edulis; assembly: GCA_019925275.1. Taxonomy (NCBI): domain Eukaryota; kingdom Metazoa; phylum Mollusca; class Bivalvia; order Mytilida; family Mytilidae; genus Mytilus; species Mytilus edulis. The sequence goes on from CM034350.1 coordinate 5,138,912, forward strand.
CTGTAAATAACAGATTATATCCTTACATAATATGAACCATAAGTCTATGCTAGTCTTTTTTGTTCTTTCAATTTTAGTTTATTTGTATGTTTCTGAGTTTAGTGTGGCGTCCATTTTGCTGAACTAGAGTCTATGCTATAAAAAAGAAGATGTGGTATGATTGCCAATGAGACAACTATCCACAAAAGACCAAAATGACACAGACATTAATAACTATAGGTCACCGTACGGCCTTCAACAATGAGCAAAGCCCATACCGCATAGTCAGCTATAATAGGCCCCGATAAGACAATGTAAAACAATTCAAACGAGAAAACTAATGACCTTATTTATGTAAAAAAAATGAACGAAAAACAAATATGTAACACATAAACAAACGACAACCACTGAATTACAGGCTACTGACTTGGGACAGACACATACATAAATAATGTGGCGGGGTTAAACATGTTAGCGGGATCCCAACCCTCCCCTAACCTGGGACAGTGGTATAGCAGTACAACATAAGAACGAACTATAAAAATCAGTTGAAAAGGCTTAACTCATCCGAAGGACAAAAATACAAGTAGACGTGGCCGGGTCTTGTTTGTTCTTTCAATTTTTGTTTATTTGTATGTTTCTGAGTTTAGTGTGGCGTCCATTTTGCTGAACTAGAGTCTATGCTAGTCTTGTTTGTTCTTTCAATTTTGTTTTTTTTGTATGTTTCTGAGTTTAGTGTGGCGTCCATTTTGCTGAACTAGTATATATTATTGTTAAAGGGCTAGCTGACACTGATTACTATATAAGAACTGCATGTTTTAACATAGATTTTCATTTTTAACCGGATTTTTGTGACAAAAATGTCGGTTATTGATTTGGGGATGTACGGCGGGCGGGCGGGCGGGCGGTCGGGCAGGCGGGCGGGCGGGCGGGCGGGCGGGCGGGCGGGCGGGCGGCAATCAAATGTTGTCCGTGCATTAACTCATGAACCGTTCAATCAAAGCTTTTAAAATTTTAATATGTTGTTACTGACAACTAAATGAAGGTCAAGTTCAATAATGGCGATTTTGACTTTTACCGTTCAGGAGTTATGGTTCTTGAAAGATTGAAAAATGAAGTTTCCAGTAGTGTCCGTGCATTTACGCATGAACTGTTCTACTAAAGCTTCCCAAATTTTAATATGTTGTTACTGATGACAAAATGGAGGTCATGTTTAATAATGACGATTTTGACTTTTACCGGTCAGGAGTTATGGTTCTTGAAAGATTGAAAAATGGAGTTTCCAGTCTTGTCCATGCATTTACGCATGAACTGTTCTACCAAAGCTTCCCAAATTTTAATATGTTGTTACTGATGACAAAATAGAGGTCAAGTTTAATAAAGACGATTTTGACTTTTACCGTTCAGGAGTTATGGTTCTTGAAAGATTGAAAAATGGTGTTTCCAGTCCTGTCCGTGCATTTTCTCATGAACCATTCAACCAAAGCTTTTGAAATTTTTATATGTTGTTACTGATGGCAAAATAGAGGTCAAGTTCAATAATGACGATTTTGACTTTTATCGTTCAGGAGTTATGGTTCTTGAAAGATTGTAAAATGGCGTTTCCATTCACGTTGTTGCATTTACTCATGAACCATTCAATCTAAGCTTTTCAAATTTTAATATGTTGATACTAATGACAAAATGGAGGTCAAATTTGATATTGACGATTTTCACTTTCACCATTCATCAGTAATGGTTCTTGTGATATTGCCAGGACACAAATAAATATTAATAAATCCGGTTTGCTGTCGTTGTGACAGCCTCTTGTTGATTATGATTCTATGAGATTTAAAACCCATGTATTTAGTAAAATACTAGTATTCCTGCAAATTATTTGGATTTAAAGTAGATAGTGCCATTTTATTCATTTTAATTTTATTTAAAAGTCTCTTAGCTTAATTTGTTTCCACTCCCATTTGAATTTAATACTGCTCATATTTAAAAACAATCCCCCCCCCCCCCCCTCTCCTTCAATTAGAAATGAGTTTGCCATTACTAAGATGTGTTTAGAATCATTTAAGGATTTGTTTTGTTTTTGGTGTTGTTTGGTTGCTTTCTCATATATTTACATGCATTCCTCACATTTTTTTGTTTGCCACACATTTTTTTTTTTTTATTAATTAGTAGTTTATATCAAGAAACATTTCTAGGATTTCCTTAAAGTATAAATGTAAGTGATAATTTTATAGTGTGAAACTAGAGTTTCTGAAAGGAAGCAATATTTACCTTTAAATTCAATAATGCTATTTTAATGAAAAGAGAAAAAATGGCTATGCCTTATATTTTGTGAAGGGAACCTAAAATTCAAAGAAAAAAATGATGTCAAGTAGCTGATCGATACTTGCAGGATATTGTTATTACATTGTATGGCTGTCAGTCCTTACAAGAATAAATAAGTGTAATTAAGTTCAAGTTTAGTGCCTGCTCTGGGTAATATAAGGAAGACAAGTATGAAGTCATCTTATGATGGCTTTAACAAAATATTTAAAGTATCAAAATAGACAAGTTTGTGTACCTGAATTTTAGTAGAAATGACAAAATATTTGATGTAGAAAAATATATCAGTTTGTGTAAAAAGATCTGGGTAGACCTACAAGTACTCTATGGTTAGGATTCCAATCTTAATGATAATGTTAAGCATCAGGTAAACAAATATTCAAAGCCATAAAATAACAAAAAGGATCATGGGCATCACAAGCAGTTTAAAATTTCTTTTTTAGAATTGAGTTATTCCCCTTTAACCATATTTTAAGACAATATCAATAATTAATGTTTTAAAATCCACTGCAATAGAAATAAGGGGAACAAAAGTTATTTTACGTTTTAAAGGTCTGATCCTACAGGGAAGCAATAGTTTCCATATAAGAAAAGAAGCTATGCATTCATATTTTTGATGTTTTGAAAGAACAGCTGTTTCTCTTTGAATCTTGTACCTACAGGCTAGCCATTTTAATCCTTTGTTTACCTTTGGAGCATATATTGATCCATCTGTCAGAGAGAAAGAAGAAATCAAAACAAAAATGATTATTTGTTCAATTAATCTTATGTAATATAAGTTATTCTAAATAAACTGATTTAACAGTAAAATCAGGATTGCAAACGAACGGAATTGACCCTTTGTATCTCTTGGCTTTGTTTTCAATATTATGCTATTGTCCACTTTGATGATTAAATAAAACACCTTTAAACAAATATTTGACTCTATGATTTAACATTTTAATTAGCTTATTAGTCAATCAATTTAGTTTACTCTTACAAGAAGGTAATGAAAAGAAATTGCATTAAAGTTTAGAAAAAGAATGCTTCACAGTAATTCAGTTTTCTGGTTAGTTCATTGTTGTCTTTGAAATAAAGCAGTAAGCTATGCCAAAAAAAGGTTCAATAATTGTGAATTAAATTCCTGTGCATAGAGAACAAGCAGTATCTGCTGCCATATAGATTTTATAATAAATATAAAGTTATATAATGGAATAAGTAAATGTTTCTATAAAAGATTATTTACATTGGATATGACATTTAACTTTGGAAGTACCTTGCTGTGGAAAGTGTCTTTCAAGTTTTAATTGTTCATATTGTGAAAAGATACTTATTCAAAAAAATACAGAAGAAAAATCATGAAGTTCATAGTGCCTCCTTTAGAAAGTGTCTTAAATGATGGACATACACGGTGTAGATGTACAGAGCATCTATACACATGTCTTGGGTATGTATACACATATGTACAGAGCATCTATACACATGTCTTGGGTAGGTATTAACATATGTACAGGTTAAACTGCATGTCAATTTTTATTTCTTGGACAAACCTAGAAATTTGTGATGAGCTGTTTCATTGCAAAGAGACTTATAATTATATATCTTTGGGTTGTGTTATATAAGAATAAAAAGAGGTGCATATGAATGTGACAACGTAACAACATAGACACTTCTTTGTTCTTCCCGGAATGCGAACTCGTGCTGCTGAGATATCATGGCACCAAATCGCCTTGCACTATACCAGATGCCCTAAACCACTTGACCACCTAGGATCCACAATAATAAAGCTTTAGGTGGCCAGGAGTTACCTTTCTTCGTCAGTTTTAATCTAGCATTGTAATACAGTACATGATATATAAGGCATGAAGATGGAATTGTTACAGATCAGCTGAAATATCTATTATAAAGGATCCGACAAATTAATGCAAGATGCAGTCACTTATATATAATAGGGTTGATAGCCATTATTTTGTGAACATCAATTGGAATTGAAATTCAGGGAGTTAATTTGTTGAGTGTTATAAATTTGAATCATTATTGAAAAGTTATTGCCCTTTGAGAAAATAACGGTTTTGTCAGCGCCATATTAGAGTAGTAATCCTCTGTTGTGAGATAATATCATCATTTTATAAATTAAAGGCTATCTTTTACCTTTGTTAAGAAACACCAGATAGATGCCTGCATGCAATTCATCTCCCTTGAGAGGATTGGGTTGTTCTATTCAATAAATAATCAAGTTTGGGGTCAATCTCAGGGGTTATTTATTAGCATCAACAGTGAATGATCTTGAATCAATATTCAATACCAGGTATATACATATAAGTTTATGAAGATAATTTGTTTCTAAATGATTGGTGATGCAGTGAGTGAACTCGTCATGGTTCTGTACCCTGTTGGAGCCTCTACAGACAGAAGGATTCGGACATTACATAATTTGTTTATAATAGTAAACACTGACCAAGTGTGATGATGATAGGTGATAATTAGATCTACATGATAATGAGGTCAGATGTCACACCTGGATTATTATACATGTTTTGGGACTAATCTTTGTGTATTGATTACTTTCTTGTTTCTACTTTGGGGAATTTATTTTCTTGCAAATATGCACAAAACTAATTTTCTTAGGGGAAAATACATTGATATATGTTGTTATAAGTTTTGACATCGGTGGATGTTCTTTAAAGTGTTATTGAATTTCATATATATATTGTAAGAGTGGATTTTGTCTTCATACAAAATAAAGGACTTATAGATATGTTGTAAATTCATAGTTCAATTTGAACTGTTGTGAAGAAACATGATAGAAAAATGTCGTGTTTTGATTGTCGGATTGATGTCTTGGATTATAAAAAGCCACCTGCGCCATGCTCCTGTTCAGAACATTTACAGAGCTCACTGGGGTAAGCTGTTCTAGGACATTTGGTAAAATTGAATTGGAAAAGCAAATTCACCATTGAACTTTTAATATTCACAGGACTTTTGAATAATTAATACTAGTTTATTCCTATTGTCTAAACATTTTCCTTTCATTTAAACTAAATTCTGAGTTGTCACTGCATAAAGAAGGACATGTCCAACTAGCTAAGAAAAATGAACTCCATACCAAGGACTCAACAGAACTTCACAATCAAGTAAAGGAAAATATGTAAAAGGAAATAACAAGTGCCCTTCTTGTCATGAATATCAATTTTGAAGCGGCCCCTGATGTCATTGGAAAAATAGAAAAAATTCTGTTATCCAGGTTTTATTTTTGCTCTTGAACACATTGTGAGCAATGTTAAATATTTTGGTTTGGATTTATTTTATGGGTGCAGCTATAGAAATGATGTATATTTCCTATTAATGTCACCCTGCATTGAAGATGGTGGATTTATATGTTTTCACTTTGTCCCCATGTTTAATTCCTTAATAGACTATTTTCATATAAACCACTTTTGACTCCAGGTTCTATATTTTTTTTCGACAGGTTACCTGCTCTGTGTACTCTTCTTCTTAGTGCTGTTAAATGCAGTTTGATTTGAAAATTTTGTTACCATCATGTTGGGATGTGCACAAAATCTTCGGAGAAACATTTTGACATCCAATTGGCCAATCAATTCAAGTCAGGGTTTTCTCCATTCATGACACAATTGAGAACCATATTTTAAGAATCTTTCTTAGAGTCTATTTTATAACTTTTATATTGTAGTTGCTCCCTTTGATCATAGCTTCTGTTGTTTTTACATCATATTGCAACTTTTGTCTGCCTAAAAATGCACAATACAAATTTGGCTGTCCGTATTGAAGTGGGGAAGTATGAATATCTCCATTGAATGAACTAACCATAAGATTGCATGAATATATCAACTCAAATAAACAGTGTATTAACGCTTACTGATTTCCATACTATATCACTGTATTAACGCTTACTGATTTCCATACTATATCACTGTATTAACGCTTACTGATTTCCATACTATATTTCTGATGAAACTTCTATTTTAATTCCAGAGGTCCGTACAGTGTAGTAAAGAGATGCTTGCACAAAGAAACCGGTCAGCAGTTTGCTGTAAAGATTGTAGATGTGGCCAAGTTCACGTCCAGTCCTGGACTCAGCACAGAAGGTTTGATATGTTTATGCCCCTGTCACCAAGTGGCTTGTGCATATTGTGTTACCCGTGACTGTCCTTCCATTCTCTCATCTTTCCATCATTATTTCAAAACATCTGTGGCTTTTTTTTTTGAGGTCACAAATATTGATCTGATTTTTGATACATTATTGAGGCCCATGTTATTATTTCCAATTTACTGGCCCCTTAGACTAAGAAAATTTCACAAAGATTGTATGTGTTCTCACTTTTTAGAAATACACCTTTATAGAGATGAGGTAAAGTTTGTATTTTTTACTGGTTGACTGACATTTCAATAAGGTTGCAGACATGGATTGACAGCATCACTTAGACATTAATTATTGAAGTTTTGCACTGTGGATTCAGCCAGGTTCCTCATTTCAAATCAAATTTCATATTTATTGAAAGCATGAAAAAGTCAAAAAAAGGGATAAGTGGAGTGTTGAATTTGATTCTGAAAATATTTTATTTCTTTTTTAAGTTAGCCCTGCAATTACAAGTGACTAGTGTAACTGTGTTTATTGTTGAGGGTGGTAAAGGGTTATTTTCGTGTAACGTGATCACCGTTTTTAATTTCACGTTCAACGTGTTTTTATTTGACGTTCACTTGTGCAAGACGGGTGCCTCGTTCAACGTGTTCTGCTTATTTAATTTTACGTGCATCATGATTTTCAAAGTCTTATTTTGCGTGCTCGGTATTTTTCAAATAAAATTCAAACACTTGGCAGGGATCGTCAAGAAATACTTTTTTAAAAGCCGTAAACCAATTATATCATAAATGTGTATACTAAATCGGGAATATCAAGTAAAACAAAGAGTTAATATATACCAGAAGACAGTGATTCAGTCACAAAAGGTTCACATACATTGTAAAAGTATTTATTTTTCGTGCAACTTTCATTACAGAAATTATTTCACGTTCAACGTGAAATTATGTCTTTTTCACGTTTTTTTTTCGTGCAAGCACCCCCCCTTTACCACCCTCATTGTTGATATCATTCCATTTGTTTAGTAATGGTCAGTTTTGTTTATTAATCTGATATACTGGCATTCTGTTCTTACAGACATAGATATATTACTATGTTTACAATAAAGTCTGTTCTGGATATTTATCTTATGTAAATATTGCAAGACCAAGATGACATTCCCCTTAGACCAAATAAAAATATGAGGTTGCCTTACCTCACCTTATGTTGAACAAACTTGAATACCATATCAAATCATTGAAGCTGTACTACAAATTTATTCTCTCAAAATGGCCAAAAGAATTGATTTAAGCACATATACATATAAAATGTATGAAAATATCACTTGATAAATTTTATGCATCTGAAGTGCTTTTCTGAACTTACCTTCATCAGGAAGCCTAAAAGCCTATGTATTGAAAGCAAAGGATATATAAGTACTGAAACACATGAAGAGTTGTTTAACCAAATCAGGCCTTTTAAAAGTAATAGCCAAATACATCTTAAGTCAATTTTGCCTGATGGTGTCGGAACCTTAATTATACCCCCGCTTTAAAAATGGGGGGGTATACTGTTTTACCTCTGTCTGTCAGTCCGTCCATCAGTCCGTCCGTCAGTCAGTCCGTCCCATGAAACTTTCGTCACATTTTTCTCAGGAACTACACATCCACCCTTTCTGTAATTTGGTATCAACATTTATATATGTCAGCCATACCGTGTGATGCGTTTTCAGATTCATCACTTGACAACTTCCTGTTTACCGAACACTTGTCTGATTTTACACATGATAGCCAAGTTGAAAATTTTCGTCACATTTTTCTCAGGAACTACAATACAAGGATTTCTGAAATTTGGTTTCAGGATTTATATAAGTCAGCTATACCGTGTGATGCGTTTTCAGATTCATCACTCGACAACTTCCTGTTTACCGAACACTTGTATGATTTTACACATGATAACCAAGTTAAAAATTTTCGTCACATTTTTCTCAGGAACTACAATACAAGGATTTCTGAAATTTGGTTTCAGGATTTTTATAAGTCAGCTATACCGTGTGATGCGTTTTCAGATTCATCACTCGACAACTTCCTGTTTACCGAACACTTGCGTATTTTTACACTATTAATATTATCCACTTGCGGCGGGGGTATCATCAGTGAGCAGTAGCTCGCAGTTTCACTTGTTTCTTAATAAATCTTAAATTTATTTAGTGTGTGAAAAAGTTGTTTATTAGGTGCAAAAAGCGTTTAAGTTAATGATTTTTCATCTTATTTCTTGACCTGGAAGACCTGAAAGACAGAGGGATGCTGATAGTAACCAACTTCAGTGATTTTGTTAGTGCTATGGGGAAGTGGCCTTGGGCCCATGCAATTGTGAATAAATGTTCATTGAATGTTGGCTTTGGGGAAAATATTAATTCTTTATATGGAGGGTACATGGCATCAACCATTTGCAACTTCCTAGGGAGTTTTTGGTGACACATGCCCCCCAAGAAAATTTTGAAAAATTGGGTACAAAATTCTGCGATCTGAGGAGGAATAACTGCATAAATTGCAAACAAGATTCAAGAGATTTGTGAACAAAAATCCAACCATTATACACATCAAAAAAAGAATTTGGTAAAAAGTGAGCATATTTCTCTTTGGGATTGGGGCCCAAATTTGGACCAAAATTAGGGTTGGAAATCCCTGCCAACTGTAGCCTGCACGTAGAGTGGACCCAAGTGAACAAATTAATCACAACAGTTCTAAGTTGGAGTGAAGCTATTCTAGGTACAGCAGTTTAAAAAAAGTCATTTGGATCAAAAATCTGAAACTTCATATTTTTTACTTAAGGATGTTTGCTAGTCACGTTTTGGCATAGTTGGCACACCATAAATGCAAAAAAGTATGTCGTAAAAATATCAATCAGTAATTATGTTCCCTTTGTTTTACACTATTTGTGGAAATTTTAGGCCTCTGAACTTTATGTGTCAGAAATAAAAAGGAGGCCTACCCCTCCAAAAAAAGTTTTTTTCTGGATTTCAATTTTTAAAGTTCCTATTTAAGCTCAAAATGAACATTAAAACTGAGAAACATGACAATAAATAGTTAAAGATTGAGATGACATGCATACACTTTGAAATAAATGTCATAAAGTTGTAGAGTCATTGGAGCAAAAAAAAGTATTTTGGATACGGTCATAATATTACAGCCTCCAAATGGTAAGTGTTAAATAGGTGAAGAAATGTTAAATATGAAAAATAAATTGCACAATGAATGTAACCATGGTTAATATTAATGATGATGATTTATCATGGTTCTATTACAGACTTGAAGAGAGAGGCTAGTATATGCCATCTACTAAAACACCAACACATTGTAGAATTATTAGAGACCTACAGTTCAGAGGGCATGCTGTATATGGTGTTCGAGTAGTAAGTACAAGTCATAGTCAAATTGTTAGATACTTACAGTTCACAGGTCATGATGAGTAATCAGTACTGACAGAGAAAAGATTGCATGAGACTGAAATAAACATAATCAAAATGCACAATCTGTCATGAGATCAGTTTCTTATGCTATTGATGTAAATATAAATGTGTCAGTAATTAGCAAGTATGGAATATTAGTACCAGAATATAAAGGCATGCTTAAATGGGTATCTTAGTCTGTTAGTTATTCTATTTTATGTCTGCAATTGACTACAATATTTTGTCCTCATGGTCCTATCAGTTTCCCTTTTGCAAAAAAGAGTGTTCAGAAAATGCCAAATGAAAAAAGTGAATTATCTCCCTTTGTACATAAAAAAATTTCCAGGTTTAAATAGTCTAAGAAATAACAGAACTATGATTAAAACTTGAAAGCAGCTGATGATATTAAGTCAAATTTAACAACAATTTAGGATTAGATGCTTGTCTTTCTTTCATTTGGCAAAACAAGTAATGAATCTTTACTTAATACAAGCAATTCCAGACAATTTGGTTTGAAAATGTGCTAAAAATTTGAAGTTCAAGATTATTTTATTTTGTACTTTATGTGAAGAACTGTTGATGTCAAGAGAAATTTCTATGAAAGTAAGGACCATTATACAACACTGTTTAAATTCATTGTATACTTCTAATCAGATATTTGTGTGGCACTAATAAACTTCAGATTTGGGTCAGGGATCTCTTAGAATATATTGACTTTTGAAGAAATAAAACATTCTGCTTTGCTAAATGGTTGTTTGAATTTTAAATTCTGAGCATATAAAATTGATGAATTTTGATTCTGAATTCAATAGCTAAGTGAATACCCAACATTTTCATGCGATTTTTCTATTTTCTGTGTTACAAATTTACTGCATATCATTAAATTTCAATAGATTTTCCTGTTGACTATTTTCGTCTCCACCCACTTATATTTCTGTATATCAAGGACTTACTCTTTTCACAGATTATTAAGGTACAGTCTGTGACAGATTTTAAAACTTGAATAACTTCGTCACATTTTCATTGAATTTAACTAAAATTGGAAAGACATGATTTTGCAGAAATTAAGTAATTTTCTTTCTGTAGACCTGGTTTTGTGTCAGAAACTATTTCAGTTTCCTGAGAGTACCTAGAGTATCCTTTGCTTTATTTGAATGAAACTTATACAGATGGAAGATACAAGGAGGGGGGATTTTAATTTTAGGGTCAGTAGGTAAAAGGTCAATGTCACTATTACTAAAATGGAGAGAAAAAAATCTAGGAAAATTGTTTACAGATAGCAAACTTAGGTTTTCCTAGCTTTATAAAAAGATTCTACAGACAAATTCTATTGGTTTATGGGTTAATGGTCAGAGTTCAAGCTCAATGTTAGTTATTGTAGAAAATAAAATGGTAAAAATGGTTACTCTATGAGAACTTGAGTGTTGGTTTATTGGAATAAAACTAATGCAGATCAGACATAAGACAGGCCTTTTGATTTGGTCTCAACAGGTATTAGGTCAATGTAACTCAGTGAAAAATATTTGTATTCTCAATATAACACTATGAATAGTAACTCTGTTTTAAAAAAAAACAAGAGGCTCTCAAGAGCCCATAGCCAGAAATTAGTAGTGGTTTTGCTAATTAATATTCATAATATGTAAATGAGAATTGTACCACGTGATATTACTTTGAACTGGACTGGCTTGATAGGCTTGATATCATTAAAATCTTTAAAACACGGATATTATAAGTTGCACGTCACAGAGTCCTTATTTACAATCACTTTGATATTTCCGTAAAATTGTCAGGCGGTCAAAATCAAAACAATGAACGCGAATTTATTGAATTTTTCGTGCTTTCGTGAGTTTATTCTTTTTGAAATAGTGATTTAACTTTTTACGTGGGAACCTAGAGTTCAACGACTACACATACAAGGTTTGGACTTGCTTATTCTTTGGAAATTCAAGTTTCATATTTCACCCCGGCAACCTGTTTTTGTAATGACCTTGTAAGCCAATTTTCAACACGAAGTTTGCAAATTTGACGTTTCAGCCATTTTAGCCTGTATTTTACACTGCAATGTTAAAGCCTCTCGCTTCGATTTTTAAAATAGCTCAGGAACCTGTATTTTTGCAACAACAGTCATTATGTTTCGTTTAAATGGTGTATATTGTTGTGTATATTCATTTTCTGCCCCGGCAACCTGTCTATCACTTGAATTAAAATTAAAACAGACATTTAAAAAAAATTCCCTATCCTTTTAATGTAATTTCCGTGACCCGTATCCGATTTCTTTAGTATAATATTCAAATAAGCAAAGTGGCGTTGATTTCTGGATATGCTGAATCGCTCACCTTAATTCTTTTGGTTAAATCTCTCATCAATGATTATTTTGGCTTTTCAATTTATTTAAATGTTTTTTGGATCGTCCTATTTTCTTCAAAAGCCTAAAAAAATAATCATTTTCTCCTATGTTCTATTTTAGCCATAGGAGCTATGTTTCTTGACATACAAGGAAATAAAATATAAAATTTATTCTAGATACTCTGAAACTCATTTAGCCTAAGTTTGGCTGAAATTGATACAGCAGTTTCAAAGGAGAAGATTTTTTAAAGTAAGTCAACATGATGAACAAATTGTGAAAACAGTCTTTAAAGGGCAATAACTCCTTAAGGGGTCAATTGACAATTTTGGTCAAATTGACTTAATTGTAAATCTTACTTTGCTGAACATTATTCCTGTTTACAGTTTATCTCTATCTATAATAATATTCAAGATAATAACCAAAAACAGCAAAATTTCCTTAAAATTACCAATTCAGGGGCAGCAACCCAACAACAGGTTGTCTGATTCATCTGAAAATTTCAGGGCAGATAGATCTTGACCTGATAAACAATATTACCCCATGTCAGATTTGCTCTAAATGCTTTGGTTTTTGAGTTATAAGCCAAAAACTGCATTTGACCCCTATGTTCTATTTTTAGCGATGGCGACCATGTTTGTTGATAGATCATAACTTCGGATACAACTTACAAACTAGATACCCTAAGGAACATTCAATTGAAGTTTGGAAGTATTTGGCCCAGTAGTTTCAGAGGAGAAGATTTTTGTAAAAGATTACTAAGATTTACGAAAAATGGTTAAAAATTGACTATAAAGGGCAATAACTCCTAAAGGGGTCAACTGACCATTTCCGTCATGTTGACTTATTTGTAAATTTAACTTTGCTGAACATTATTCCTGTTTACAGTTTATCTCTATCTATAATAATATTCAAGATAATAACCAAAAACAGCAAAAAGTAAAATCACAAAAATACTGAACTTAGAGGAAGATCAATTGGGAAAGTCCATAATCACATGGCAAAATCAAATAACAAAACGCATCAAAAACGAATGGACAAGAACTATTTCCTTAAAATTACCAATTCAGGGGCAGCAACCCAACAACGGGTTGTCTGATTCATCTGAAAATTTCAGGGCAGATAGATCTTGACCTGATAAACAATATTACCCCATGTCAGATTTGCTCTAAATGCTTTGGTTTTTGAGTTATAAGCCAAAAACTGCATTTGACCCCTATGTTCTATTTTTAGCAATGGCGACCATGTTTGTTGATAGATCAAAACTTCGGATACAATTTATAAATTAGATACCCTAAGGAACATTCAGTTAAAGTTTGAAAGTATTTGGCCCAGTAGTTTCAGAGGAGAAGATTCTTGAAATAGTTTACGACGACAGACGACGACAGACGACGACGACGGACGACGGACGACAGACGACGGACGACGACGGACGCCAAGTGATGGCATAAGCTCACTTGTCCCTTCGGGACAGGTGAGCTAAAAAAACAATTTAAGTACTTGTTTAAAGGTAGTCTTTGGTAAAATCGGTTGGCAGTGCCAGCTTCATACTCACTTTTAGAAGTTAACAATCAAACCAGATCAATTCTGATGTTTGCTTAAGAGCTTTGGAAACAAGCTCACAATTTTAATTGAAATTGTTCATTTGTTATTATATAACATATATATCTGATACTGTCTATATTCCATAAACAAGATTATACAGTTATCTTTCTTCTATAATTGTGGTAACAAATACCACAAAAGAACTATCGTTTGTTCAGTGCACTGCAAACATTTACAAAAGGATGTTACTATCTACATCAAAGAATCCTTTAGCTTAAACAGCATATGGTGATTTAAATATAACTGAAAATTGATCTCTATTTACTGGAATTTATTGATCAATTGGTTTAAAATTAACTGAAAAAGTGGTTCAGTTTGTAGGAAAAAGGTCGGCTATGATTCAATGATTGGAACTTTAGTTATTTCATGCACCGTAAGAATCTCTCATTGAGTCTTTAAAATATTTATACAATGGAAAAGACAAATTATGAATGTAAATTATCAATTTAAATTAGTCTGAAATTAAGAACATAAAATGTACATTACAAATTAATCTAACAATTCTGTTAGAATTTACATTTTTATGTTGTACTTTTTTGGAGCATGTAATACAAGTTTGATTCAAATAGTAACATAATCCATCTAATATCAAATTTTAGAGTTATACGGTATGGTTTATATGCCTTAATCTGCATCAACTTGAAGGTTTCATTTCCCTTCAAAACGTGACTTTACAGATTTCACATGCGCTTTTTTACCATTTATATTATAGACAGACTGCTAGTTTTACTGAAGGTCTTATGTTATCAACAGTTCCATAGCCAGAATGTGTCTTGGGGGGAATTTATTTGGTCATGACACTTTGACTTCATGGACAAACTTAAATCTGAATCTACTTTAATAGAATATTGTGTTTTTCGAGAGGGGGTTTTGTATGAACCCCTGAACCTCTGGCTATGTACAGCTCTTAATCAATAGGTTTTCAAAAATACTAAGTAGAATAGTAAATTGTATAAACCATCATTGATATTGGTTTCTGTAGATTGTTATATTCACCTGATTGTCATGCCCAATGATTCATATGTGGTCACTGACCGTAACTGACCCTTGACCTGAATAGTTCCATCGATCTTCTGTTATGTTCTACGAAGTTGAGGCTGTCAGAAGCATCTCTTCTTTTGTTCTAGAATCTGCATTAAAAAAAGTTAGATTGAATTAGATGTTTAATTGTAAACATTGATATAATAAATGAAATTCCAAATATTTGTTTTGATGAGAGAGTGCAACAAGGTTTTTGTAAATTGTAAATAACTGTAGATTTTATTTACTTTAGAGATGTAAGAGATGCTATTGACTTCAGGAATGATAGCCCATGAAATTTTCATTGTAAGAGAAAAAAAAGCATGCAGTGGCGGATCCAGTTGGGGGGGGGGGGGGGGGGGGGGGGGCCTGGATCCGCCTATGCCATGTAGTGACTAATGTAACTGTTCAATTGCTTATTATGATCATGAATATTTTTGAGGATCAAATGGTATCTAAATGATGATTTGAGTATCCCTTCATTCAATGAAATTTATATACATATGAAAGATATGAGATAATAAAAGAACATTTGTTTTTTGGGTCAATGGGTCAAAGGTCAAGGTCACCATTGTTGTTTCTGGATGGTACTTGAGCTTCCCTTACTTGATTGGATTGAAACTTACACCTATCAAATAATAGGGAAGGCTTATTGATTAGGGTTCAATAAGTCAATTGTCAATGTCGCTGTTAGTATAAACGGAAAATAAATTGTGGAATATAGTTTCTGGATGTTAACTTGTGTTTCCCTTCCGTAATTGGAGGACACTAATACAGATCTAAGATTAAGGGACATAGAAGAAGCCTTTTGATTATGGGGTCAATAGTTTAAAGGTCAAGTTCACTTTAAAAGTTAGAAAAAAAATGGAAAATGATTTCAAGACAGTGTTTTGATTTGCCCTTGCTTGATTGGAATTGAAAACTTATAGAGGTGGAATATTGTTAAGGGGAACAAAGTCAATTCATTTGCCCTCAATATGAAAAATGGTATTAGAGAATTATGTTGAGTTATCCTCTCTTGATAGGAATGAAATAGATTAAAGGTTATATGGATTCCTGGTAAATGTTTTAGACCAGGTATTTCTGTGTCAAAAATAAATAAATTAAATTCAGTAGAATTCTACACATTTTGTGTAACTATCATTGTTTAATAATCTCCATCTTTTCCAATAAAATTCTATTGTAAGATGATGAATGGATGCCAATCTACAGATGGTTAACTAGAACCAAACATCATCTAATGAATTCTCTTACAAAATTTTTATCCCAAAATAATGAAATATTGAACAAGTAATTTTAATTGTTTTATGTTAAAAAAAAATTAAAACATGTGATTAATGCAGTGATATATGTGAAATAATGCTATCTTTTCAAATATCTTATTTGGAATGATAATTATTTCATGAATATCTGATCTACCATAGAACCAATTTCACATGGAATAAAAGTCCAATATTGGATGCATATGATCAGCTAAGGAAAGTGAATTGCATTAACAATGCACAGAATTGTTACGACAGAGGCATGAATATTAAAGTTTAATTTGAGTAACAGAGTTGGTATGATGAAGGCATGAATATTAAAGTTTAATCTGGATAAGTGTAATTCCTGACAATAAGGAGACGATCTTTTAGACCACCGTTATTAGTGTTCTATCCTGCTTTAATATTGTTTTAGTAAATCCCTGGAGTGCTATCTGTTGTAATGTATCTCCTACAATTTATCAAATTTACACTTTCCACATCACACCAAACAAATTGTGTTTTGTTCCTGACAGAAATGATATCCTAGTAGACTCTCAGTTTTTGTCCAATTTCAGTGCTATTATTTGCCAATCATCAACAATTACATAGATATAAATTGTCCGTTGATTCTGATCACATTTATAACTATATTAAGTCTTGTACGATTGCTATACAGTTAATGTTAGTGTCGGCAGTTGATGCATGGCACAATTAAGTTTCCATTGTTAAATCGGAATTTACAATATGTATGATAGAGAAAAACGTGTTGAGTTTCAATGCCTAATAGAAGTGAGCACTGAATGAGGAATTGACAAATTATCATTGAGGATTAATTAAAGATGGCAAGGTAAGACTCAAATTTTTACTCTTGTGCGAGGGGTGAAAAGGGGGGTATATGCACGGAAGAACGCGAAACAAAACTGCCATTTCATAATGAAGGAACAACTAAAGATTTCTTGCACATAGATTTTTTTATGGATTTCACGAAACACAGTGAATACAGACCTTTTTCACTGCTGCACGTGCAGTAAAAATGGCAAGACACATTGCACGAAAAATATTACCCTTTACCACCCTTTTGTGACAACTGAAGATTTACTCTAAAATTCATACAACGAACATTGTAAGGCATCAATATGATTGGTCGGTACTAATGATATTGTTAATGGTTTTTAATCTATTTTAAAATTATTCCAAAAGCACAGGTAAATTGAAAGAGGTTTCTACAGCAGAGAAAAGAAAAGCTGAGCTAGAAATTGATTCCATGATTTTTTTTAGGAGGAAAATGTATGATCTTTGACCCTATTACAATTAAGAATGCCATTCCCGGTAATAATTACAAAATGAACCAATGGTTGTCACAAAAATTATATTACATGTGTAAAAAAATAACTTGAAAATTATACAGATCAATTGTTATTTTGTAAATAAGAAATAATGGCTAACTATCTAAACAAGAGTATTTGATGAGAAGAGTAAAATGTTTGTGAGCTCTCATACCCCCTCCCCCTTTTACCCCAATGATTCATTTTAACTAACTATTTAGAGGCTTTTATGTTATTTAGTTACTTATATTGATGAGAAAAGAGAATCCAATTTTTTAAGATTATAGAAGGGTGATTTCTTATTTTAGATAAGACTGCTATTTTGTTACAGGGACACATTGTTGGTGAATTTGCATTATTAGAACTTTAGGTAATAACTCACATGACATTGCACTGTATAATTTTGTCCAATTAACCTTTACAAATATGGTAATTCATTTTTATCATGCAGTTTTAAAGCTTGGGGACATTTTGCACAAAATCTTGATAAAATGATTAAAACCATTATCATCTTGACTTCTTTCTGAAATTCAAGAAATAAGCAGTTAACAACACCATCATTAAGAGTGTTACTTGGTTGGTTATATAACTCATCTTGCCTGAGGTCCTCGTCATAGAGAGGCATCAACAAAAAAATGTTGAAAAACAAAAATGCAAACATGTACATTAGTATGATAGTCAATAAATTAGGATACTTGTTAATAAAACTGCATAGATTGTTATAAAATAATAAACTTGATGTTATAATTATGTGTTAATGAGACAAATTATCATGTAAACAACTTTAGATAAGACTTTGCTTGCCTGTAAATTGAAGGCAGGCAAATGTAAAAAATACTGTGCTTTCACAATTTGTTTTTATTTAAAGACCTGTCAGTTTGTGGTGTATATCAGTGAGCACCATTTCAATGCAATCTTGAAAATGTATTTAACATACTGTAAGGGGTGAGCTGTTTAAAAAAAATCAGGAGATGTGGTATGATTGCCAATTCGACAATTATTCACCATTTAAAATGAAAAGGATGTAAGAAATTATAGTCAACCTTATGTCCTTCTACAATGAATAAAACCCATACTGTATAGTTTGTATAAAAATATGGAGACATGGTATGATTGCCAATGAGACAATTATCCACCAGAGGTGAAATGAATTGGATGTAAGCAATAACAGGCATCTGTAAGTCTTAAACAATGAATAAAAACCATACTGTATCAGGTCAGTTATAAAAGGCCCTAACATGAAAAATGTGAAACATTTCACACAAAAAACTTATTGATCTAATTTGCAGCAAAATTATTTGTGAAAAGCAAATTTAACAGACATGAAAAACAACAACCACGAGGCTCCTGACTTGGGACAAGCACATAAAGAATGTGGTATACTTTATCATGTTAGTTCGTCATGGAAGCAACTTTCAATATGACTAGAAATAGATTTGTTCTTCATTTGATACATGAATTATTTGTTAGTTTTTGATATTGTATTTTTATATAGTGTTAGTGACTCCCATGAAAATTCGACCCTGATGTCAATTTTTAGCCATGTAATTTGACCTCACTCTAGGAAATCTCACCCTGCTCTAGGAAATTTCACACAATACTTTGTATCAAATGGGTTATTATGTGCAATCTATTTCAGGTAGGCATTAATGGTCGTCTTTACTTCTGTCTCTCCCTCCATATTATAAACTTAGATTCTTTGTATTGTATTCTGTGGCACATTAGGGATACTGACCCAATTTCAAAAAAGGAGGGGGGAAGCAAAATGCAATAGGAATTATTTTTAACATGGTCAGTCTTCCGCATGGTATTTTTTTATAAGATAAAATGGTCTTTTCAAAACCTCAGATCTTGCACTGGGTCTTGCTTTATGACCTTTAATGTTGTCTCAAAATGTTTTTATTGTGTTGGTACTTGATAACATTCACCATATCCTTGTGTTTAAGGGCAGTCTATTTCAACTATTTCTTCATTTATAGACATGCAGAAAACTAGAAATGTATAATAGGGATTAAAACCAAGACACAGATCAAAATGCTTCCACAACAGTAACGTAAAACAAAATAATTAATATGTACTATTTTAGTTAACATTCAAACTAAACACATTTAGTAAATGTTATTTATTTAATGATAGTTTTAAAACTCTTATGGCAAAATTTAAAGTAGGAGGGTATTTTCTCTTAGTTATTTATGGTGAAAACCAGTGAAATTTTTATTTCCATTCATATATCAAGCCATTTGCATGTTTGAAATGATTTGAAATATTGTGATAATTGTTTGTACAAGACTAGTAGTAAATTGTTATTTAATGGATTTTAAATGGTTTAAGCAGTATGTTGATATCCTGGTAAATTTTGCTTTAAACAAATATATTGCTGTAGTGACCAGTAATACTGTTTTATTTTAGATAGAAAACAGCATCATTTGAAAGCTAAACTAATTCAATAAGAGACATACAATTTTATAATTTGTGCTTTTCAAGTATAATTTCATATTATAGATTTTACAATTCCCTGTACATTTGATGTAAAATTGTGTCTGAATTAAAGAAAAATCTACAATTTTTGTTTTAGCAGCTACAACTGTTGTATATAAATGACCGTTAAAAGTAACTATGTCTTAAGCTTGCCTGAACCAGAGGTCCATGTATATTAAGGAACTTTGTCTTCAGCTGACCTGGTCCAAAGGTCCACATATATTATATATAGGATTGGCTGGAGTACTTAAGATCTTTAATGAATGTAAACTTGAGAAGATGTCATAATTAATACAATTATCTTACGACTGTCCCTATATATATCAGTATATAGTAAACATCCATTTATGTTTTAAAAGAAATCTTGATGTCCACTACAAGAGATAATTGAATGCATTACCATTATAATTAGTCCTCTAATGATGTAATGATTAGATGAAAGGTTGCACGCACACAGTTAATTAGATTTCTAGAAGAAAAAGAAAACAAAACCAGAAGACAACATGAGCTGAATCATAACCAATATTATAAATATATTTTAAATGAAGACTTGTGAAGGCGATGCATGTATAATAAAAAGGAATTGTCAATATGATAAAGTATATATTAAGTTTTAACAAGATTGAATTTAATCCTTACTGAAAGATAAATAGTTATGATTAATAGTATAGGTACAGTATAACATAGAGCAGTATAATTTGTCACTAATATCACAATTATCAGTCTGGTTCATTCTATATATCAGCAGTCTTCTGAAACAATCACAGTAGCCAAACACATCAGTTATATTAAATTGACTGATTCACATTTTTCAGTTCCAGGTCTTTTAAGATGACTTTACAATATTGCTTTTATCTATTGTTGAAGGCTATATGGTTGCCTATAATTTCCACATCCATCCATCTGAACTCATCATTTAGTCAATCTGACAGGATTGTAAGTTTTCCTATCGAAGGTCTGTGGTTTTCTCCGGCCACTCCAGCTTCCTCCACCAATAAAAACTGGTAGCCCAAACATGCGCTTAAAAGTGGTGGTACAACACCAACAATCAATCAATCTATTTGTACTGAATATGAGTAGCAAATATTTCATGTGCATTGAGCAAGATAACATACTCTGACATGATATTAGAATGAAACATAATTTGTGCTAAACTGGTACACTTTGCCATAGATTAACGTTACAACCAAGGAGAAGTGTCACACATCATTATGAGTCCAAGGCAACCAGCTTCTGCCGTCTCTCCCAAATGAAAAAGCAGCAAAGACCTCTTTTTATATGTGTGGGTGAATAATGCCATAGAAGTAATCATGGCAGTTTGTTACATAACTGAGGTAACAAATTAAAATCATCTTTTTCACCAATTGGTCTACTCTAGAATATAATGTAGAATAAATACCAACATGGTACCTATTAAAGAGAAGGGATGTGAGGCATTATCACTTCTAATGTGAATAAAGTACAGAGGAATATCATCACCAAAACCTATAGAATTATTGATCTATCTTATAGCTTTATAACCGTGATAACAGTAGACTGAATGTATTCAAGTAGAAGTAATGATTCTTTATATTCAACCCATCATCATCTTCATCATCTTCCATTTTACAGCTGATTGCATTGAGTGTGTAGGTAAAGGTAATATCTTTGGTTAGCTTGCTTGCTAGCTGAACCATGAAGTCATTATTAGTAAGTTGTACTACCAAGTAGTCTAGTCCTACAGATAGATAGGTTTGTATTCTGTCAGACTATAAAAAAGAAGATGTGGTATGATTGTCAATGAGACAACTGTCCACAAGAGACCAAATAACACAGACATTAACAACTATAGGTCATTGTACGGCCTTCAACAATGAGCAGAGCCCATACTGCATAGTCAGCTATAAAAGGCCCAATATGACAATATAAAATGTAAAACAAGACTAGTCTACTCTTAAAGGAGGGTAGTTTACCTAACCTAATAATGAGTTCACGGTTCAGCCAGCAAGCAAGCTAACCAAAGATAATACCTTTACCTACAGAATTTTTGCAACCGACTGTAAGCATCAATTGGTATCTTTTGTTGGTTTAAGTTCTTCACAATTTAAGTTCTTTACAAGGCAAATGCTAAAGGTACTCGTCACCAACTCAATTTAAAAAAAAGATTTTGTAAAACATGGAATTATTGCCCTCATATAATCACATGTCAATTATGAAATTAAGATGACTGGGAGGTGTCAATGAGTTTGCAACTCTTAATACAAAAATAACCATGAGACAACATAGTTGGAGGTGTCAATGAGTTTGCAACTCTTAATACAAAAATAACCATGAGACAACATAGTTGGAGATGTCAATCAGTTTGCAACTCTTAATACAAAAATAACACTAAGACAACATAGTTTATTTCGGAACAAAAACCTCCAGACATATTGATAATCTCCCCTTTAGTTATTTGTCATTGATTTGACCTTAATGAGAAACCAGACCTCTATCAACAGCTGGCTGTTCTCCATGGTTATTCTCTCTTTGTATGTAACATAATATATTGTCAGTTGTATAAAAAGGTTAATGTCTTAAAACATGTTTTGACCACTGAGAATGAAATTGCATTATTTTTTACACAAATGAAATTTAAATTCTAGTTTTATTTGAAGTTTCTATCATCTTTCAAGTATTTAAAAGCTTTGCAAGAAATCCTATAGTTCGTTAATGACTATAATGTCATTAGAAAATTTTCATTTGTGGCAGGAAGAGATTTTTTTCTAAGATTACAGATATTTTCATGAAAAGGCTTCCTGTCTGGAGGTTTTAGTTCTGAAATTAATTACGTTGTTATTAAAACCTTTGGTTTATATGGAGTCCATTGAAATTAAAGTGATCAGCTGAAAAAGACAGATGAAATTGGATAAAGCTTGAGATATTTTTCTCTTTGGGACAATCATTGAGCTTTAGCTGTCACATAGAGCTATGCTTACTTCAAAGAACTCTATAAATAGTAACAGGGGATTGCTTAAATGCTTCAATTGTTGGTCTTGGTTATTGGAAAAAACTGATCACTTTTTTTCTAATCAAAACAAATAATGCATTAATGGAAGAACTTGTAGAGGTTGGAGAAGAACGCATTTACATTTAGAATTGTCAAATGGCAACAAGTATGAGTGCCAATCTCTCAATCCAAAAGTAAACCATTATAGGTCAAATGACGAGATGTTTATAATATAATATAATATATATATAGTGAAATTTTGTGAAATATAATAAATATATATATAATATATACATATAGTGAAATTTTGTAAAATATAATATAATATATATAATGTGAAATTTTGAACCTTAAATTCAATGTTCTATGAGTGGTTTGAGTTTAATTAATTCCTAGGCAGTATTAACTTCTGCTCTTACCTCTTTTTACACAATTACCATGCTTCATGATTTTTACTACCATATGAATTAATCATTTGCAATTTCATATAAGACTGTCTTCCCAATAATATTTCTAAACATTTTTTAGAGCAACAATTATATTAATTTGCATGCTGCAATATGGAAGTACATGGGTATACATTTATCCAAAGCATTTCTATAATGACAATGATTTTCTGTAAGATGTCTTTAAATGAGGAAACTGTCAAACACTGTTACAATAAGTTTCCAGTCATCAAATCTATTAAGATCAGCTAATTCACAGCTTGAATTTATTTGGATGCCTTATGTATAATCATGGCAAAACATCATAATTTCTCCTGTAAAATCATTGCTGTAATTAAGTTACCTGAAGCTTATGATGAAATGTTTAATATTGTCATAAAAATCTCACT
This sequence comes from Mytilus edulis, assembly GCA_019925275.1. Lineage (NCBI taxonomy): Eukaryota > Metazoa > Mollusca > Bivalvia > Mytilida > Mytilidae > Mytilus > Mytilus edulis. The sequence continues at coordinate 5,162,537 of CM034350.1, forward strand.
TTCTTTCCTCTCTTAAAAAAAATCAACAATTGAAGATCAATTATATTTTGCTTGTTTTAAACAAATTACTACATTTTGATAGTGTAATAAAATGTTTATGTTGCTATCTCATGCTATATTTTAATTAAACCTTTCTACAGGAAGGAAAATAATGAGTTAGATACTGCCATAAATTTGAGTAGGAACTTCCATTTTTACAGATATGCATATTTTAAGTTTGTTGTATAATTTGTAAAAACAAATACTGATGAAGGAAGGTGTCTCTAAGATACTGTCAGTTAATATACAGAGAAAATTTCAAACATACAAACCTATATAAAATTCATCATTCATTGAACATTTAATTTGGTGGTTTAACTGTACCCACGAAATTCATGAAAATTGTATCCAATGAATACTTGTATTAAATAATCCACGTTCTATTGAACATTTGAGCTCTGATATTGAGGAGCCCAATTGAGGTTTGGATTAATACATTCACTTGACTACTCTGAGTAGGTTGAAGTGTAAGCTATTCCATAACTGGTATATGAATAGCTGATTATATATAGTTCTTGTCTTACATATGTCATTTATCATTGACCAAATGGAGTCTTTTGGCTGTGAAAAAAATGCTGGGCTTTTCTTAAAAAAAGTAATGGGAACTAACTTGACCTTATCATTTATTTCTGATAATTTTCCCCACCTAGTCACAGTTTTTAAGGTGGAAAATGTTACCCCAGTCCTTACACCATGTATATAGGCTCCTCCCTGAAAATCCCACTTGTGTGTGTCCGTTAATGGATATTTTACACAAGTTGCTTTTCAAAAAATCATTTCAGTCAGCAAGGAAATTAAAGTTGTGAATGGAAATGGGGAATGTGTCAAGAGGACAACAACCCGACCAACAAGTACTAATGTGTCTTCAATGCAGGGAGAAAATTATTGTTCATTTTTTCATCATTAAGTTGTTCTTTCATCTTTAACTGAATAAATGTATTAAGTTTCTTTCTTTAAGCTCTCCTCAGTCACTTTAGTTTTTCATGTTTTTTCTTCAATTCCAAGTTTTTTAAGTTTTATATAATTAAAGGGAACTGTTTGTTTGGGAAGCTAATAAACTATGCAGTTGCATGAAGAAAAAACATATTTCTCTACATCTCCATAATGAATATTTGATAACCAATAATTGAGCAATCTTAAGTCTTGATAGTTATATTCTGTAATTATTGTGTGTTTATTAATTTATTGCCCTACGATAACCATAGAAAATGATGTCCGACCTGTTTAGGTGTTTAATAATGGAGATGAAAAGAGAATAGAAAAAGCAATTACTGACATGAAGTAAAGTCAAAGAACTGGGATATTGGATCCAAGCAATATTAATTAATAAATTACTACACATCCGACTCTGTTAATTGAACTTTCATCAAAATGAAAAAAACAACAAATGTTTATTTCCTTAGAAGGATATGAAATAAGATAAAATGAATTATGGTACAAAGAGATAATATTTCGTATAGAAATTAACGAAAAATGTATTGCACTTGTGCATGGATATAGCTGCAAATTATCAACAAATAACAAAACTATGTTTTAACAGTTTTTCAAGCCATGCTATAATTCAATGAAAAGTCTTTGAATGAATATTGTTAAAAGTAAACTTTCATAGAATTAATGTTGCTTGAGGTTGTAAATGCAACATATTAAAGAGGTTTCAACTTGATAACCTTATCCTCACCCACAGATATGGGGAACAAAAATTCAAGTGTTTTTCAGTAAATCTGCCATTGTTATGATAGAAAATAAGGCATGAAATATGGAGGTTATTGAAATCGTGTTTTACCTGAATGATAGAATTAATTTCATCTCAAGTGTTATCTATCTTGATAGAGCAAATTTGATCTTTTAAGCTATTGTTATACATCACCAATTAATGTAATTGGAGAAATGTCCATTTGTGTCAGAAACTTATCAATAGATATGCTAATTCAGATCCTCATTGGAAATTGACACCTTATATTAGTACCAAGCTTGGCATAACATTTCTCAGTTGGTTTGTTTTCTAAAGTCTTAGATAGGTAATTATTTGAAACAGATATACAAACTAAATACAATTATTCACACTCCAATGATTGGCGGTTCTCCCTATCGGAACAGTAAAGACAATAAATGAGAGTTTAATCATGCAAACAAGATGGCATTTTTAGAAGGAGTTATAGAGTGGTGAAAAATTATTGAAAACCGTTTTCTTGTGCTAGCTATATTGATCTTTATAAATAAACTGTGATTTTGTAAAAGATTGGCAGTCGTAACGGGTTGTCATTAACACTTATAGTTTATGATATAATTGGTGGTTCTATGCTTTCATTATGTTTTTATTTTGGAACATTTTGTCAAGTAATGGGACACCTTAATTTGGTCCATTATGGTTTGGAATATTTATCTATTGTTATTGGACATGTACGTGAACTGTTCTAATTTGGACATCTGAATATTTGGACACATTTACCTTGCTGGAATCAGATTTCAGATTGGTTATATTTCTCCAGGTTAGCGACTTTTATATCTTATTATTGTAATAAGGGGTATAGATGGGGATTTCTGTACATATTCAAAACAGAATTGCAAATGTTTGGTTTTTTTTTAATGAATGAATACCTCAAGGTGTATTTTGATATTTATATTTCTATATGTCTGTTTACAGGACATATTATGGTATACTGTTGTCCCTCCGTCTGTCTGTCAGTACATTTCGGAAAATAACTCCAAAATGATTTAACAAATTTGCATCAGACTTTGTTGAATGGTTTATATCTCCTGATTTGTTGGCCTATAAATTTTAAATTCTATGTTTCTGAGTTATGCAGTTTTATTCATTAAGAAAGGGGTATTTTCAATTTTTCCAGGGATTGTAGCATTTTTCATGAAACTTTGGTGACTGCTTCCTTCCTTTAGTTTTTCATAAATTTCTGATATGACATTGAGGAGTTACAGTCTTTTATTCTTTTGAAAAAGAGTTGGTGTATCATGCGCTCATAGCCCAGCTCTTTATTACTTTTAAAAAAAAAATGAAAGTGCAGCATATGCAATTTGAGTTGTAGTAAACATGTAATAGATAGGCAAAAAGCTTTCACAAAATCACTAACCTATAATAAATACCTTTTAATTAAAGAACATAGAACCATATATTGAAAGGAGTATTTACATTTGGGTAATTGATGATGAAGGTTATTTCAATTAAGGTCAGTTCAAAAAGGAAATTATCATACTTCGAATGGCTTGTGTAAGGATTATCAAAATAGCTTCTGACATTATGTTATGTTGGTGATACTCACACCAATGTCTGCAAGCATTTAATTGACATTAATTTTCATTTTTTTTCTTTTATTAATTTTGTCTCGCCTGCATGGCTTACTTGGATTAGTTTCTGGTGGCATAAAGTTTATCAGTCATATGTTCATTGTCATGGAGTTATTTTTTTGTATTAACCTTTGAGACATACCATTCTATCTGTCCTTAAAGAACCCTCAACCTGAGCCCTCAACATTTCCCAACTCTCATTATGTTACAGTGGGAATCAGACATGTTGAACATTGGATTAAAAGTGCACTGTGACATTCTTCAAGCTCACTAATTATTCATTGTAACTTTTTGGCACATATTTTGTCAAATAAGTTAATTGCTATGTTTCTTTGGTGTTACATAATGTAATGAAATATTGAACATTTGTAGATGAATGGATTGACCTTACTGACAATGTTCATCTGTAAAAATGACAGCAGAACATATATGGTTGCAATTTACTAATGTACTGAAAATATGTCTTCCTGTTTGTTTTCTTGTAAAGATGCTTCACTTTCATTTTATGTCAGAAAGAAATAAAGAGACATGTAGTTAAAAAAAAGTAGTTCAACAATATAAACTTCAAGTGATTTATTGTCGAGCCTGCGACTTTTGTTGCAGAAAGCTCGACATAGGGATAGTGATCCGGCAGCGGCGGCGGCGTTAGCTAACTTCTTAAAAGCTTTATATTTTAGAAGGTGGAAGAACTGGATGCTTCATACTTTGTATATGGATGCCTCATGTTAAGAAATTTCCGTCAGTCACATGTCCAATGTCCTTGACCTCATTTTCATGGTTCAGTGACTACCTGAAAAAAAAAGTTAAGATTTTTTGTAATGTTAAATTCTCTCTTATTATAAGTCATAGGATAACTATATTTGGTATGTTTTTACTTTGCAAGGTCCTCATGCCCGTCAGACATTTTTCACTTGACCTCGACCTCATTTCATGGATCAGTGAACAAGGTTAAGTTTTGGTGGTCGAGTCCATATCTCAGATACTATAAGCAATAGGTCTAGTATATTCGGTGTAGGGAAGGACTGTAAGGTGTACATGTCCAACTGGCAGGTGTCATCTGACCTTGACCTCATTTTCATGGTTCAGTGGTAATAGTTAAGTTTTTGTGTTTTGGTTTTTTCTTATAGTGTATGCAATGGGTCTACTATATTTGGTGTATGGAATGATTGTAAGGTATACATGTCTAGCTGGCAGGTGTCATCTGACCTTGACCTCATTTTCATGGTTCAGTGGTCAAAATCAAGTCAAAGTTAAGTTTTTGAGTTTTGGTCTTTTTTTCTAATACTATATGCAATAGGTCAACTATATTTGGTGTATGGAAATATTTTATGATCTTTATATCAGTCGCGCAGGTTTTATTTGACCTTGACCTCATTTTCACGGTTCATTGCTCAGTGTTAAGTTTTTGTGTTTTGGTCTGTTTTTCTTAAACTATAAGCAATGGGTCAACTATATTTGTTGTATGGAAGAATTATTAGCTGTACATGCCTGCCTGGCATGGTTCATCTGACCTTGACTTCATTTTCATGGTTCATTGGTCAATGTTTAGTTTTCTTGGTTAATGTTAAGTTTATGTGACAGTTGTAATAAAGCTTTATATTTAGGACTATCAACAAAATATCAATGATTAGTAAAGAAGGCGAGACATTTAGTGTGTGCACTCTTGTAAAAATGGGTTTGTGTGACCTATTTTCAAATGACTTATGTATGTTAGCAGAATTAGTAAAAGAAAACAGGGAATGTGTCATAGAGACAACAACCTGCCCAAAGACAAGAAAACATTGAAAGGTCACTAATAATAATGTTAACTGTTTAATCCTGTAATAGAGGGTACATTGTGGTTCTTTTTTGTCATATGGTCAGGTGATACATGACCGGTTTATAATGTATTTTATGGTGCATGGAGAACATGTATATGTCTATCCTATAAATTTCATGCGTCCATTTCCACATTTTTCAGATTTTATTTGTATGGTAAATTCTCCAGGAGTAATTTATGATCAATGTTTAATAATAGTTTCCATCTTGAGAATCTCTGACTAAAACATGTCCATCTTATATATGACATCAAAATTATTATCAAGCGCCATCAGTCAAGTCCATTGTTGACCATTAACAGATTTAAATGTCACTTATCTAACCTTTGGAACAGTTTGTTAAATTGATATTCAGCCTAAATATTCATGTTTATTCAGAAAAGTGAAAAATTATCTACTTGAAAACCCCAGGGGCCTACCATTCTTATATTTTGAAGTCTAAAATTAAATCTGCCTTGACATGCAATTATTCTTTGTATATTTATGGGCCTGTGGAGTGTGTGTAAAAAAATTTTTTTTTATCTTTAGCTGGAGAAGCGTCCCTTGAGAGATTAAATGTCATTTGTCTCTAGAACAAGTCAAAACATATAACAATAACATTACTATCTGGGACAACTCACACAGAAATTAAATGTCATTTGTCACTAGAACAAGTCAAAACATATAACCATGACATAACTATCTGGGACAACTCACACAGTCACAAGAAAACAAGTCAAAACATATAACAATACCATAACTATCAGGGACAACTCACACAGTCACTAGAACAAGTCAAAACATATAACCATAACATTACTATCTGGGACAACTTACACAGTCACTAGAACAAGTCAAAACATATAACACTGACATAACTATCTGGGACAACTCACACAGTCACTAGAACAAGTCAAAACATATAACCATAATATAACTATCTGGGACAACTCACACAGTCACTAGAACAAGTCAAAACATATAACCATAACATTACTATCTGGGACAACTTACACAGTCACTAGAACAAGTCAAAACATATAACACTGACATAACTATCTGGGACAACTCACACAGTCACTAGAACAAGTCAAAACATATAACCATAATATAACTATCTGGGACAACTCACACAGAAATTAAATGTCATTTGTCACTAGAACAAGTCAAAACATATAACCATGACATAACTATCTGGGACAACTCACACAGTCACAAGAAAACAAGTCAAAACATATAACACTGACATAACTATCTGGGACAACTCACACAGTCACTAGAACAAGTCAAAACATATAACCATAATATAACTATCTGGGACAACTCACACAGAAATTAAATGTCATTTGTCACTAGAACAAGTCAAAACATATAACCATGACATAACTATCTGGGACAACTCACACAGTCACAAGAAAACAAGTCAAAACATATAACAATACCATAACTATCTGTGACAACTCACACAGTCACTAGAACAAGTCAAAACATATAACCATAACATTACTATCTGGGACAACTTACACAGTCACTAGAACAAGTCAAAACATATAACACTGACATAACTATCTGGGACAACTCACACAGTCACTAGAACAAGTCAAAACATATAACCATAATATAACTATCTGGGACAACTCACACAGAAATTAAATGTCATTTGTCACTAGAACAAGTCAAAACATATAACCATGACATAACTATCTGGGACAACTCACACAGTCACAAGAAAACAAGTCAAAACATATAACCATAACACAACTATCAGGGACAACTCATACAGTCACTAGAACAAGTCAAAACATATAACACTAACATAACTATCTGGGACAACTCACACAGTCACTAGAAGAAGTCAAAACATATAACCATAATATAACTATCTGGGACAAATCACACAGTCACTAGAACAAGTCAAAACATATAACTATAACATAACTATCTGGGACAACTTACACAGTCACTAGCACAAGTCAAAACAAATAACCATAACATAACTATCTGGGACAACTCACACAGAAATTAAATGTCATTTGTCACTAGAACAAGTCAAAACATATAACCATGACATAACTATCTGGGACAACTCACACAGTCACAAGAAAACAAGTCAAAACATATAACAATACCATAACTATCTGTGACAACTCACACAGTCACTAGAACAAGTCAAAACATATAACCATAACATTACTATCTGGGACAACTTACACAGTCACTAGAACAAGTCAAAACATATAACACTAACATAACTATCTGGGACAACTCACACAGTCACTAGAACAAGTCAAAACATATAACCATAATATAACTATCTGGGACAACTCACACAGTCACTAGAACAAGTCAAAATATATAACCATAACATTACTATCTGGGACAACTTACACAGTCACTAGAACAAGTCAAAACATATAACTATTATATAACTATCTGGGACAACTCACACAGTCACTAGAACAAGTCAAAACATATAACCATAACATTACTATCTGGGACAACTCACACAGTCACTAGAACAAGTCAAAACATATAACACTAACATAACATATCTGGGACAACTCACACAGTCACTAGAACAAGTCAAAACATATAACACTAACATAACTATCTGGGACAACTCACACAGTCACTAGAACAAGTCAAAACATATAACTTCAACATTACTATCTGGGACAACTCACACAGTTACTAGAACAAGTCAAAACATATAACCATAACATTAACTATCTGGGACAACTCACACAGTCACTAGAACAAGTCAAAACATATAACCATAATATAACTATCTGGGACAAATCACACAGTCACTAGAACAAGTCAAAACATATAGCAATAACATAACTATCTAGGACACTAACACAGTCACTAGAACAAGTCAAAACATATAACCATAACATTACTATCTGGGACAACTCACACAGTCACTAGAACAAGTCAAAACATATAACCAATAACATAACTATCTGGGACAACTCACACAGTCACTAGAACAAGTCAAAACATATAACAATAACATAACTATCTGGGACAACTCACACAGTCACTAGAACAAGTCAAAACATATAACCATAACATTACTATCTGGGACAACTCACAGTCACTAGAACAAGTCAAAACATATAACTATAATATAACTATCTGGGACAACTCACACAGTCACTAGAACAAGTCAAAACATATAACCATAACATTACTATCTGGGACAACTCACACAGTCCCTAGAACAAGTCAAAACATATAACATAACATAACTATCTGGGACAACTCACACAGTTACTAGAACAAGTCAAAACATATAACAATAACATAACTATCTGGGACAACTCACACAGTCACTAGAACAAGTCAAAACATAATAACAATAACATAACTATCTGGACAACTCACACAGTCACTAGAATAAGTCAAAACATATAACATAACATAACTATCTGGGACAACTCACACAGTCACTAGAACAAGTCAAAACATATAACAATAAACAATAACTATCTGGAACAACTCACACAGTCACTAGAACAAGTCACAAAATATATAACAATAACATAACTATCTGGGACAACTCACACAGTCACTAGAACAAGTCAAAACATATAACACTAACATAACTATCTGGGACAACTCACACAGTCACTAGAACAAGTCAAAACATATAACCATAACATAACTATCTAGGACAACTCACACTGTCACTAGAACAAGTCAAAACATATAACAATAACATTACTATCTGGGACAACTCACACAGTCACTAGAACAAGTCAAAACATATAACCATAACATTACTATCTGGGACAACTCACACAGTCACTAGAACAAGTCAAAACATATAACCATAACATTACTATCTGGGACAACTCACACAGTCACTAGAACAAGTCAAAACATATAACCATAACATTACTATCTGGGACAACTCACACAGTCACTAGAACAAGTCAAAACATATAACATAACATAACTATCTGGGACAACTCACACAGTCACTAGAACAGGTCAAAACATATAACCATAACATTACTATCTGGGACAACTCACACAGTCACTAGAACAAGTCAAAACATATAACAATAACATAACTATCAGGGACAACTCACACAGTCACTAGAACAAGTCAAACTATAACATAACATAACTATCGGAAATCACACAGTCATAGAACAGTCAAAATAAACAATAACATAACTATCTGGGACAACTCACACAGTCACTAGAACAAGTCAAAACATATAACAATAACATAACTATCTGGGACAACTCACACAGTCACTAGAACAAGTCAAAACATATAACACTAACATAACTATCTGGGACAACTCACACAGTCACTAGAACAAGTCAAAACATATAACACTAACATAACTATCTGGGACAACTCACACAGTCACTAGAACAAGTCAAAACATATAACAATAACATAACTATCTGGGACAACTCACACAGTCACTAGAACAAGTCAAAACTATATACACATAACATAACTATCTGGGACAACTCACACAGTCACTAGAACAAGTCAAAACATATAACACTAACATAACTATCTGGGACAACTCACACAGTCACTAGAACAAGTCAAAACATATAACATAACATAACTATCTGGGACAACTCACACAGTCACTAGAACAAGTCAAAACATATAACATAATATAACTATCTGGGACAACTCACACAGTCACTAGAAATAAACACAATTCACTACAAACATATAAACATAAACATATTACTATCTGGGACAACTCACACAGTCACTAGAACAAGTCAAAACATATAACATAACATACTATCTGGGACAACTCACACAGTCACTAGAACAAGTCAAAACATATAACTATAACATAACTATCTGGGACAACTCACTACAGTCATAGAACAAGTCACAATAAACAATTACTATGACAAACAGTCAAACAGTCAAAACATATAACATAACAAACTATCTGGGACAACTCACACAGTCACTAGAACAAGTCAAAACATATAACACTATAACATAACTATCTGGGACAACTCAAACAGTCACTAGAACAAGTCAAAACATATAACATAACATAACTATCTGGGACAACTCACACAGTCACTAGAACAGTCAAATATACAAAATAACTATTAATCAACATACTAGACAACAATTATAACATAAACTATCTGGGACAACTCACACAGTCACTAGAACAAGTCAAAACATATAACAATAACATAACTATCTGGACAACTCACACAGTCACTAGAACAAGTCAAAATATATAACATAAATATAACTATCTGGGACAACTCACACAGTCACTAGAACAAGTCAAAACATATAACTATAACATAACTATTGGGACAACTCACACAGTCACTAGAACAAGTCAAAACAAATAACAATAACATAACTATTTGGGACAACTCACACAGTTACTATTACAATGATATGCTGTACTGATTTTCCAGTTTATTATTCTCTTTTTATTCCATAATGATGGCTTTTCTTTTATTATATAAGAGATGACTATTGAACAAGAAAATGAGTTATGTAAAATTTTAAATTAGATTTCTAATTGTATGTTTGACTCTATATTCATTTTAAGCAATTTCTTACAGAATTGAAGAAGTCTACTTGATGTTCTAATGCATTACAGTGTTGATAATAGCCTCTGGCCAAAGTAGATCTCCTCACCCATTACAGTGTTGTTAATAGCCTCTGGCCAAAGTAGATCTCCTGACCCATTACAGTGTTGTTAATAGCCTCTGGCCAAAGTAGATATCCTGACCTATTACAGTGTTGATAATAGCCTCTGGCCAAAGTAGATATCCTGAACCTAATTAGATTTTTTGTCTTGGATTATGTTTATCCCCAAGTTTCATTCTATTGATACTAAATAACCTAAAATTAAATGAATTCTTGTGCAGATACAAATTGTGAAGTATCATATAATTTCCTTCAAAAGTAGGTCAATTCAGCCTACTTACTACTCATTGGCCTTTCTTTACTTCTTAATTCACCCTATTAACTAATCATTGGTGTTCTTTACTTAAAGTACATTTAAATGATTGCATACACACGTAGGCCTCATATTGTATATCTCATTTCATTATGTTTTTTGTATAACAATGACATTTCTATTTTGAGAATCACCATTTGTTAAGTGGGCCATAGTGGGCTAGTGGTCTAAGTAGTTATCACTACCCTGTCAGCACTAAGGTTGTCAATATAAAAAAAAAGATGTGGTATGATTGCCAATGAGACAACTCTCCACTCATGTGAGTTTTAACCACACTGTGACAGGAGCTTTAAAAAAAACTTCAATCTTAATTAATCTTATCAAATAGTCTGTTTCTATATATGTTGCTGTTTGTTTTTGTAGCAGTTCAGTGTTTCTGTTGTTCAGTTGTATACCTCTTCTAGTTGATGTGTTTCCCTTGGTTGATTTGTTTTCGCTTAATCTGTTCATGACTATTGAACAGCTGTATACTACTGTTGCCTTTATTTCATTGACTGGGATTGACAGTTTTTTCTGTGGCGCACCAGTGGATGACTCTATAATGGATACTCTGGCTTCCTCCACCAATAAAAACTGGTGGCCATGTTTTTGCAATTGAGATGTTGAACACCAACACCCAATCGGTCAATCCTCACTGATTAAGGTTCTTTGATTCACAATATTCCAAAGGTCTGAATTTTAGTCATGTTCTTTACTGTGATTGAAAATTTTAAAGATAACTTTTAATTGTTAATTAGTACATTTTGTAGAAAAGCAAAGCAAATAAAATAGGAAAGTTTGAGAGGATAATCTATTACAAACTACTCCTGATATTAGCAGTTTTGACGTAAAACCATTTCTCTAATTCTTCGTCAATTTATCCCTTTCTGCACCCATTGTGCAAAAAAATTTAATCAACGGTGTGTTCGTTTGATCTCAGTTCTTCATTGGTTAAAATCGGACTATGATTAAGAAATAATTCATGGAAGCCATAGATTGTTGGAAATTTACACATGGCCTGGGCCGTGATATTCGAATTTTATCCTGAGCGTTAGCGAGGGATAAAATTAACGAATATCACTGCCCAGGCCATGTGTAAATTTCCAACAATCTATGGCTTCCATGAATTATTTCGATTCTAATAGGACAAATACGGTCATTAAAAAACTGAAGCGAGGGAGGGTATGCTGTGTGTGTGGCTGTTCTTTTTTACTCCCTGTTAGATAAAGCTCAAATATCTTTATAAATATGTAGCTTGCGAAGTTTATTTCTAGAATAACTGCTAGAAAAAATCATTTTAATTCTTTAAATTCTCAAACCCAACATTTGCCATTTTTAATTTACATGTTTTTCTCGTAAGCTTCCGTCAAATCCAAAGTCGACATTTTGTAACTAAGGAGCCGCCATGTTGACTTGCTGAAATGAGTAAATATGCGAAAAATGCAATAGAATAGAAAATAAAACAAAACCTACCTCAAAAATTAGTTTTAATACAATAGCATACGAATTCTGATGGTTCACGTAACAGAAAACATTCAACTTTAGCGGTTTCATTTGTATGACGTCATGTTTGAAATGACTTAAACGCGCCAAAAAGATTAATAAACTTTTGCGGAATTTTATTTTATTTTTATTTTGTTGATTTCCCCGAGCTCTTGTGCATTACTTCCTTTTATTATGCATACGAATAAGAATAAAAGTTATTTTGTCTTTTTTTAATTGCACTTTTTAAAACAATAAAATCGGCAAAGGGCCTGCAAATAGGTTCCAATACATGTAGATTTACGTGGGAAGTATATTGTAACAGCCATTACTATGTATATCTCTGAGTCTGCGCTAAGTATATTTTATCGAGAATTTTATCACAGTGTTGTTCACAAAGCTAAAGAAGCACGTCATATTAGAATGTTGAATTTCCCTGCTTTCCTCTGAATTTCCTATTGTGACGGCTTGAAAAAAGGCGACCATGCCTGATGACGTCACATAGAAAGAACACATCTTTTTGCAGATCATTTGAAAAGAAAGAATACGTTTGCCTGCATATTGTTTGAAAATCATTAGAGAAACAGATTCTACCACCTAATCTCGTGTAATACGATATTTATTCACTCTCGACTTTTAAATTTTAAATATTTAAAACGCTCATCGAGCCTCGCGTTTTAAATTTGAAAATTAAATTGTCTCGAGTGGATAAATATCGTATCACACTCGATGCAATGGTAGAATCTATATTTCTCTAATTCTTACTCAATTTATCCTTTACCTGACCCGTTGATTATTTTTATTTAATCAACATGTGGTTTCTTTTCATCTCAGTTGTTTATTGGTCAAAATTCTATTATGACGTCAAATTTTTTTGCTTTCCTCCGAAACTCCTATTGTGACATCATGAAAAAAGGCGACTATGCCTGATGACGTCGCATTGAAAGAACACATCTTTTTGCAGGTCGTTTAAAAAGAAGGAATAAAAGTGTCTGCATATCGTCTAAAATTCATTAGAGAAACAGATTCCATCACCAAATTTTGTGCAAAACGATATTTATCCACTCTCGACAGTTTTAATTTTAAATATTTACAGTGACTTGACTGTTAGTGTTGCTATTCACCAATTGCAACTCATTCAAAATTTTGACCCAATTGCAATTTGTTTTATTAAATCAAATTGTTCAACTGGTCAAAATTTGAACAAACTGTTCAGCCAAAATGTGAAAGTGCAAAGTGATAAAATAAATCATACTTACAATCCTATATGTCTGTCACTCCACTGTATTGATGTAATTCCTAAATCAGTCTATCAATCTGTATAGGTATATTACAGCCATTACCATACTAAAGGTGAACTGTTTTATTTTGAATTGCTATAAAAATGTCAAAACTAAGCTTTTATAGAGTTTTTCTTTCGAAAAGTATTCTATATTTATAAGAATCACACATTATGTGAATAAAAACATTTCATATTCAGTAAAATATTTGAAATTGCAATATGTTTGTAGGAAGGGGAGATAATCGCTTTTTGGTTTCAAAAAGTCTTTATTCAAAAGAATAGTATTTTAGGTTATCTCCCCAAGGAAGCATATTGTTATTTCATACATATTTTACTGAATATGAAATGTTTTTATTCACATAATGTGTGATTCGTATAAATATAGAATACTTTTCGAAAGAAAAACTCTATAAAAGCTTAGTTTTGACATTTTATAGCAATTCAAAATAAAACAGTTCACCTTTAGTATGGTAATGGCTGTAATATAACTATACAGATTGATAGACTGATTTAGGAATTACATCAATACAGTGGAGTTACAGACTTATAGGATTGTAAGTATGATTTATTTTATCACTTTGCACTTTCACATTTTGGCTGAACAGTTTGTTCAAAATTTTGACCAGTTGAACAATTTGATTTAATAAAACAAATTGCAATTGGGTCAAAATTTTGAATGAGTTGCAATTGGTGAATAGCAACACTAACAGTCAAGTTACTGTAAAACGCTCTTCGAGCCTCACGTTTTAAATTTGAAAATTTAACTGTCTCGAGTGGATAATATCGTATTACACTCGATGTAGGGGTGGAATCTATATTTACAAAAACACTCCTCTTTACGTTGTGACCTTGTCATTGATCATGTAATATTGGTCTGTCAAACAACATAACCTTTGTTGTACGATTCCTACCTTGTCATTGATCATGTCTGTAATAGTGGTCTGTCAAACAACATAACCTTTGTTGTACGATTCCTACCTTGTTAACATGTTACAGTAAAGCTTTTATCTCGTATTGAAAAAAAGTTGTATCAATTAATTTATCTGTCCACATTCTTCCTACAATAGATACTGAGTGAACTATTCCATTAATTTATTGAGTACCAGTCTCATAACATTGTCCACTGTTTTCCTTGACAGTCTTCACATCATAGATCTTTCAATGTATTGGTTGTGTCTTGAATGTAACTTCTGCTATTAGTCCTCTGGGACTAAATTTGCCAGTAAATTGATTAAAAGTAGAGAAAATGTGATTCCTTCTTGATTTGCATAAGGCCAATGATAGTTGAAAAACCTCCTGAAAATTCTGCCTTACTACTTTTGAACAATGGGTTTATGGCATCTTGGAATCATATTACTGATAATTATATTAAAGATTACTGGTAAAAATAGTGTCATGGTAGTACTGCTTTCATTATTAGGGAATTTCAATTTGAGGGGGAAAGCCCTGGAGCTTTTGTCTGTTTTTCAAAGTAAGCATTTTTGCAAATAATCATGTGTTTCACTTAGTACACTCAGTAATCAGTAGACTGCATTGTTTCTCTATTTATTCGTATTTGATAAAACAGTTCTCAGTGGATTGATGTAAGAGTTTATAATGTTAATATGTTGCCCAACTCAGGAGATTGATAAGTTACTTTTAATTGGAAACTCCTCCCCCTATTGATATTGATGAGGAATTTTATAGAAAGGACAGTTTAAGGTAAGATTGTTTAATTATTGTGTTCTTTCAGAAATCTTATGTTTTTATATGAAATTGTATTTTATGTAGATATGAAACATGATTGGGGGGAAATCGAGCCATGTTTCATTTTAATCCTACATGTTTTGCAAAGGAATTTAACTGTTACGTGTTGTATTTGATTGAAAGGCTGAAAATTTGTGATGTTTGTTTGTTTGCAAATTTTATAAAAAAAAATGTTGAAGCCCTTGCCCATTTGTAAGTAATTTTTCAGTGGGCTCCACTTGGTCTTCTGTGTACTCACAGTCTAATTTTCTTTCTATTAAGATTATATTAGCCTTTTCAAGATACAGACCTTTGAAAGTTAAATTTTCAAAACAAAACCTTGCTAGAATCCAGAAAAATAATATGAATAGAATTATTTATGCCCTTGTCGTAGCATAGGGGGCATTAAGTTTTACCCTTGTCTGTCTGTATGTCCGTATGTCCTGAAATTGGTTTCCTTTCTTTTATTTTAGTTTGCTTCAACCAAATGATATAAAACTTACACAAAATGCTTAATTACCACAAAACACAGATCAACTTTGAATTTGGAAGACCCCACTTTTACTGTTCTAGAATTATTCCTCTTTACAAATGAAAAAAATGCTGAACTTTTTATTCCATTCTCTTTACTTTACTTTGCCTTAACTAAACGTTATGAATCTTACTCATGATGCTTATTATACCACAATACAATAGATCAAGTTGGAAATTTACTTTTACTGTTCTAGAATTATGCCCCTTTACAATTGGAAAACTTTCATTCTCTAACTTAAGTTTTTGTCACCTAAACATTCAAGGTAATGAAACTTATACACACTTCTTATTACCACATAAATAGTGTTGTTCCGATGATCGGAATAAGTCGGAAATCAGTTGGTTGGGCCTGGCGATGTCGATAATCGATTGGGATTTTGTTCAATCGATTGTCGTTAAAGTTTCCGGACTTTTAGCTTGTCAACTTCCGGTCCGTTTACGGTTTGCATTTTATATGCGCAGTCAAACAAATAATAACAAAAATACAAGTCCATGACAATAACAATGTCAAACATCCTTTAATTACCAATAACCAATTTCCTTCTTTATAAATGTGACAAAAGCATTGACTATACATATTTGCAGATTGAAGGAATGTTATTTAAGATTAATAACTTTGTATGAAATACTTTCCTTCAATACCGGTACTTGTTACGGTATTTACTTGTTACTTGAGAGCGTACAAATCATTCTGATTTTAGACAAAATAATTTCTTTGCTTCATTAGAACGTATTGCAAATTGCCTTTCATTAATGTTTTATCCATTTGTAGCATAAAAAACGTCATATTCCTTTCCAAATTGCTTGCCAAACATCGTTTATTTTTGTAAATTTTCCGAAATTTGTCCGCCATTAATAAATATAAGAATCACGAATCAGATACGGTTCAACTATGTAATAATTCCGCATTCTTGCAATTATAAGTTCAGATGCACAAATGACACAATTGACAGAAAATAATGATCACAAAAATGAAAAAAAATGCATTCTACACGAATTAACAGACTTTGGCTTAATCCCTTTGTTTACTGTATATATTATAATGCAAATGCATTGTTTTATTTTTTTCTGTTAATTTTAAATTTCTTAAAGTTAAAAACTTAATATATCTTTTCCTAATTAGAAGCATTCAAATGTTTATACAGTTATGTTATTGAAATTTATTGTGAGTTACACCATTGAAATTTAGAAATGTTAGTGTCACTGTTGGTAATTAATGTTGTAATTATGAGATAAAACATCTTTAATATGAATCGTGATTCTTATTAATTCATTGTTTCAACTGCTAAATAAATAATTATCAAAGGTACCAGGATCATAATTTAGTACGCCAGAATATGAAAGGGAAATAAAAGATCATAAATATGAATATATAAACTCTGCAATGATATGGAATATACACATTAGACATGTACAATGAGACTAAATGCATGATTTCATTTAAAACAAAAGGCAAGGTATTATGAAGCGATTATAACCGATAGTCGGTTGGTTGCTGTCATCCGATTGTAATAGATAATCGGTTGGTAATTTCAACCGATTATCCAACACTACACATAAATCTGATCAAGTTTGAATTTGGGTAGAGTCACTTTTACCGTTCTTCCTTTATAATGTTGTATGCATGCTGTGACATCATATGGACACATTCTTCATTTATTTAGTCCAAAAAACAGGTTCCCATTGTTTTACATATCACAATTTGTATTTACTCTCTTACCTATCACTTCTACACTATAAACATGTGTATCATCACACCATTTGATTTTCACATGGCTGTAAAGGGGAAGAACTCTGTAATTTGTCTAAAATTGGTCAATTGTTATTTGATGAAATCTTACTAACATGTTCACCTTACAATCATTTCATGAACCCTATAGTTGACCTACTGCTTACAATAATCCTTTAATACCTATGAAAATAGATGGAAATTTTTTGTACAGCTGTGAAAACATATAATGTCTGCAAATCAATATAGACAAAATAGCAATGGACTGACCAATATATTGATGATCTGCCATTACTTATTAAGATTTTGTGGTGTGATATTGTTTATAATTCCCCTATCTTTATTTTATTCCCTGTATAAATACCAAACTATCAACATTGCTGCTTGCTTTTATTTCTTACATTTAAGATTTGTTGATCTCTGTCTGTTCTCTATACAATGGTTCTGATGTGATTTGACTGGGTTATGTTGTAAGATATTGGAGTTAAGTGGTCACTTTTCTACATTCGATTAATGATGATACTTATAAATCAATATGCCTGACCACTGGCTTTCTGTCATACAGATTTGTGAAGTGTGGATGTGTGCACTAAATCAGATAAAATATAAATTTGTATTATCCTCCCTTCATTTATTATAGATAAATATAATCTGGATATCATGTTATAACGGGCCTAGATTTTCCTTAATTTTATTGAATTTTGGTTTATGAAAATTAATAACAAGTACTAGAGTAATATGAAAACTATACTGGTAAACAGAATGATTTTTTACAGTGTACATATTAGTTTGGCAGATTTCACCTGACCTTGACCTCATTTCTCACTGTATATTATTCAATGATAAGTTTCATTGTTTTTGGTCTATTGCTAACACTAAAAGCAATAGGTCAACTTTTTTTATTGGGGGATGAAATGATTTTAAGGTGTGCATGTCTGTCTGGCTTGGTTTATCTGACCTTGACCTCATTTTCTTGGCCTACTGATAATGATAAGTTTTTGTTATACTTGTACAAGTTGTAGTAATACATCCTCTTTAGGACTATCAACATAGAAATCAATCATGGTTAGTAAAGCAGGCAAAACTTATTAGCTTTTGTGGACTCTTGTTTATTCTCTCCAACAATTGAGAAATGAGATAAGTTATGGAGGAATAATTAGAATAATTGAGTTGACAGTGAACTACTAATGAATATCTTTTGTAAGCATAACAATCGTTTATTAAGTAATGAATGAGAAATGAGTGCAGAAGTTTATAGCTTCTCTTGTATGAATGAAGTGTTAGACATGTTTCTTCAAATTTTACTATTATTCTTATTGGTTGTCAAAACTTTTAGAAAAGCATGTTTCAAAACATTTGTTTGACTATCTTAAAAGATTAGATCTTTTACACCCAGCACAGTCTGGGTTTCGACAAGAACACTCTTGCCAAACTGCCCTTATCAATATCATAGATAAATGGATACAGGATATGAATGATGGTAATATCAACTTAGCAGTCCTGTTGGATTTTAAGAAAGCTTTTGATGTAGTAGATCATGATATCCTCTGTAAAAAACTTGAAATTTATGGATTTGATAATACTGCTGTTTCTTTTTTTCAATCGTATTTGAATGAAAGAACTCAACAAGTACAAATTGGTAATGCTCATTCTGAAAAACTTCATATCAAGTATGGTGTTCCCCAAGGCTCCATATTAGGCCCCCTTCTGTTTATATTATACATCAACGACCTTCCTATTTATATGAAAAATTGTTGCACTGATTTATATGCCGATGATTCAACCTTACATCTTTCTGGTAATTGTTATCAAACTCTTCAGTCAAAGGTACAAGAAGATTTACATGGTGTAGAGGCATGGTGCAATGATAACAATATGTTCATCAATAAAAATAAAACAAAATATATGATTATTGGAACGAAGCAAAGAGCAATGCCACATTACAATGAGAGTTGTTTAACTATTAACAATCAAGTGATACAATCTTCCACATGCGAAAGTCTTTTAGGCATTAAAATTGACCCTTCCCTCACATGGACAACCCAAATTGACTTGATCTGCTCAAAAATATCATCTAGACTATATCTACTATTAAAGATTAAAAAATTTCTAAATCTAGACTGCAGAAAATTATTCTATAATGGTTATATCTTGCCACTTATTGATTATTGTTGTATAGTGTGGAGTAGTTGTAGCAGTGAGGGTTTAAAAAGGATATTAAAATTACAAAAGAGGGCTGCTAGATTAATACTAGAAACAGACCCATTCGCTCCTTCTGCACCCTTATTCAAACACTTAAACTGGATGACAGTTGAACAGAGAATAAAATATCATAAGTTAGTGATGACATTTAAGTGTATTAATAATGATGCCCCATCATATCTTACTAACAAGTTTCATTATGTTTCAGACAGAAATCCGTACCCCTTGAGAAATGCTGTTCAAGGAAACCTCATACTCCCTAAACCAAAAACAGAATTATTCAAAAATCTTTTATGTATTCTGGACCATACTTGTGGAATAATTTGCCAATACCGTTAAGAAATATTACAAATATTAATTCTTTCAAATACAAAATAGCAGATCATTTATTGAAATCAACCTAACTGTATAAATAATATAAAAAACTGATCATGTCATCATGTTTATTTTTTCATCACATTTTATCAAGTTGTATTGAACATTATTATCACACTTGACTTTTTATGCTAATGTATGTATGCAATGTACTAGTATATGTTTGTGTTTTGTTTGATTTTTCATTACGAGGGCCTCAGGGAAGATTAGTTATATAGCTAACTGTGTAACCCTCTTAAAATAAAGTATTGTTGTTGTTGTTGTTGTTAACTCAGGAGTTTCCTGGTATGAGTTAAGCCAGTGTAATAAACTCTATGCAGGAGATCTAGATGTTTTTTAGTACAGAATTTGTATGTGGATGAAGGCATCCTTATGTTGATCTAATACAATTTACTTTTGTTAACAGCCTACTGTGTAGGTAATTGTTACTGCTGATACTAATGTCCTCAAGGTCATCAAATTATTAATAATCATTAACTACCTCCAGATAAACAAATACTAAAAATCAAATCTTACACAAGGTTAGTGACTTTGTTTTCTTAGTGCATTTTTGGGGACAGCACTTTGATTCCATTCATCATTAGTTTTTCCTTGTGTAGAGCAAATGTTTAATCAAATATTCTAGAATTACATAGTTTAGAAAGTTCATTTATGACTTATACAGCATTGATTGTAGTCAGTGAGAAAGTGTTTAGAAGTAGTAGATTTGTTATTTTAAAAAAAGACAAAAAAGACTCTTGTATAATTTACCTAAGACCACCATGTTTTAAAAGTGAATGTTTTTTTCCTTTCCACTCCAATTATTAGTAACTTGCAGAGCAAATCAAGACCATGCAAGGTCTACATGTCTGCAATTGTAAACCTAACCTTTACATCGAACAGTGATCAAGGCTAAGTTTTCTTAGTTTTTTAAGTCGGTTGTTGGTATCTCAGATACTGTAAGCAACTTTGTATGGAATGATGATAAGGTGTACATATCCATCTTGCAAGGTTCGGCGGATCATTAATCATTGCTTGATTTCAAGTTTTTGAGGATAGATCTATTTTTCAGGGTTCTTCTGACCTTGACCTCATTTACATGGTTAATAATTGAGAATATCTCAAAGAGACGAAAGTCCATTCTCAATTTTATTGAAAACACAATGGATAAGCATGAATTGTAATAATTTGTTTGTCTATTTCAGTATGGATGGAGCTGACCTTTGTTTTGAGATAGTTAAAAGAGCATCACTTGGTTTTGTATACAGTGAAGCTGTTTCCAGGTAATATTACATTTTCTGTCATAATGGTAAAATTATTCCAAGAATACTCGTACTAATTTTCATGGAACAAACCAACAAAACACTGAAGAAAAAGACAAACAGCAGTCTACAAAACACTATTAAAAAACTGAAGGCTGTACCTTGACCTATAATGGTTAACTTTTATAAATTGTTATTTGGATGGAGAGTTGTCTCATTGGTACTCATAACACATCTTCCAATATCTATATAAAGGCTGAACTCCCCCCCCCCCCCTCCTTAAAGTGGTGATAATTTAAGGTACTCCAGAAGGTTGAACAGATCCTGCTTCAGATGTTGTATCTGTCATGTTGATCATAGTAAGAACAGAATTCTAGTTAGGTCTCATTTATTGATTGCAAATTCAAAAGGCCAATAAATACACTACACCATGGCCAAAAATAGAAACTACAAAAAAACAAACAACAACAACAAAACTATACACATAAGATCAAGCAACATGGTCCATGCTGTGATAGATATTGTTAATTATAAAGAAAACTTAGCGCTATGTTTTACAATATAATAAAATGTCTGAATAAAAGCTTTTTATATTGCAATGAAACACATGAAAATCCTTTTTATACAACAATAAAGAAAAAAAAAAGAAAATATTGACAATGAATTTAAAATATGGAAATATGCCTCTCATAATACCATATTGTGATTATTGTTTTGTGACTTTACTACAAATGAGCTAAAGTATAGTGTTAGAGTTATCTAAGATGCAGAAGCCTAAGATCCCAATAAACTTAACATTTAACCTTTTAGTTCATTTGTAACCAGTATTTATCATGATTGAAATCTTTTAGCTGCCACAAACAAACAAACAAACTCTCAATTTGTAAGATTTTATGATACAATGTTGACAGAACCTTTTAGAGGAACTTCACTTGGCCTTTTAAGAATTTGAAATTCTCCATTGATTTGATGTGAAGTTACAACAGAGAGAGAATAAGCATTAACAAACATCAGGAGATGTCAGGTTACTAATGAGTTCATACAAACATCTCGTAAATAGAAACAGAAAACAACTCGACAATTAACCTTTTTTGGAAAAGCAGTTGTTGATGGATGTAGTATATTAATGATCCTGTCCATGGACCTATATCTGGTGGCTCCTCTTTGAAATAACTCCATTTGGGAATTAACCTTGCCACCTGACATGTAATATGGAAGTTCAGATATAAAATCTATCTCAGGTCTCCTTTTATTCACATCAAAGAAGTTTTTATAGTGTACTCCTTAACTCAAGGTCATCATGCATTATGGAATGATTCAGTCACAAATAATATGAAAGTCCATCATCTGACAAATCATTTAATTGTAAATCTAGGAAAGGATTTAAAGAAGAAATTGACAGTTTACTTTGACCTTATTCTAAAACAAAAGATGTCTCTATTTAACCTTAAAGTATTTTGGTAGGTGGTAGTAAAAAATGACGATCAAATTACATATAAAAAATAACCTTTATAGGACAGATGAAAAATATTTATGTAACTGAATCTGTCTTTGTAAATAAAAATGTGCCAATGTTAGAATATCCATATGTTAGACTTCAACAATAGTAGGGCTATACTTTACAGTAAAAACAAGACAAATGGCTTTGGAGTATGAGCTATTAAGGTTACATGAAACAATTATTGACTTATGATGTTCAATCATACAATAGATGACTTCTCAGGCATTGATAAAGCTTAAAACCAACAAAATATCAAACTTCTATAATTGCTTCATATTTGTTTAGTCTCTTAGGTCAAATCAAAGGACAAAATCACAGACAAAATCAAAATGAGGTTTACTGCTTTTCTTGTTAAATTGGATAGTCCTTAGGACAGATTTCAGATTAAAAAAAATTATATATATATATTGGGTCACAACTTCTACATGTACTAGTGTTTTTCTATATTATCTTTAAGTCACTTCGAGAGCAATTTAATTCTTGCTCCTTTAATTTACCATTCTCTTGTACTAAGCTATTAATTGACAACAGTTTCTTAATTTGAAGCCATCTAACCATATATTGCTGATATTATCATTGAAATACAACTAACGATATCATTTATAATGTTAAAGTATCTTCATATGAAGATATTATTTTCATCATGATCAATTGTGAATTATGTGTCACTAAGTTCTTGAAATAATCCAATTGAAACTTATATTATGTTACAATTTATCTTGCAATAGCAGTTTTATTTTATAAGAGCAGTGTAAGAACGTTAGAAACTGAAGTGATTATTACTATGGTGAGAATGCATTTATCATTTAATTCATTAATGATACAGAGGAGCTTCGAGGTGTAAGCCATCTACTAGAATGGATGGTAGCAAAAATGTTTTGATGAAGTGAACTAATATCAAACTGATTATATTTTGTAATACAAAAAAAGTAAGATTACATATTTAAAATCTGTTTAAAGAACAGGGCCCTTCTGTAACTGTCTGTCCTTTCATTTGTATAAAAAGAATTAAAACGCGCCCTGGCGTTTTCTAATGATGAATGAACATTAAAAAAAGCTCAAGATAATCTTAAGAAAGTACATGTAACTGATAGATAGTTTTAACCAAGTCCTTAAGGCTATGTTATTAAGCATCTGTAAAGACAACACTTCTCTCGCTAAGCAAAACAACTATTGTTTATAATGGATTAGAAGACAAACATTGAGCTATTCTTACGTAATTATTGAAACTGATTATTTTGTATATGCTGTCTATTGTAGTCATTATCTGCGTCAGATACTGGAAGCGGTACGATACTGCCATGCTAACAATATCATTCATCGGGACCTCAAGCCACATTGTGTCTTGTTGGCATCCAAAGAAAACTCAGCGCCAGTTAAACTTGGTGGTTTTGGTGTTGCTATACAGCTACCTGAATCTGGAGAGCTATCAGGAGGTATATAAAAATGAAAATTAAGTAAAAGTTCAATCAAAGTCATGGAATTCAGTTTTTTTTGTGTATCAAATATGGTTGAAAGCCACCTGATAATCATGGTTCCAGAAAAAAGGACACATGATAGAAAAGGAAAATACCAGAAAACATGACTTGCTTTGATAGAAATGTCAACTCCTGTCCGTAGTGTATTATATAATAAGTGGACTTGAAGAAATGTAAATAAACAAATTAAAGTGAGAGGAGCTTTTTACATTGAATTTCTACATAGATTACAATTATTTACCAGTACTGTTGCAATGGGCACACAGTTTGGAAAGAAATTTATTTTTCCACATTTATTTAGGCATAAAAAAGATAAGTAAATAATTTATAAGAAGGGAAAAAAAGAAAGGAAAAACTAAACTTTTAGAATATGGATTATGTCTTGCATGGTGCTTTCTTTTCCCGTTCACAATAATTTTAACATTAGCATGGTGTTTACTTTCACAAACTAACAATTAAAACATTTATCTGTAGGGCTTTTAAAACCTTGAAACATACATTTAGAAAACTTCTGTTTGAAGTAGCAAGCAACAGGTTTTGAAGTAATTAAGATTTGATATGGATTCTGGTTAATGTCCACATCTATTTAATACAG
The DNA here is from genome assembly GCA_019925275.1 of Mytilus edulis. Classification (NCBI taxonomy): domain Eukaryota; kingdom Metazoa; phylum Mollusca; class Bivalvia; order Mytilida; family Mytilidae; genus Mytilus; species Mytilus edulis. The sequence goes on from CM034350.1 coordinate 5,187,788, forward strand.
ATTGTTGGGGCAATTGGGACTTGTATTGTTGAAATCTATCATAAAAGATTCCAAGGACTCTTGGTGTGGAAATTGTATTTAGAATTCTGGCAAAAAATGTCAATATATGTTTTGCAATTTGTGTCCTTCAGATAAGGTGTTAGGTAACATCTGACCTTGACCTCTTTTTCATGGGTCATTGGTCAATGTTAGGTTTTTATACGACCGCAAAATTTGAAAAAATTTTCGTCGTATATTGCTATCACGTTGGCGTCGTCGTCGTCCGAATACTTTTAGTTTTCGCACTCTAACTTTAGTAAAAGTGAATGGAAATCTATGAAATTTTAACACAAGGTTTATGACCACAAAAGGAAGGTTGGTATTGATTTTGGGAGTTTTGGTCCCAACATTTTAGGAAATAAGGGGCCAAAAAGGGCCCAAATAAGCATTTTCTTGGTTTTCGCACTATAACTTTAGTTTAAGTTAATAGAAATCTATGAAATTTTGACACAAGGTTTATGACCACAAAAGAACGGTTGGGATTGATTTTTGGAGTTTTGGTTTCAACAGTTTAGGAATTAGGGGCCAAAAAAGGGCCCAAATAAGCATTATTCTTGGTTTTCGCACAATAACTTTAGTTTAAGTAAATAGAAATCAATGAAATTTAAACACAATGTTAATGACTACAAAAGGAAGGTTGGTATTGATTTTGGGAGTTTAGGTCCCAACAGTTTAGGAATTAGGGGCCAAAAAGGGACCCAAATAAGCATTTTTCTTGGTTTTCGCACCATAACGTTAGTATAAGTAAATAGAAATCTATGAAATTTAAACACAAGGTTTATGACCATAAAAGGAAGGTTGGTATTGATTTTGGGAGTTTTGGTCCCAACAGAATAAGGGGCCCAAAGGGTCCAAAATTAAACTTTGTTTGATTTCATCAAAATTGAATAATTGGGGTTCTTTGATATGCCGAATCTAACTGTGTATGTAGATTCTTAACTTTTGGTCCCTTTTTCAAATTGGTCTACATTAAGGTCCAAAGGGTCCAAAATTAAACTTATTTTGATTTTGACAAAAAATGAATCAGTTAGGTTCTTTGATATGCTGAATCTAAAAATGTACTTAGATTCTTGATTATTGGCCCAGTTTTCAAGTTGGTCCAAATCGGGGTCCAAAATTAAACTTTGTTTGATTTCATCAAAAATTGAATAAATGGGTTCTTTGATATACCAAATCTAACTGTGTATGTAGATTCTTCATTTTTGGTCCTGTTTTCAAATTGGTCTACACTAAAGTCCAAAGGGTCCAAAATTAAACTTAGTCTGATTTTAACAAAAATTGAAATCTTGGGGTTCTTTGATATGCTGAATCCAAAAATGTACTTAGATTTTTTATTATGGGCCCAGTTTTCAAGTTGGTCCAAATCAGGATCTAAAATTATTATATTAAGTATTGTGCAATAGCAAGTCTTTTCAATTGCACAGTATTGCGCAATGGCAAGAAATATCTAATTGCACAATATTGTGAAATAGCATATTTTGTTTTAATCAGAGTTATCTTTCTTTGTCCAGAATAGTAAGCAAGAAATATCTAATTGCAAAATATTGTGCAATAGCAAGAATTTTTTTTAATTGGAGTTATCTTTCTTTGTCCAGAATCAACTTAAATCTTTGTTATATACAATATACAATGTATATTCACTTTTTACTACCAACTGATAAATTAAAATAATCTTTACCATTCAGTGATAACAAGCAGTTTTTTTACATCTTAATATTTTATGATGTATTTAAATGAGTAGTTATTGTTGCAAACTCCATTAGAAATTTTAATTGAGATTAGTTTTGGAAAAAGGGAAAGGGGGTGTGATTAAAAAAATTGGGTTCAATTTTTCTCATTTGAAATTTCATAAATAAAAAAGAAAATTTCTTCAAACATTTTTTTGAGAGGATTAATATTCAACAGCATAGTGCATTGCTCTAAGAGAAAACAAAAATTTTAAGTTCATTAGAACACATTCATTCTGTGTCAGAAACTTATGCTGTGTCAACTATTTAATCACAATCCAAATTTAGAGCTGAATCCAGCTTGAATGTTGTGTCCATACTTGCCCCAACCGTTCAGGGTTCAACCTCTGCGGTCGTATAAAGCTACGCCCTGCGGAGCATCTGGTTGTGTTTTGGTTGGTCTTCCAAACACTAATAGCAATACCTTATTACCACCTGATAAAGTATATGGTGGCGTTACTTCTATCATTCTTGACTTATGTCCCTTTACATCATTATATGCAAAAAGGGGGGGGGCATTATTTGTGTCCCTTGGACACATTCCCCAATCATTTTCCTTTAAAAAACTAGAAAACATTTGAATAATTAATGAGAGGTTCAAGAAGAGATTGGGATACATTTTTTTAACTTCATACATGGTCAAATGACATCTTCAAGGTCAAATATTTTGAACAATTTGCAGAATGAAATAGGTTTGTTATAGTTTGAGCAATTGTCATTTGGCCCTAACCTGATTTTGAATTAGGTTTATAACACTGAAATTTAGGCCAATAATGTAGAAAACTACGATAGAATCGATTATAATTTGGAAATGTCTATGTTTATAGTTCCTTGACTTTTGGAATAGTTGTTGTGTATTAGTATCCATGCATTGCTGATAGGGAAGACATTTGAGTGGATCAACTCCTGCTTTTGGCTTCATGGAAGTAAAACCAAATTAAGTCTGAGTGAGGGAGTAGTGCATTGCATGGTAGACAGTTTATTGGGCCATTTAACTTTATAATGATGATTGAAGTCTTGAAACAGACAATAAGGAAAATAAACCTTGATTTTCAGCCAATATTAAGACACTGTGTTTATCCTCTAAGACAAAAGCTTGTATTATGTTGGTTTGTCTGGAATACAAATTAATTTCACTATCCAAGCGGGTAGCTTTAGATCTGGTTTTTACTGAGTGGCTATCGTAATTAATTCTCTGGGGTCTAGATAATGTAATCTGGATTGAGAATAAATAGGATGAAAAGATAATTCAACATTAAACACACAAAATCATTTCATTCATGAAACATAAAAAACTAAGAACAGATTAATAGAATAACAATATAACAAGTTTTTGTTGGGAAATATTACAATGAATAGTAATGGCAAATGGATATTTGACGGCTAATAATAATTTAGAGTATACTTTTGTTTTAAATATTTATTTGCTAGTGTATGTATAACATTAGTGTTTGGTGTTGTCCTCTCTGTTGTAAAATTATATTTTTATATTTGAGTAAAAGTAAATTTCTTATTTTGTACTTCTCACTTCTTGCGAGATCACATTTAGTTTTATTTATATAAAAATAAGGAGATGTTGTACGATGACAACCTGTTTTTCACTAGTATCTATTGCAACCTCAATGAAGTTGGCATACAACATCTAGGGGGTGAACCTGTATAAATTTTTACCTGTGAATTTTATTGAGCCTTTGAAGGCTTTTTTTTTTAGAAATTCTGTAATAACAGTGTTTGAAATATGGAATTTGACGTAAAATTATCAAGTTATTTAGAATGAAACAACTTATTTTACCCCCCCCCCCCTCTTTTCCCAACATACAACAACAAAAGATAAATGGTTAAAGTGTGTTAGTTTTAGAATACACTCAGTTTAGAAATGCACTCCATATAATCTGTTTCGTTTTGTAGATATGTTTTCCCATTTTGTTTTGTTGTTTCTCTGCTTGTTATTTGTTTGATGTTGTAAAAAGCATGTTATTGTGTTACAGAGGAGCCTATTCTTTACGGATTGGATCCTTGGGTTGATTTGAGACCTGATTATGTCGGTAAGACCTAACATTACTAACTGTATAGATCATTTTATATGGCATGGCTTATACTATGGGTTAGGCAATAATGGATCATTTCAACACAAAACTTTCCTCAACGTTTTAAAAAAAGATAGAATAATTTTATTTTTTGGAAAAAGGGTGGGTGGGGAGTGTATTGAGCTGGAAAGACAGAGGAGTAAAATACAGAAAAGGCTTTAAGCGTGATTTCAACATTAACTTGTGTCATAATTATTTTCCTCTATAACTGCTATAATAAAAATTAGAGAAGATTTTAAAAACTCTTTACATTTATGGTCAATCAATTTATAAACTGGTGCATAAATACTAGAAGTTTATATCAAAATCTGCTCCTACCTGTCCGAAAAACATTTGCAAACCTTTCAAAAAATCATTTTTTGTATTCCAAAAATAAATATATCTGTACAGACTCAGTTCTTTTTCTAGTATTTGCATGCCAGTCTCCTTTGGTTAAGCAAATATGCTTGGTTTTTTTAACCATTAGTTAATCACATAGTTTGTTACATACTAATGATTAGCACTTTTAGACAAATCCTATAAAACTTAATATGTTTCCTTACTAATACTCACCAAGGATTAAATATGATTGCTGTTTTTGGACCATTCTGCAAAATGGCATAAGTGCACTGTGTGGCAATGTGCATGTATTTGAGTATGTCTTTCAGGGTCATCTTATTGATAACTTATATATTAAATATCCTTTTGCTTCTATTATCTATCTTAAAAGACAAAATTCAGTTTGATTGAAATTCATTGAATCCCCCTTTATAAATAAAATGGCTGCCAACATTAGCTGATGATGAGTAATTGGTGTTTAATATTTAGGTACAAATATTACATGCACATCAGAACAGGACTATGTAAATTATGAACTCTGCTATGTACAAGAAGACAAGACAAGGTTCACTAGGTAGTAGTAGTTCCCAGACACATGATTCTGACTGAGGCAACCAATCATTGCTCTTCAGCCTAAATGCTGTGCTCAGTTTAGAAGCAGCAAATACCAATTTTCAAGTGTTTGGGTTCACTCAGCAAATAATCAAACCCACACACAAGGGGAGCATACTACCAAAAGACAATAGACCATATTAAAAAAAATGGCTGGTAAATTATTGTAACAGACATATTCATTTGTGATACAGTATTGTATTTTCTATCATTTTTAGGCCTTTTTTTTTTAATTAGTTGGTTTACGGACAACTAGTGTCAAAGGTTAGGGTCGGAGGAGGTAAAAAAATAAAAATAAAATAGCAATCTTAGATTTTTTTTTTGTTCACGTATAACTGTTCTGAAAAATTTGAGTTGGAGGGAAAAAAAAAAAAAAATGCTGTTCATTCATGACATTACAGGGTTGAGGAGGAGAAATAGTTTAGCTCTTATCTTGATATGCTTTGCATTTGATGGATGGATGGTCAATTGTTGTTTAATGTCTAGTGGCTAATCAGATGCATAATTAGGATGAGAATATGATAATGAGAAATGAAATGCTAAACTGACACACTGAGCCAGAATTTAAATGTGGTAGCTCACAAGGTAACAGTTCCCCCAAAGATATGTTACCTTATCCAAACACATTATTCTGACTCCTTTAATAATTGCAATTGCAGCGTGCTTGGCATTAACTTTATCATCCATGTTCAGCTTTGCACTTTTTTCTGGAGGTGCTCCTTCATTTACATCAACAAATATAATTTTTGCCCCAAAGGACGCAAGCACTTCTACGGGTGTACTGGTAGGGGTGTCTGCCCTAGTTTTGTTTGGTGGCGAAACTGTTTGTACCTTGACAATGGCAACATTTTCATCAGCCATATTGTCGAATATGGCATCGCCGATTGTTTGCTTAGGTTTGCATTTGATAAAAGTGCTCTCAGTACGTTGACCATCAAATTAATATTCAACTGAAAGTAGATGAAGCCGTCAGACTCCATGGTCCTCCCTCGTTGGGTTTTTGAATTTGTCTGCGTCATTTCGAAGCTTTTCAAAATACGCCGTTCACTACAAACGCTTTATTGACACAGACAAAACGTTTTGGAACGCCTCGGATTTTTTTATTCACAGCACTCGAAAAATCGGGTCGGCGGAATAAAAAACAACACGAAATCAAAATTTTAATTTTATTTCACTTTTAAACAAAATCGGGTCGGCGGATCCGTAAACCAACTAATTAAAAAAAAAAGGCCTTACTTTAATATTAAGTTTGAAATTGCATTGCTGACTTTACTTCTTTCAGGATAGATTTGGGGAGTGTTACAAAAATTGAATTGACATATTTTTGATTTGTTTTTTCATATGGTGTAAATCAATTTTCTCCTGTAAGAAAAGAATGAAACTCTAACAGAAATTTACATGAATTCAGTTAAAAAATAAGTACAATGTTTAAGGATTGAAATTGAACAATTAACTTGAATAAAAGACATCTCTAAATATAGCACATTGATATGATATGGTAGATATTAGATTATCTTATAAAAGTCATATATTTTTCATGTTCCATACTATGAATCAATGAGAATTAGATTAAAAACATGACACTTATTAAATTGTACAATGCAAAATAGTATCAAAAGGAATGAGTGCAAAATAGTATCAAAAGGAATGAGTGCAAAATAGTATCAAAAGGAATGAGTGCAAAATAGTATCAAAGGAATGAGTGCAAAATAGTATCAAAAGGAATGAGTGCAAAATAGTATCAAAAGGAAATGGACAAATGTTATCCTCCAACTCTAATAAACTTTCGTAGAAATACCCTTAGGACAGCAAGAAAAGCTAAAAATTTTGACCTGTGATCAGAAATAGAAAGCAAACTAGTTGATAATATGGTAGATAAGATTGAGAACGGAAATGGGGAATATGCCAAAGAGACAACAACCCGACAGAAGAAAATGGCCTAAGGCCACCAATGGGTCTTTAATACAGCGAAGAAAAAAAAACCTCACCAAGAGGTTGGCTTCAGCTGGCCCCTAAACAAAAATGTGTTGTAGTTGTAGCGAAAATGAACTTCATACTAAACTCCAAAACATATAAATGAATTAAAAGATGCATATATTTACATCCCAAAATACCTGGTAGCGGAACTCAAACGGTACATCACATAATTATTATCCCTCTGATGGATAAAAGATCACATCTTCCTTTAAACCATCGGTAAATTGTTCTGTTCTAGGGGGAAGTGGAAAGGGTTTTCTTGAGTATTTTAAACACAGGACGTCAAGAAAGTTAAGAACAACTTTGCTAGAGACAACAACTTCTTATATGGTGTTATTTTATTGTGATGTTATATTTTACTCTTTTTCTCGCAAAATTACGTAATTCCTAAATCTGCCATAGATGATCATAGATTTGGAGAAAACAAAAATCTGCCATAGATTTGATATATGATTTGTTTGGCATTTGAAACGTCATATTTGCCATAGATTAGAAATCTGGGGTCGGCTTCTCATAAACACTTACGACTAAGAGAGATCCTAAGTCATGTACTTACGATCAGTTTAAGTCGAAAGATATTTTGTGAAACTGATTCCTGCCATAGATTTGAGTCCTACAAATATAAAAAGCGTACACAGAGTTCTTGGTTTCGTATAATGCCATCACTTGGCTTCCACTGTCATTGTCATAAAAGCTTTCTAGATCTTCTTTTCTAAAATAACATAACTAATTTCTATTAAACTTGGGGTGAATGATCCTAATGGTATCTAGTATGAAATATTGTGACTGAAATTGTCAATCAACTCTTTATAGAGTTATTGCCCTTTCAATGATATTTTTTTACAAAAATGGTTATTGTTGCAGAAGTAGATGAGCTACACAGGCTCTTTTTTATATTATTATTCATACCTTATTTGTACCTTAAATTAGGTGTTTTCCTTTTATAAATAAGAGTTGACTATTGTTCAAGTCTACTTGGCCCTCTATAAATTCTTATTTTAGTAATAAAGACAATCAGTTCTCAGACAATTGCTTTGTTCAAGAGTGGATTACTAATAAATGCCTTAAAGCATTGAAGATTTGATTTAGACTTTCAGACAGCTCAAGTAGTATATTTCTATAAAATACGACATCTGTAAAAGAAGGTAAAATGCATTTTATTACAGACTTTGTTGATGGAAAGAAAAGGAGAGTACTTTTGAGTAGCACTGTGAAGTGGTCGCCAAATTTCTACACGAATGAACAATTCTATCATGTTTTCAATATCCGGCATCCATCACGATTTGGAGTATCCAATTTTCTCACGATTACCCAATAAAACGTGTAATAACCGTCAGTCTTAACAAGCAGCATGAAGTGTTCATTACATAGTCCAACTGAAATGAACGATATATTTGATGATTTTTCTGAAAATCTAATTTCTAAGAGGATTTAATTGGAAAATAACAATATTTAGGTACTGCCAGCAGTTACAAAATACAATTATTGTAATTAATTGATATTACAACTGCTGACAGTTAGGATGATTTGGGGAAGATGTGTGTAGGATATCAGTCAGGCAGTAAAACTTATCTCATAACAAATTATACAAGTTTCAGCTAGGGAAATTTATTAATTAAATTCTGCATGAAAAATTTATAATATGTAAATATGAATAAAGAGTTTAAGGTGTTGATGACTCTAATAGATATGAATTATTATCATACACGACCTAAAATCTAATGGGATTTATATAGATAAGATATAAAAGTACAAGATTTGCAAAATCTTGTCTTATTGGTCTGAGACAGTTTGATTTACTTCTATGAATTAGTCCATAATGTAATATTTTTTTTTTATCGAGCTGCAACTTTTGTCGAAGAACTGAATGACCATGAAATACCAAATGTCTTCTGACATCTTAACTGCTTCTATGGTTCTGTTCAATAAAATATAACTTTCAAATATCTTTGAATATCCCAAAACTCCCGTTCACAATATTCCTTCATGATATATTTATCAATATAAATTTAAAGATTTCATAACCTTTTTTGTCTCATTGACATCCATCCATAGTTTTCTTATTTCAGTATTGTATCTTTTTATAAACATTTATTAAAATTTGGTACTGTAAATAAAGCAGAATTGTAAATGTACAAAATTAATGATGATATTTGTAGCATTAATTAATAGTGATAATGTAGCTATTAATTAATAGAAGATAATTGTAGCTATTAAATTTAAAAGATGATAATTGTAGCTATTAATTATAGATGATAATTGTAGCTATAATTAATAGATGATAATTGTAGCTATTAATTAATAGATGATAATTGTAGCTATTTGCTTTATATCAATTTGGAAAGATTTCATGCATATAAAGGGCAAAACAAATGAAGTGTATCAATAAAATATGTTTTCAACACTGTATTAAATATAATGAATGACATGGTGCAATAGAACATAAGTTTAAAGAGGAGGTACCTGCCTAAAACTAAAGATTTTTTTGATGTGGTCATGAAAAAAGTTTTTTTTAGCACAGAGAAAGAAATCAGATGTATTACATGTATAAACATTTATGTCTCAGATAAGTGATTGAAAGTCATGTTTATTGTTCCAGTTAGGTTGTTCATCAATTTAAGGACTATTTATAATCTTTCAATATTTATACTTATATCTTTGTAATATTAATTTTGAATAAAAGTGAAATACATATGAAATCTGACATATTTTGCAGGTAGAATAGGTACACCCAGTTCATGGCTCCAGAGATTGGAACCGACAGCCGTATGGTAAACCAGTAATATTGTGGGGTGTGGCATCATGATGTTCATACTGCTGGGTGGCTATCCACCATATGTAGGAACCAAAGACAATCTTTTTCATCAAATTGTACAGGGAAAATATCATGTAAGTTCATTTTCAGGGTCTTGAATAGACCATTGCGCAACTTTAAGATTTTTCAAGAATTTTTCAATCTAAATAAAACTGATCTCAAGGATTGTCGTATTGTACAAATTTAAAAATGAAAAAAAAAAGAAATAAGAAAAAACAAAAAACAAAAAACAAACAAACCTATGTTGTGTTAAATATTCAATCACAATCCAAATTCAGAGCTGTTGTGTCGATACTTGATCAACTGTTCATGGTTTAGACCTCTGCTGGAAATTCTGGTTTGCTGTCACTTTGACAGCCTTTTGTTCAATATTTATATCAGTTACACTTGCTAAATATCATAAAATGTGTAAGCTTGCCATTTATGTACCAATTGATTGTACCATCTTTTGTCCATCTGATCACTTTGTGTTTCTTGCTGGATACTGTTAAATTTAGAAGGAGCTTTACTCATCAAAGAAGATAAGTTAAAATTAGCATCTCTTTGGTCAGGTTGTTGTCTCTGAAATCTTCCTCCTTTCCATTCTCAATAAATTTGGAAATGTAGAAAAATTTTGTGAAGCATGGCTTATTCTTTATGAATGTTTGGGCTTTTGGTATGATTCCTTACTCACTTATTGTTCTTTCATTTATTATGACTTATATTTCAGCTAATGTTTATACATTTATTTATGCCTTCTATTACAGCTAAGAAAACATTGGATGACAATATCCAATCCCGCCAAAGATTTGCTCAGTAAATTGTTGGATGTTAACCCTAACGACAGAATTACAATAGAGGAAGCTTTACAACATCCTTGGATAAAGGTAGAGGTTAAACAATGTATACAACATTTCAGATGGGAAAAGGGGGGGAGGGGGGTCGTATAAATAATTACAATACAGGAAGCTTTACAACATTTTTGGATAAAGGTAGAGATTATACAATGTATTAAAAATGTTGGAGGTGGAGGTTATACACTGTATTCAAAACATTGGTGGATTAGAAGGGGGGTCAACACTAGTACTGTATTCATAATGTTGGTGGATATATTAGGAGGGGGAGGTTATACAATGTATAACATCGTTGGATCGGAGGTGGGAAGTTATACACCTAATTGACTTATTTCATTTTGTCACAATAAGGCTATCAAATCTGTTACAACAAAAAGGAGTCACTAGTCTGATTTTGATATAAGTTGTTACAAGGACCAGTTACTGTCACGTATGAATATACTATTGACTAAAAATGTTCTCTGAAAACAAACTTTAATTATTATATTTTTGCTGTTTTATAGCAAGAAGGAAAAAGGACATTTGTGATGAACTAGTGATGTCCTTAAATTCTAAAGATTGTCTTTCTTCTATGAATCTTAATTTTTCTAGCAATAAATTACTTCACCAATATTCACTGTAAACCTAAAGTTTAAGTTTCAAATGTATATATAAAAAAGAAGATGTGGTATGATTGCCAATGAGACAACTATCCACAAAAGACCAAAATGACACAGACATTAACAACTATAGGTCACCGTACGGCCTTCAACAATGAGCAAAGCCCATACCGCATAGTCAGCTATAATAGGCCCCGATAAGACAATGTAAAACAATTCAAACGAGAAAACTAACGACCTTATTTATGAAAAAATATGGACGAAAAACAAATATGTAACACATAAACAAACGACAACCACTGAATTACAGGCTCCTGACTTGGGACAGGCACATACATAAATAATGTGGCGGGGTTAAATATGTTAGCGGGATCCCAACCCTCCCCTAACCTGGGGCAGTGGTATAACAGTACAACATAAGAACGAACTATAAAAATCAGTTGAAAAAGGCTTAACTCATCAGATGGAAAAAAATAAAAATATATGTATTTTCATTGTTTTTAAAAATAATCACTGTGTTTGAAATCAAGCTTCAATGATGCATATACACAGGAGCCACAATGGTGTACTGTAAACCAACTTATTTTCGCAGATTCTTTATTACGCGTTTTAACTTTCTAGCCAATGTCATTTCTCAAAATTACCTTGATGATGATAAGAATGAATCCTAGTTTCACATATTCGCGTAATTTTTTACTTGCTAAAACTAGTTGGTTTACAGTATTTTATACATATTATTCATTATCATCCTTCATAATACATAAAAAAAACCAATAGGAATCACCAAAAATACTGGACAGTACAACATAACACATTAACCAGTTTTTCATGTGTAAAAACCTCCCCTTTACTTGTGGTAAGACTAAAACACTAGAAATACAAACATGTAACATGAACTATTATATATACTAGTAACCTGCTGTATGATAGGTCAAACTATTCAGATTGAACATCAAGTTTATATTTTGTTTTATAGGATAGAAGTAGAATTCCAAAAGTTCACTTGCAAGAAACAGTAGAAGAATTAAAAAAGTTTAATGCAAGAAGAAAATTAAAGGTAAACTGATATTCCTGATTTTGTTCAGTATACCTTTATAGACTTAATAAGGGGATTTTTTTCCAAAGTAAGTGTTTTATAAGCTACATATATTTAACATAAGCTGAAGGAACATACCAAGAATCAGTAGCTCCTCTTACAACTGTTAAAAGCGATACTGAAATGTACATGATTTGTAGTATTTTTCTCTTGAAAATCATTTTTTAAATTGATTTTAGATGACTTTACAAAAGAAAACTTTTTTTAGCAAGTCAATCTGGCTCCAAGTCAACAATCCATTGTTTATAATGGGTCCAAATTTTGAATTGAATTGAAAGCTTATAATCTAACCATAGGAGATCTGTAAACTGCTCAGAGAAAGTATATAAAATTACCATTTTTCATCAACACACAAAGATGCACCAGTTATTTATAATCAACTTGCACAATTTTTAACCTAGATCCATGAAATTTCACAGAAGGATTGCAAAGCACCTGCCATTATGAGATTGCTTGAAGAATTTGTCCATACTTTTCAAGACTTGGGATCCTAGTGTATTTTGTTAAAGGGAAACTTCGCAAAAAAATCAAAAATTGATATTATGTTCATTCTGTATAAAAATGCTCAAATTCATAGATATTAAAGTTTTATTCCGCTAGATAAGCGATCACCATCGATTTTAAATTTAGAGTATCAATTATCTGCATTGCCGCCATTTTGTGTTCTTTCCCGATTAATGAAACGATATGTCTATAAACCACAAAGAAACAAAACTACAGTAACCGATGTAGTCGTAATTGCGTGTCGATATCTTGTCAATCGTACGGTTGTTTTATCCGACTAACTAACTTGATACGGACAATATTCTTTAAATTACCATGGTCTGTTGTTTCTAAACTTGATATTGGAATTAGGTGAAAAGTCAAAGTTGAAATCATAAATAAGTGTTCCGTGATAATTGTTTTCGAAAATCTAATTTGTTCATAATTCTTTAAAGTAATAAACTGTTTTCAAATAAATTTTGATCTTCCCTCTTCTGATCACCAGCATGGCTAAAGGTATTACTTCCAAAGGTATTGTGAGGGGTGTGAGGTGACACGTCCAGGTATTCAAGCGATTTCCTGTCGGGCTTGCAAGTTCACGCATCGTTTCACTTCTGCAGGTATTGATCAGTGTACACGGCTGATAACATTTAACTTTCCATTTTGAACTATCAGATGTATAATATACAACTCTGTCTTACTTGTCATTACCAAACTCATACGCCTGTTTATAAATAACATTTCTGGTGTAAAGAATATTATTCATAAAAATATAAATAATGCCCAAAAAATAAGATTTGATGAAATTAAAATCTATTTAAATATTTTTTCCAAGGGTGAATTTGGGAAAATATAATATATACTCATTGTCAAAAGTGAAGGACAGATTGGAACATACCAGAAATATTGATTTAAAAAAATGTACGTACTTGCCGACGATTCGTTTATACGACTGGATAGAAAGTTACGGTACTATAGCGCAATTTAAAATATATACATGTACCTGATATTCATATGATGAAGACATAATCTTTTAATCAGTTTAATTTAGGTCTGGAGCTTGCATGTCAGTTAACTGCTAGTAGTCTGTTGTTATTTATGTATTATTGTCATTTTATTTATTTTCTTTTGTTACATCTTTTGACATCAGACTCGGACTTCTCTTGAACTGAATTTAGATGTGCGTATTGTTATTCTTTTACGTTTCTACATTGGCTAGAGGTATAGGGGAGGGTTGAGATCTCATAAACATGTTTAACCCCGCCGCAATTTTGCGCCTGTCCCAAGTCAGGAGCCTCTGGCCTTTGTTAGTCTTGTATGCTTTTAAATTTTAGTTTCTTGTGTATAATTCGGAGTTTAGTATGACGTCCATTATAACTGTACTATTATGCATATTTTTAGGGGCCAGCTGAAGGACACCTACGGGTGCGGGAATTCTCGCTACATTGAAGACCCATTGGTTGCCTTCGGTTGTTGTTTGCTCTATGGTCGGGTGGTTGTCGCTTTGACATATTCACCATTTCCTTTCTCAATTTTATGTATACATTGAACATAAGAAAAAAAATATATTTTGAATAAATAGGGGTAAAAGTGTTGTAAATAGACTAGTCCACGTATGCCAACAGTATGTAATCATCGAATGTCAATAGACTATTGTATACCAGAAGAAGAAGAGAACCAATTTAATTTAAATACAGGTCGATGTATAACTTTTGCTTTGGTTCATTGAAGTTGTGGACATATTAAAATCACAGATTTATAATTCAATAAGATTGTTCCCGAACAAAGGAAGGAATTCGTCATCACAATTGTTATATATGCCACTGGACAAAGACTAGTTATCCCGAAGGGATGTGAATATATTGCTGGGAAAGTTTTGAGTATCAAAGTTTCAAATTAATTTCGGGATTTTTTTCTTTCTTGGTATTCAATAACAGAAAAAAGAATAAATTACTTGTCCGCTAAATAGGGGTATTCTTGTCAGATGAAAGACTTTTAGTTATATTTAAAAAATAGGGAAATATGACATTAAATTGGTTCGGTCTTTTTTTTAAACATCGTTAAAAAGATGTGTGTCTAAGGTGAACGCCACAAGAACCCTGTAATACTAACTGTGTACGAGAGTATAACATGTAAACATTCCTTCTCAATAATATGGTTGTATTGGAAATCTTTTCATACAGATTGACAACTCATTGTCCGATATGCATGTAATATTTACCACATGACGCCCATAGTTCTTTCTACCATCATCATCTTATTCTTTGATATTGCTGTCAACATCGATGGTTCACACCCAAACAAAATGGGAGTAATGGACCTTCAGAGCTTCTCCGTGTTATACACTTGTGAAATATATAGACGAAATTTCTGTATTGAAATGAATATACATCTCACAAACAGGATTTTCAAATAACGATTTTGAGTAATCACCTTACAAACCAATATAAACGTATGGCAAGATATAACCATGAAGGAATTTAGTTTTTGTCAGACACAAGAACTCATCACTATCATAAACGTATACGTATATATGCATACAATTTCAAATATCAAGAACAAGCGGTCGATGTCGATAGCCCGTTTTCTAACTGTTCAAGTTAGACATGTCACTTGTTCATTCTTGAAAGCCTTCATATTCCCCGTCTAACGATGGGAACTGTTTCTGATTGTGTTGACTATAAATGCTTGTATGGTAATTCTGTCGTTTATCTGTATAAGCGGTTGCATTTCCTCTCCTTTCCCAACAAACAAATGAACGAAACGCTACTAGTCTGCTTACTCTGGAGCTCATCCTCAATGGCTATATACGTCAGGAAACTTACATGTATACTAATAATGATTGTTTCAAGAACAACGATGTATGACGAACTATTCTAAATTCGTCAATATCAGTTATGCATGACTAAAATATAACTTTTATTACAACTACTGTATTACTTATTTGGATTCATGACGGCTATCATGTTCAACATTGCACAAATATTATCATAGAATTAAAAAAAATAATCCTCAAAAATCCTTAAACAAAGATAATGCCTTAGCTTAGATAATTGTTGTTTTTTCACAAAAAGTTCGTGTAAATGATTGTCAAATGAATTTAATTATGTAAGAATAAAATGTTAAAAAGAAACTAAAAAAAAATCATGTATGTGGTATTCTTTTGTCAATTAAAAACTTTAAAATTGCAATAGTTTTATTAGCATTTAAACACAGCCAGATTTGAATACAAGATAAGAAATTCCGGTAAAGTCAATGATATCAAACAGATGTACAAATCAATGGTATATCAAATTGGGTAATATTGCATTTAATTTTTATTAAAGATTAAAACTACTATTTGTTACTTCATATTTGAATCTTTACGCCAATTGCCGCTAAGAAAGTAATCAGAAATTGTTTCCTTTTATTTTTATACATTTTCGGATTTACGAATCTGAATTTTATTTTCAATTAATTTACACAATTTAATTATTGAAACTTTATTCTCATCGTGTATTAAATCTTAGTGTATTAACATCGTGACATCAAACTCTTTCTAATCCTTTCTGTTTATCCTTTCCAAATAACAATGTACGCTAGAACTCACACCTGCGGCTAAATAGCTACAAGGTAAACGAATTGACCTCAAGCCGAGAAATATACAGTGACCTTTACAAAATAATATACACACTCTGCTCACACTCTGCTCACACATTAGTTGCATTGAAATGATTATCAAAACAATAAGGGTAAATAGAACTGAAATATTTTCACTTCAATATCAGTAAAAATGTTCAATAAATATTTTATGAATAAAATCTCAACAATAATTAATTAATTTTATTCAAAAACATTTACTAGAGATAATTTTATAGGAGTTTAATTCAATCAATACAAAACGGTATATGCATATTCATTTTCGTTCATTATTATATTGTGGTTAATAACTACGACCATTCGTCAGCTGTGCGCTTTTAATTACGTATATTGTCGATAAGCTATAAGAGTTAAACAGATTTTATTTTTTCCCAGAATTCAATAAATCGGGCTAATACGTCACGACCCACTCGAGAATTCAACAAAAAAAGTTACAAATACTTGATTTTCTCCGTTATTAGATGAAATATAAATTTAAAACTTTGCAAATGTGTTTTTTATGTTAAGATGAACATAATTAGATGATAAGTAAAAAATCGCGGAATTTCCCTTTAAATAGGCATAATTTCAATGGTAATTTAATTGGAATTTCACCATTCTAGAGTTATGCCTATTTACAAATAGAAAATTGCTGATTTTTTTGTTTCCATTCTCTAAATTTAGATGGTCTCAACCAAATGTCATTAAACTTATACACAACGCTCATTTCCACAAAACACAGATCAAGTTTGAATTTTACCATTCTAGAGTTATGCCTCTTTTTAAATGAAAAATTGCCTAATTTTTCATTTCCGTTCTCTAAATTTAGTTTGTCTCATCTAAATATTATGAAATTTATACACAATGCTTGTTACCACAAAACACAGATCAAGCTGATCAAGTTAGAGTTTTGGTGGCATCACTTTTACTGTTCTAATTTAATGCCCCTTTACAAATATATTTTGTGAACACAGAATGTTTTTGGGGAGAGAGGCTGAGCTGCACAACATGCTTAACTTTCTAATTCTATGGTAATATTTTGTGGAGAAGGGGGTGATGAGTTGAAGTGAGTACCTATTTTGTGTAATGCTAGATTCCTGAAACTTCACAGAAAGATTGATTGCACACATCATAGATTGAAATTATGTAAATGCTATGATGGTGTGTTTGGGGAGCATGTTCCCATTTTAGCTCACCTTGCTAAAAGGCAATGTGAGCTTTTGCAAACAATTGGCATTTAAAGTAAACTTTTTTTATGCCCCACCTACGATAGTAGATAGGCATTATGTTTTCTGGTCTGTGCATCCATTCGTTCGTTCATCTGTTCGTCTGTCCGTTCGTACCACTTCAGGTTAAAGTTTTTGGTCAAGGTAGTTTTGGATGAAGTTGAAGTCCAATCAATTTGAAACTTAGTTTTTATGTTCCCTATGATATGATCTTTTTAATTGTAATGCCAAATTAGAGTTTTTACCCCAATTTCATGGTCCACTGAACATAGAAAACAATAGTGCAAGTTTCAGGTTAAAGTTTCTGGTCAAGGTAGTTTTGGATGAAGTTGAAGTACAATCAACTTGAAACTTAGTAAACATGTTCCCTATGATATAATCTTTCTAATTTTAATGCCAAATTAGAGTTTTCAGCCCAATTTCATGGTCCACTTAACATAGAAAATGATAGTGCGAGTGGGGCATCCATGTACTATGGACAGATTCTTGTTTCCTGATGTTTCAAAAACTAAAATGATTAGAACAAATTTGATTTGGTGAAAAATAACAAACAGGTCAAGTCCTAATCCTTTTTAATTGGAAACCCACAAAGGAGTTATTGTCCCGGTAATCAACTAATCCTGCAGATTTATACCAAGATTCTTGACACTTTACAGACTGTTTTCACACTTATTGAAGTTTTGCAGTTCCCTGTATGGAGGTGTTAAAAGAAATATTTTCCAAATTTTCAAATGACATTTCTATATTTTTAAATGTTCATTATAGACTGTTTTACATTATGACATTTTTTTGTAACCTGGCAAATTGAGTCTTTTGTCCTTTTTTTCCCTCTTTTGTCTAAAATTGATTAGAATGGAAATCTTAATATATATTATGCCTTGTTGATGAACTTCAAAATATTATCATTTACCTTTTACTTCTATTTTTAGCTTATATTGACATAGTTTTTCTTATCTCTTAGAAAATTTCCTGTTACTAAATTTGAACAGAATGAGTCATTTTTGTGTTAAATGATTTCCTTTTATAGAACTACAGAGTAAATTGGTTGTTTGTATGCCAGTTTGTTTGTATTTCAGGGTGCTATAATGGCAGCTGTTTCCAGTTCTAAATGGAACACATTTTATAACGATCCTCCAGATATGGCAGAGGATGATATAACCTCAGCTGGTAAATATTTTTATCTTCATGCATGTTTTATTGTTTATCTATTAATGAGCAATTTATTTTTCCATATTATACTCAAGGTAGTATTATGTTCTTACCTAATCTTCTAAATCATTGTATGTATTTACATAAAACCAACGCAGAATTATTTTTATTTACAAAAGATCATTTTTAAATAAAAAACAAGAAAAATATTCTTCCTACATATTTAGTCTAAAAATGTAAAACAATTCTTCAGTTGATTCAAGAAGTTTAAATTAGGAGATAATAAAACAAAATAAACACAGATTTCCTTAAATGGTCTACAAGTTAATGGTAATGTGTGTTAGTATCGGCACTACCCATCTGGTTTTGAACAAATGATACATGACGGTTGTACAGTCTGATTTAGAAAAAGTGGCATAAACAATTTTGTTTCCATTTTCGCATTACACTAAAATGTTCCAAGGCTAAAAAAAATGAATTTAATGTGTTGAGCTTCACTTAATGATAAGTTATAAATGCAGTTGTTTTATGGGTTAAAACTAAGCATACAGTTCAACTTTGAATACAATATTATTTGTAACTAAAAGGAATTAGTATTGTCATAATTGATAGGTTTATTCTATTCTTTTAAATTTGAGAATTGAAAAAATCGTCTATCATTCTTTCTGTTTTTGTAAATTTACTATTAGCTGATGCTAAAATATAAATACAATATAAATCCTCTGTCAAAGGGAAATAACTTAAATTCTTTTTTTGCTTAAATTTTCTGATAGTCTCCCTTCATGTTTATTATAAAGTTATTACTTGATAATAATTAATTAAATATACCTGACACAACAATTATTACATAGTCATAAAAGTAAGGTTATAATTTGTTTGATTACAAATAATAAAACTTATATACACACTCTTTAATACTAATAATTAAAGTGTAATAGTTATGAAATAAAATATGCCTTTAAGACAGAATAATAATTACTTGGTCATAATGGTAAACTTATAATTACAATACACTATGGTTTGTGAGGAGCCAAGTCCTGCCATACTTGCTGAAGTCTTTGTGGAAGGGAATGCTCATAGGCATACAGAAAATCCTGTTTTATTTGGTGTTGAAACCTGCATAAAAGCTAACAAAACCTTTTAACAGACTTATTAAGAAGGGATATAGTTACCGTACTGTTGTCAGGTAATTAAAAATGCATATTTTGGCTTTAGTATTGATTCACTTATAGGGTCTTTGCATAGGAACTAAACACATTTATTTAAAAGGCAGTTGTTGGCATGACACGGGTTATGTTCTTCTCATATATTTTATGATAGTATGATACTAAACCCCTAACAGGAGGGATTGTGCCTGATATTCATATGATGAAGACATAATCTTTCAATCAGTTTAATTGAGGTCTGGAGCTGGCATGTCAGTTAACTGCTAGTAGTCTGTTGTTATTTATGTATTATTGTCATTTTATTTCTTTTCTTTTCTTACATCTTCTCACATCGGACTCAGACTTCTCTTGAACTGAATTTTAATGTGCGTATTGTTATGCGTTTACTTTTTATATTGGCTAGAGGTATAGGGGGGTTGAGATCTCATAAACATGTTTACCCGCCGCATTTTGCCCTGTCCCAAATCAGGAGCCTCTGGCCTTTGTTAGTCTTGTATGATTTTTATGGCCCGCAAGGAAGTTGTCGGTGCCATATAGTTTACCCTTGTCCTGTATTCCGAAATTCGTCATTCCGTAACAACCATTATACAGAGTCTTTTTCTAAACACCTTCAGATATTGGGCTGATTTTTTGTATGTGAGTTAACATGAAAAGTTACAGATCAGTTTAAGTTTTGTTCAGCTCCACTAATTTTTGCCGAAATTAGGGGCGTGGACTTTAATAAATTGTTGAAAATCACAGTTATACAGACTTTTTTTTTAAATGCTTTCAGATATTGGGCTAATTTTTGGTATGTGAGTTACTCATGATGAGTTACAGATCAAGTTTAAGTTTTGTTCCGCGGTTTACAACTTTGAAAATTGTTGAAAATCACAGATTAGACTTTTTTTCTATATACATCCAGATTTTGAGATTTTAAGACTACCATCATGTTTGTGTCCACATGTGTTATTGAAATTGCAGATTTTTCAACTTTTTGAGACGGGCCATTGGTGTCGCTTTAACACATCTAGTTAATTTTAGTTTCTTGTGTATAATTTGGAGTTTAGTATGACATTCATTATCACTGTACTAGTATACAAATTTTTTAGCGGGTCAGCTGAAGGACGCCTACAAGTGCAGGAGTTTCTCGCTACATTGAAGACCCATTGGTGGCCTTCGGCTGTTGTCTGCCCTATGGTCGGGTTGTTGTTGCTTTGACACACATAGGCGGATCCAGGGGGCCCTTGGGAGCCCGGGCCCCCCTTTTGTGGGAAACAAATTTGGTTGATTATATAGGGAATCACTGAAGCATGACTGGAGCGGGCCCCCCTTAGGTCAGTCAGTGAGCCCCCCTTATGAAAAGTTCTGGATCCGTCACTGACACATTCCCCATTTCCTTTCTCAATTTTATCTCAAGTATTTTATTTTACTAAAAAATTGTATCTTGTATGTGTGATATACTGTGACTATGTAATGAGTCCTGTTTTATTTTGTGTAAGGAGCTGTGTCTTGGATGTGTGATATACTGTGATTATGTAATGAGTCCTGTTTTATTTTGTGTAAGGAGCTGTGTCTCAGGTGCTAGATTCATTAGAAGAGATACAGTGTCTCACAGATTGTTCCGAACAAGAAAAAGACCTCATCGAAAAAGTTTTCCAAGATACCAAACTACATGCCTTATTAAATGTAAGTACTTTCACTATTATTATTGTGGTAGAAATATTCCATATCATATAGATGATTGATGGTTTTAATCATTTCAACCATTTAATTTCTGTTGACAGTTACTTCAATGCTGATGGTTGGTAAAGATATTTGCTATTGAAATACTTTTAGTTTGAAATTACCTGTAATAGTGTATTGACAAAACGTATATCAATGCACACTATTTAGTCTAAATGAAATGACAACGTTACATAGGTAAAATAGCGATAAACAGATTATCATTGGTCATTCAACTCGATTGCCTTCTCGCTTTCGTGTCATATGGAATCCAAACATACTCCATATTCAGATGCTAGATACTTCAATATTCATAATTATTTGAGTACTGTAATAAAAGATGACAGTAATTTTGATATTCTCAAGATTACTTTGTATCCTTTTCCCTGATCAGAAAAAGATAAAATATTTCATTTGCTTCAGAAACTGAAATAAATAGTGTTAAAAATGTCAAATTTAATTAAATTAACAAAAATGAAACCTTGAATTGCCTCCCTTTTCTCCTATTATCTGTTACTATTACTGGTGTTTAATGATTTGCATAATTTGGAATCCTTTACTACTTGTTACAAGCACTTACAGTAGTGATTCTGTTTACTTTCTGATAGAGAGTTCCCTAGACTACTTTTGTACCAATATAATTATAGATTATCGATTGATTTTCTCGCTTGAGCGGGACAGCGTAAGTGAGAAAGGCAATCGAGTTGAGATGACCAATGATAATCTGTTTATCGCTATTTTACCTATGTAGACGTTGTCAATTTCATGTCAATTTCGTTAGCAATGCCACGTGCCTGCTTAGTTTCTAGCGATGATTTTCCATCTCAAGCGAGTAGCATGATATGAAAAATTATCACAAAAAAGATCAAAGGAAAAATGCACAAAATAGCGATAAACAGCATTACACTATACACATCAATGTGTAAACATTATATACATAACATATGGTTAAAAAAAAAAAAAACCTATAAAGAATTCACCATATTTTGTTGGAAGTTATTGATGAGTAAATTGCACCATTTTATTTGTAATAATTTTACATAGAAGTCTGTAATATTTTATGGTAATTGAAATGAATATGTAAAATAGACATTTGACTTTGCAACTTCTGTAAATGAAATGAGAGTAAGCATGTGACATGTTTTTATTCTTAGTTCAATGGTAGTTAGTGACGGGTACAATGATAGAACATTGGATTAGTTTACAAATTATATTAATTACAGGTTTCTGTTTGAACATTACTATTCATTTCTTAGTTAAATGGAACATAACTATTCATTTCTTAGTTAAAGATACACTATTGAATCATCTCCTCTTTATATCTTAACCAGAACCCTCACATTGAATTATAGCACCTAGCTTTGTAACTGTTATAGGGATTTTAGTATAAAAATAGAATTTGAATTCAAATAAAGAGCATATGTAATTTACTAACATCAAAGTATTGAAATATGGATAGATGTCTCATTGGCAATCATATCACATCTGAAAGTATGAACATGTGGTATGATGCCGATGAGACAACTCTCTATAACAGACCAAATTACCTAGAAATTAACCCCAATAGGTCACTGTTAGGCTTCAACAATGTGCAAAACCCAAAACAACACATCTAGCTTTAAAAGGTCCTTTCAAGGAAAATGAAGAATTTTGGCTCTCTTTAATTTCTAAACTGCCACATGAACTCACCAGAAACCGAGGATGTTTTCAGGTGCTATGCAAAGGGTTAGCTGATCCTATGCCACATATGACATCTGACATTATTAACAAGTGTTTAGGTATTACTCAATAGCCAGTTGGTAACTGACTCTATTTAACCCATAGACATAAAAAAAAATCATATACAATCGGTCATATAATTTTCTTTTACCCAAAATTTAAGTATTTTTAGCTGGGTCTGGCTAATCTTGTCAGTACCTTACGACGTGCAGTAATGGGCGGATCCAGGCTAAAGTATTTTGTGAAGATTACATAAACTAATGGCAATTTTTTCCCTAGTGATATTTTGTTTTAAAAATAAATATCCTGGTAATTGTCAAATGAAGTAAGCTGGTTCCCATCATCTTTCTCTTTTTTAATATGAAAATAAGGTGATATGTGCCTGTG
Source organism: Mytilus edulis (assembly GCA_019925275.1). NCBI lineage: Eukaryota > Metazoa > Mollusca > Bivalvia > Mytilida > Mytilidae > Mytilus > Mytilus edulis. The sequence goes on from CM034350.1 coordinate 5,211,343, forward strand.
CCAAGTCTGGAGCCTGTTATTCAGTGGTCATTGTTTGTTGCTTGTATCACCTAATTGTTATTTGTTTGTTATTTTGTACATATATCAGGCTGTTAGTTTTCTTGTTTGAATAGTTTTACATATGTCATTTTGTGGTTTTATATAACTTGCTATACAATATGGGTTTTGTTCATTGTTGAAGGCTGAATAATCACCAATACAATGTTTGTAGTGGTGGGGGGTTGTCTTATTGGCAATCATACCACATCTTATTTTCACATGTGATATGATTGCCATGAGACATCTATCCATATTTCAATACTTTATTGTTTATAAACTGCATGTGGCTATACTCAACATTTGAGAAAAAAGCGTGGTATGGAAAGAAGAAACTGAAGAAAGATGGGGAAAACTAAATTTGTTGTAAAGTTTTAAGTTTTGTGAAAGACTAATGATTTGACATATAAATTAAACCTGCATTATTAGAAAACAGATAGAAGTGAGCATATCTTGGACAGATACAATTTTATAACAATATTTCATTAATGCAAAATATACCAAAGTGCCAAAGTTGATTAAAGGTGTCAAGAGTTGAGAAGAAATCAATGATTTTAATTTGAATATTGACAAGGATAGATGGTTGTGGCTCTTTTCAATTCTTTGTAGGAATTGTTTGCAAATTAAACTTGCTATGCATTAACAGAAGAAAAAAGTAAATTAGTTGTATAGCTTTTAAAATTAAGAATTAAGACTGATCTTTTGGGATTGGCTTGATATTTGATGCTGTTATAAACTTAACAAAACAGTTTTAAATGAGTGATGTACAGACCTTGAAACAGAAATGTTTTTCTCAAATGATATTTATGGTAAAAAATGTTTGAGACAGTAATGAAAAATAACCAGAATGACACAAAGATTTAGGACCAAGACAAAATCCATGTCTTTGCTCATTGTTGAAGGCTGTACCATCATCTATAGTTGTTAATGTGTCATTTTGGTCTCTTGTGAAGAGAAAAAAACTGTTGTCATTGACTGGGTATATATGAGAAATAAAAAGGATATTGTGTGTATGATCATGACTATGTTGAGATTTGGATTATGATCTTTTCACACAAAGAAAATTAAAGCTGTAGCAGAATTTTTAGTTTATATAGGAAGCAATTAGCTATAAGATATTCTAAAAAAAAAAAAAAGCAAAGAGATGTGAATCATCAAAAAAAGCAATTTCTAAATAGATTTTGTTCTTCTTGTTGCTTCATAAATGTATTTAGAGAATAAATATTTGAAAGTATATTGTTTATATATGATATGCTCTGTATACTAACTAAACCTGCTCTTGATAACCCAAAAGGATGAGTGAGGGTAAAAATAAGTAGCAGCAGAATAAACAATTTATTACAATAACACCATACCATAGACCATAATTATTGTTTTTAAGAAAATTGGAAATGCCAAATCAAGGCACTGAACCATAGATTACAAGATGTAATACTGGACTGAAACAAACATCTTATATTTATAGATAAACTAAGCGTACCAGACTGAAAAATGAGTCGATCTGTGAAATTTATCAATTAGTTGTAGAGATTGTTTAAACCACTGATTAGACTGGTTTAATTGATCATTTTATCCTGATGACTAATTACTGTTGAAGTGTAAAGGTGACATCTCTTTTCTTTGATGAGAAGGTTTTGCATCTTTAGCTTTCCGATTGACTTCCCAATCAATTCAGATAAATGTAAAAATGTTACAGACTGCTTAAGTGTATTCATGTAGAATCCTAAAAGCTTTTTGGAATATTGAACATAATTTGATTTTAATTTTAACCAAATTCAGTCCTTTAATCTGATTACAGGATAATTTGATTGTAGAAATGGCCTTTAGAACCAGTCACCACATTGTGGTTAGTTAGGTAATGCTGCTTTAACTGGCTTTAAAGATGGTCACATGGTTTTACACACATCATTTCTCTTATTTCACCTGCCACTTTACAAAATTTCAAAAGTGTGTGGTTTCTTTTCTTTTTAGATAATTGTTCATTATAGATTTTTTTGTAGAATGCAAGCAATATTTCTAATTGTTGGATCAAGGTAGTCTGTGCCAATTTGCTATAGGGTTTGTTTGGCTGAAAGCACTATATATTCAACTAACAAATCTGTATATTTCTGTCAGTTTGAAAGACCTTTTGTCTGACATTTTGTTGGTCAGACAGAGTTTGGGATACACTGTGACATTAAAAAAATATGAGAGTTAGAAAATCAAAGAAATAATTTTGCTACATTTATGTTGGTTGTTACTGGGATTAGAGAAAAAATGTAAATGCAAATTGTGATTAAAAGTTAGGCCAAAAAAATACAAAATGGATATTCAAACTCATAAGTTGAAGACAAACTGACAAGACCATGAATAAAAAAGTAAAAGACTGTTTACATGACCTAGCCACCTTGTAACCTGACTGTTTACATGACCTAGTCACCTTGTAACCTGACTGTTTACATGACCTAGCCACCTTGTAACCTGATTGTTTACCTGACCTAGTCAACTTGTAACCTGACTGTTTACATGACCTAGTCACCTTGTAACCTGACTGTTTACATGACCTAGCCACCTTGTAACCTGACTGTTTACATGACCTAACCACCTTGTAACCTGACTGTTTACATGACCTAGCCACCTTGTAACCTGACTACACATGACCTAGTCATCTTGTAACCTGACTGTTTACATGACCTAGTCACCTTGTAACCTGACTGTTTACATGACCTAGCCACCTTGTAAGCTGACTGTTTACATGACCTAGCCATTTGTAACCTGACTGTTTACATGACCTAGCCACCTTGTAACCTGACTGTTTACATGACCTAGCCACCTTGTAACCTGACTGTTTACATGACCTAGCCACCTTGTAACCTGACTGTTTACATGACCTAGTCACCTTGTAACCTGACTGTTTACATGACCTAGCCACCTTGTAACCTGACTGTTTACATGACCTAGCCACCTTGTAACCTGACTGTTTACATGACCTAGCCACCTTGTAACCTGACTTTACATGACTTAGCCACCTTGTAACCTGACTGTTTACATGACCTAGTCACCTTGTAACCTGACTGTTTACATGACCTAGCCACCTTGTAACCTGACTGTTTACATGACCTAGCCATTTGTAACCTGACTGTTTATATGACCTAGCCACCTTGTAACCTGACTGTTTACATGACCAAGCCACCTTGTAAGCTGACTGTTTACATGACCTAGTCACCTTGTAACCTGACTGTTTACATGACCTAGCCGCCTTGTAACCTGACTGTTTACATGACCTAGCCATTTGTAACCTGACTGTACATGACCTAGCCACCTTGTAACCTGACTGTTTACATGATCTAGCCACCTTGTAACCTGACTGTTTACATGACCTAGCCACCTTGTAACCTGACTGTACATGACCTAGCCACCTTGTAACCTGACTGTTTACATGACCTAGCCACCTTGTAACCTGATTGTACATGACCTAGCCACCTTGTAACCTGACTGTTTACATGACCTAGTCACCTTATAACCTGACTGTTTACATGACCTAGCCACCTTGTAACCTGACTGTTTACATGACCTAGCCACCTTGTAACCTGACTGTTAACTTGACCTTGTCATCTTGTAACCTGACTGTTTACATGACCTAGCCACCTTGTAACCTGACTGTTTACATGACCTAGCCACCTTGTAAACTGACTGTTTACATGACCTAGTCACATTGTAACCTGACTGTTTACATGTCCTAGTCACCTTGTAACCTGACTGTTTACATGACCTAGCCACCTTGTAACCTGACTGTACAGGACCTAGCCACCTTGTAACCTGATAACACTTGATGTGTTAGTTTAACCGTAAACTCTCATGTGAAACTCAGAATAACTCATTTTCTCTGTTATGCTGCTTACATTAGAAGAAATCATATTCAGTTATGGATGGTTACAAGATGCACATTAAGAGACTTCCTAATGAATTCAAGACACAATTTTATAATGTTCCATAGAAACAATAGTCTATAAATGCTCATTTGCATGCTAAGTATTGATATATACAGAAAGTATAACCATAATCTTCTTACTCCCATTGAGCACTTAGTAGGTTATATAACTTAAGAAATGATTTATATCTAAGAAGCCAGAGGTAGTGGCAGTGGTCAGACTGCCCATAATTGACTTGACCTTTATGTGACATTATTGGAAGTTGTTAAACAATTTATGCTGAATAAATCTTGTCCATGATTGATTTCTCTGTATATGTGATGAAAATGAATTATTTCTTAATTCTGGAGATAAAAGAAAAAATAAAAACAGTTCCATCGAATTTATCATATTTGATTAGATGCTGTTGGACTACATTTGTATCTTGTATAACTATTTTATTTAACTAAATGAAAGTGATCCTTCTTTAATATAAAGGTGAAAGGTCAAGGCCACACACGGCTTTGAAGTATTTGTATCCTGTATAAGTATTTTCATTTAACTTAGCAAAAGTGATCACTCTTTAATAAAAAGTGAAAGGTCAAGGCCACACATGACTTTGAAGTATTTGTATCCTGTATAAGTTTCTTCATTCAACTAAACAAAAGGGATCCTTCCTTAATATAAAGGTAAACATTCAAGGCCACAATGACCTAGAAGTTTAACTATGTTCACAGTCAACACTTATTTGGCTTTTACTAACATCTTCTGTTTTTCATTAAGTTATTATTCAGGCCCGGTTTTTAACCAAATTAATTATTATGTTTTATTACTTTTTGTGGGATATTGATAATATTTAGCTGAGGCTCTTTAGTTATAACTGAATTTCTAGTAACATTAATATGAATTAACTGGATAATCACAGAATATAACAATCTATTGATTTCCTTGTTTTTCACCTGTAAATGACTTTCCTTAATTAGTGTTCAGGTGGAAGACAGCTGATGAGGAGAGAAATTGAATCCTGTAGGAAAATAAGTTAGAATTAATAGGACGATGCTTTCCATGATTTTGTTTGTGGGAGCTTAAATGGTTTCCTTTTCTTAGAAAGTTGAGTTTGTCAATTATGGCTTATGAATTTTGTTGCTTAGCAACACAACACAAACGTCTTTAAAATAAGAGACAAGTTAACTGATGTTCTAATGTAATAAATTCAGTGAGAAGATACAAATAAAATTAAACTGAGGGAATCGTATGATGTCCAAAAGTAGTGAAACTGTGTGCCTAAAGAGAGTAAGCACTTCCTGTCTACCAGATTAGTAATGATCATCAAGACCATTATTATCAGATTTAAGTGTAGACACTTGTTTGGACTTACAACTAAAGCCTGAACAGATAAATAGTTAACTCTGAAAGAAGTTTAATATGTCTATTATTGGTCTAATGATTATAAATATATATTTATATTATTAATTCGTATATTTTATCAAATTTGATTCGTTTAGAGATAGTCACATGTTAAACTATATTTTCGAAGGTAGAGAGAAAACGGCGGATAGCAAAAAGCATATTGACCGGCAAAAAGCATATTGCACGGTTATTTTTAGAATATCTAAAAACCGATATACTTTGTGACGTCATGTAATGAATTTCAGGATATTGTTTAACGTTTTGAAACAAATGATATCTGTGATCTATTATTTGATGAAAAAAAAAAAATTTCAAATACATAAGATGTCAAAAAAAAGTAAATGAAATAACAACTAATATGTTGTTATTGTCAAGGAGACAATGTAATATCTATACAGTTCCAACAAACCTAAATGACGATTTTGATACAAACATGGTCGGAAATTAATAATATATCAAATATAGCCTTTGTATCGACCTCATACAAAGGCTATATTTGTATAATATTTTCATTGAACTTTTGAGTGTTACTGTTATGCCAGCTCTCAATTAAACTGTATGTCTGAGTAAATATGACCCTGATATAAATACAGCAATAGTTATTTCATCAAATATTTAGGACTCTGCTGCCTTACTTTGAATTTAGTTGTTGAACATTATTATAGGGCTCTGCTGCCTTTCTTTGCCCTTGGATTTATTCATTTGACTGAAAGTATAGTTATGTTTTAGTTAATCTTAAAACAAATGGATGCACCCTTGTGACTTCAATAGCTGCATGTTGTAAGAAATAATAGAATTGAGCACAGGGTTATCTGGCCGTATATTTGACATGCTTTTTAGAGACTAATTGCCATGTTGATCATTGACCAGTCTCAGAATCCATAATACATGGAAGTATTTGTTTAATGGATTGGTGAAGCTTAATTATTATTTACTGGACATGATAATGTTTTATATAGTTATCTTTGGGAGAAAAAGCTTGAGCACTAAAACCTATGTGACCAAACTTTGTATTAAATCATATTTTGTTGGTAGAATAATATGTCTGAGTAAATATGGGAATGCCCTGATGTAAACACAGCAAAAATAAATTACATTTGTGTGTCCGCATATTGGTATAAATTTACATTAAGGAAGTTATAAATTATTAGGATTCTGCACATATTGCAATATTAGTGATAATTTATTACTGTAATATTGTAAAGTTTCTGAAAGGAAGACAATGGTTGTCACTATTCGATACCCTCATGGTTGTTGTTAATTAAATTTAGACTTACAAGAAGTCAGCACTTTTGTGAGTATTTATATTGTAAGCATATTTACAAATTATAGAAAACAATGCACTGGTTTTCACAACAAAAAACCTGAAAACATTTGTATAGATTAGGATTCACTGTGAAAGTATAAAAAATATATAGAATATACATGATTAATAATGCCTGGGGATGTTTCATAGCCTGGCCAGTTTCTGTCCAAAAGGAACCTTCATCAGAGGCAGAATGGTGGATTGATGTTGGCATCCTATTTATATAGGTACGGTTACCATGGTAACCAACGGTTCAGAGTTAACCAGCGGTTTAGTTATCACTTTGTTCTGCTGGTTATCATGGTTACCATATTTATATAAATAGGGTGCAAACTTGAATCTTTTTAATTTAGACCTTGTAAGAAAAATTTCATTGAAACAATTAAATTTATTTCAGTGAAAGGTATGGTGTATAAAGATTGTCATGCAGCACAAATGTTGATCATATTTTAAAGAATTCGTTAACCAGTTAGGGAATAACTTTATTTGGTGCATTGATTGATTGTAAGATTTACTTGTCTGTCTTGCAGGCTTTGTCTGACCTTAACATCATTTTCATGGTTCTTTGGTTATTTTTACATTTTCATAGTTTGGTCTGTTTCTTCCATACTATGAGGGATTGGTCTACTTTATGAGTTCAAGTCTGTCTGGCTTGATTTATATGATATGGACCTCATTTTCATGGATTTTTAATATTGTTAAGTTGATGTGTTACTTTTTAAGTAAAGTTTAGGACTATTTACATAAATTTATTTATGATCATTTATGGTTAGTAGAGCACTCTTATTTTGTTTTACTTCGATTCTCCTCCTTATTTAAATTTATGGAAAAACAAAGGTTGCATAGATAAAAGTACAGAACAGTTATTTGCTCTCAGATTTTCTGAAAAATGTCTTATATTTATTTAGTATTGTATTTACATGCCCTTCTTTGACCATGCATATTGAACGTATCTGCATTAAAACAAATATCACACAGCGGAACATCTTGTAACCAATCATAGAAACAAATAAGAACTGTGTTCCTTTCACGTTGGCAAACATCAAGATTAATAGAAACACCAGCTTCTGCAGATATCATTAGACTTTATGCAGTTTTGACCTTTTCATGATACCAAATTTAATAGTTTATTTAGGATAAAGAAATTGGAGATGTCACCAACGAAATAGATAGGTGAAGAATTAGTTCTTGGGAAGATATTCTTACAAATTGGACTTGTCACAGAGTGTTGGAATAAATTACGATTGAACAATTTTAGAGGGAAAATTAATCAGGTTTTTGACATCTTGAAGGAAATGTTAGTCTTGATATTGGCTGGCTGGTCTAGACAAATGGATCTTATATTGTATGAGTGATTGAATTTTAGTTTGGTTTCTAGGCTCTAACAGAAGAGGCAATTGTCAGGCTGTTTTAAGGGATCACTTCACAGAAAATTAACTATTATTTGGAACAATGAATTAACATGGTGTAATTTGATCTGATACTTGGCAGCAGTAAATTTATATTAGAAGATTATTAGGATTGGTACTCATAAAACAGTATTGGTTTCTTTTATAGATAATTATGTAATAGTTATTGGTTACCTTCAATCCAAACATATTCATTGATATTTTATAGTGCAGCTTTTCTTGTAAAATTGACTCAATCATACATTTCATACAGTAGAATGTTTTTGGTAAAATCTACATAGGCTATCAGAATTGTAAAAAGTTCTTTAGTGAGTCTTATAAGAATAAGGAAATGTGGGCATATAAGTATGGTAACACTTGATGACCTAAGAATTGTATATTTTATGTATGTTTTTTTGTTATGTAAGACCATTGCAAGTCATTTGATGGAAGATTTTAGTAAATATATTTTAGGAATTATAGTGTTTTCTGTTTACATCAGTTTATTTTAAGTGATATCCCGTTTTTCTTGTTTTATAGTCAATTTAAAGACATCAGCAGCAAATTTTGCTGTAGTTATGTAACAATACATTAGGTAATAATGTATGAGATTGTGACGTCAAAATCTTAGAACCAAGAATGATGAAGGAAACACTCTTAGACAGATAGAAAGTGTAACAAAAAATATTCACATTTATAGAAACTTTTGTCAACAATTTAGAACAAAGTAGAACACATTCCCTATTTCCATTCTCAATTTAACTTAGTTTATATTCTATAAATTCAGAAATTGTCTTCAACTCCTTATTAGAATTGTTGCCCTTTCATGATGATTGTTAACATTTTTTTAGCATTTTGCCTTATAGGATAAAAGTTAGAATAGACACTTTAAATCACAAAAATGATCTGCAATGCAAGATCTACTCAAAAGTTAAATTTTGCCGATATAGTTTTTAGAATGTCACTCTTTATAGGAGTGATTGCCCTAATATAAGGGGTTTTATACCCTCTTTTGTGTTTTGAGCAAAAAACTAAAGAAGATAATGAAAATTAAACAGATTTCATGGATAGTGATCAATAATCCAAGATCAACAAAACAGATTTTTGTCAGGAATCCTATTCATGTCTACAATGTAGGAGAGTGTTCTTTGTCAAATATGCACATAGACCAAGGTGAGCGACATAGACTTTTTAGAGTCTAAGTTAGGGGGGGGGGGGGGTCATTTTAGCCATGGCATTGTTGGTTGACTTTTGATAGGTTATGACCTTTTTAAAATAATGCCTGACTCAGACTTTTACCTTATATTTGTATTGGTATCATTTGGGTCTCAAATCAAAGGTAAGAAATCTAGACAGATATAAGAAGATATGGTATATATGCCAATGAGACAACTCTCCATCCAAGTCTAGAATCTGCTTAAATTTTGGGATATGACCTTTCGTGAGCTATTGAAGTTTTGTATGAAAAGAAAAATGGGTGTTATGGGCCAAAATATTTAACCCTGACTGGTAGGAAAAAACAAATGAGTCCAAACAACTTCATACAACCATTCCTCAACTTGACCTAAGTATATCCTTAAGATATGACCTTAATGGCTAAATATCCATTCAGAATTTTCTATAAATTATTCATAATTATAGCAGGTTATAGAAGTTGTTTGTTTTGTAATTAAAGCCATATGTTTTTGTCTAGAATTATAGCCCTTAGTAACATTTCAACTGGCAGCGTTCCCACCCTGCAAACAACACCTCAGAGTGTTGGAACTGTTATAAATTATTTATAACTTTGCGCTTTCCAAGAAATATGCTGGGCAAAATTAGAAAACTTATAACCCTATGGAGAGAAGTAAAATTATTAATGTAAAAAGTAATTTTGAAGCTTGATGATTCTGGGTTATTTAATGATAACCAATAGCCAGGAGATTCCAGGCATTAAGAGAACAGCTTCGTGGATTTTTCCTTAACATCAACTGTATCGGGGAATCAATACTGTCAAATTAGTCTGCTAATAAAAAAAATTAATGTAATTTAAAAAATTGTGTTGGATAGACAGAAATGAAGGTTACATTATATTTTGAAAGTTGAAGAAGGCTTTGATAACATGCGATGATATATTGGACCATTTTATAAATAGGAGATTGACAGGTTATGATCAAATTAAATGCTTGATTCTAAGTGGTGCTTGTAGAATTATTATACACTCTCAAGAACAACAAATTTCAGAGATTCTTCTGTTGTGAAAAATATATATTTATATCCAATAAGATTTATAAAACATAAAAATAATAAGCTTTTCTGGGCACTGGAATATTACATGTAACAAAACTAACTTAGTTTGGAGCAATTGTTAGACAAAAAATATATAACCATAAATTATGGATTGTGAAATATTTTGAAAAAGTAAACTTGAACAAAACATAGATTTTAAACTTTATATTGAATTGAACTTTGAGAAAAAAAAGTTTTGAAGTGATCTTGCTTTGATCAAAGGCCATTGATTGGATGGGTCACATAATCAATATCTGAAGTAACACAGGATAAACAATTCACAGATTATTCAGTGTTTCAAGTCAGTATCTTCAACGAATTACAAGTAATTAAAGATGATGGTCTTCAAGAAAGTCAAAAAAGTGTTTAAAAAATGTGTCTTTGTGATGAGATTATCTCCCCTGAAGGTCAAGCTTCCTAAGATATCATTTCCTAAGAAAAAGAAGGTAAGGGCATTTAGTTATTTCAGTAAAATTTTGTTTAAAAGGAACTTTGAAAAAACTAGTTTATTAAATTAAATTGTATTCAGAAATTGTTTTCATTACAGAATAATAAAGCCAAAATCAGAAGAGTTACTGTAACAAATCTTATTTTCTGGTCAATATAGATTATAGAATACGACCCAATGTTTTGTCTTTTGTTATTGAAATCACATTTAGTATCAAAAGTATATCAAAAAGCATCAATTTAAGATCATATTCACAAGACAATGGACTCAGGTTTCAGTTAGGTATATTTGAAGTTTTGTATGAAGTTTTGAAATTTTCTTCAAAGTGATAAATTCTTGTTTTTATGAAGAACTGTCACCTGATGCAACCTGATTTTCCAGAGCAATTTCAGAGTAAGTTTAACAAAACTGACTGAAATGCAGAATTTCTAAGAATTTGGGCAGAGTATAACTATTGCTTATATTAGTACCTGTTTGCTCATTGTATAAGGCTGTACTGCAACCTTTAGTTGCTGAAATACGAGTCATTTTGTCTCTGTTGGATAGTTGTCTCATTAATTGACAATCATACCACATTTCCTAATTTTATTAAATACATAGTTAAATGTGTCTTGGTGACAGACTTATTATGTCACCTAGACATTAGAAATTACATTTCTGTGCTTTAGTACTTAGACTGTCATTCTATTTATATATCAACAAAATGAACCTTATTTGGAAAAGAATCACGACTAGAATTAGAATTTTTTATGCGCCATATATGGGCATTGTATTCCGTTCGTCTGTCCGTCTGTACCCTTCAGGTTAAAGTTTTTGGTCGAGGTAGTTTTTGATGAAGTTGAAGTCCAATCAACTTGAAACTTAGTACACATGTTCCTTTATAATGATACGATCTTCCTAATTTTTTGCCAAATTAGAGATTTTCACCCATTTTCACGGTCCATTGAACATAGAAAATGATAGTGCTGATGGGGCATCCGTGTACTAGGGACACATTCTTGTTTTTTTTAAAAAGAACTACAGCAAAAAAGTTTCAATCAATCAAATTGTGAATCTACAGGCTCTGTTAAATAGACAATGTTATTCCCAGTAGGTAACCCTTCTACAATTTAAACTGTGCAACTTTTACAAGTTTATTAAGAAATCATATACTGGAGGGGAATGTTTAAATGTATCACAATTTTTTAGAATGGGCAGAAGGAGAACTTTTCAACATTTATTGCATCTGATTCCTATAAGTTCAAGCTTATACTATAACTGTGTACTGCCCTCCCTTTAGGTGTGTTTTTAATGGATAAAACGTGGACACCAATTATATGGGAATCAGTAGGTAAACAGAAGTGCAAAGTACTCATGACGTGCAACTACTGTCAAGGAAGGAAATTTCTGACACAAAAAAAACCCAAGTATAGACGAAAGTTACAGGATTAATTGATAACTTCATTGATAAGTCTATGTACAAAAATGATTCAATAAGTTATAACTTACCACAATTATTTGTAATCATTTGAAAAAAAAATGCTGTAAAAGTGAATATGACCTCAAAATGTTCAAATGGAGTCATATGATTGATAGCGAACTGGCTTATGAATTAGATGTTAATATGACCCTCAAAATGTTCAAAAGGAGACATAGATTAATAGCGGACTGGCTTATGAATTAGACGTTAATATGACCCTCAAAATGTTCAAAAGGAGACATATGATTAATAGGGGACTGGCTTATGAATTAGAACAATTTAGAATGATGATGGCGACATGGTTTGTGACTTGACTAATAAAGAATAATTAAGTTGACATCTGTCAGATAGTCATGTAGATGTAAACCAATTGAAAACTGAAAGGGACACATATTAAATATTTCTGTATATCAATTCTAATTAAGGAGGGGAGTAGCAAAAGTCAGACTATCTTACTTCTAGAATTGATGAGAACTTATGAGGCTGAAACACATATGTTCATGTATACCAAGCCCAGTTGAGGACGAGGAGGAGGGTTACAAAACTCACTCTCATGTATCCTCAAACAGATTATAGTATCTAGTGGATAACATTATTCCTGATTTCAGGGAGAATAGGTGAACCCCCAATTTAAATTTCAAGAAATACAAATTTCCTGTAGGATTGTGTGAATAATTTGTAAAAGCCATAAAACCAAGTATCCCCAAAGATAAAATAGAATTATTCTGATTTTTCATGACCCCTCTGAATCAGAAGGGGCATTAGTTTACCCTTGTCCATTTGTATGTAGGTGCGTCTCAAAGTTGGTTCCCATTCTCCAACTTAATATTTCTTCAACCAAATATTAAACTTATACACAACACTTTTTACTACAAAACACAAATCAAGTTTGATTTTGGTAGCGTCACTTTAACTGTTCTAGAGTTATGTCCCTTCACAAATGGAACCAGTGCTCTGCAGGGCGCAGCTTTATACGACCGCAGAGGTCGAACCCTGAACAGTTGGGGCTAGTATGGACACAACATTCAAACTGGATACAGCTTGGAATTTGGATTGTGATTAAATAGTTGACACAGTATAGGTTTCTGACACAGAATGAATGTGGTCTAATGAACTTAGAATGTTTTTTTTTGCTTTTTAGCAATTCACTGCTGTTGAATATTAATCCTTTGATATTTGAAGAAATTTTCTTTTCATTTCTGAAATCTGAAATAAGAAATTTGAACCCCACCAATTTTTTTTCACCTCCCCCTTTCCCTTATTCCAAAAATGATCTCAATTCAAATTTTTTAAGGAGTTTTCAACAATAACTACTCTTTAAATACATCATAAAATATAAAATGTCATAGTCATGATTTAAGTTGATTTGACTACTATTCTGGCAAAGAAAGATAACTCCAATGCGACATTTTATATTGGCAAATTTCCAATGAAGTTCATTAAACTTAAGTTTTTGGCAAATTTCCAATTGAATTTATTAATAACAAATTTTTGGGCAAATTTTCAATATACATAATTCAAGGGCAGTTTAGGTGAGCTATTAAAATTGAGTTTCAATTACCAACCTTTACACTGCTTTTAAATTATGTTTTGTACTTAAGTAATTGTCCATTAACCTGGAAACCCTTTTACCCCCTTTTTTGCACATTATTCCTTAACAGTTTGAGCCATAACTCCCAAAGACAATTCTTACCATCCCTTTGTGGTATTCCAATATCCAAAATCTAAAAACATGGTTAGATTCATCATATCAAAGAACCCCAAGAATTCAATTTTTGTTAAAATCAAACTAAGTTTAATTTTGGACCCTTTGGACCTTAATGTAGACCAATTTGAAAACAGGACCAAAATTTAAGAATCTAAATACACGGTTAGATTTGGTATATCAAAGAACCCCAATAGTTCAATTTTTGATGAAATCAAACAAAGTTTAATTTTGGACCCTTTTGGCCCCCCATTCGTTGGGACCAAAACTCCCAAAATCAATCCAAACATTCCTTTTGTGGTCATAAACCTTGTGTTAAAATTTCATAGATTTCTATTAAATTATGGAAAGTTATTGTGCAAAAACCAAGAAAAATGCTTATTTTGGGACCTGCTTTTGGCCCTTAATTCCTAAACTGTTGGGACTTTAACTCCCAAAATCAATCCCAACCTTCCTTTTGTAGTCATAGACCTTATGTTAAAATTTCATAGATTTCTGTTTACTTATTCTAAAGTTATTGTGCGAAAACCAAGAAAAATGCTTATTTAGACCCTTTTTGGCCCCTAATTCCTAAACAGGTGGGACCAAAACACCCAAAATTAATCCCAACCTTCCTTTTATGGTCTTAATCGTTGTGTTTAAATTTCATAGATTTCTATTTACTTTTACTAAAGTTAGAGTGCGAAAACCACATGTCTACGGACGACACCAACGTGATACCAATATACGACCAAAATTTTTTCAATTTATGCGGTCGTATAAAAATTGCTAAATTTTTTGTCTTTATTCTCTTTCTTTAGATTGCATCAACCAAATGTTATGAAACTTGCACACAATGCTTATTACCACAAAATACAGGTCATCATACCAATTGAGAATGATTGCAATGACATGTGTCAGAATATCATATGTATACCAATTGGGAATAATTCAATGACACATGTCAGAATATCATATGTATACCAATTGAGAATGATTCAATGACACATGTCAGAATATCTATGTATACCAATTGAGAATGATTCAATGACACATGTCAGAATATCATATGTATACCAATTGAGAATGATTCAATGAAACGTGTCAGACTAACATGTGTGTACCAATTGAGAACGATGCAATGACACGTGTCAGACTAACATGTGTGTACCAATATAGCACGATGCAATGACACCTGTCCGACTAACATGTGTGTACCAATTGAAAACGATGCAATGACACGTGTCAGACTAACATAAGTATACCAACTGATAATGATGCAATGACATATGTATTGTACAATAGAGAATGATGCAATGATAACTCTCAGTAAAATACTTCAACCAAGTTAGAATGATTACAGTGACTTTTGTTTTACTGTCATATGTAGACCAATTGATATGTGTCTATTCATTATGCTGACCTCTTAATCTTCCTAAATTTTAGCTTTGTTTAAAACCTCAATCAGAAACAATCATAGATCTGCAATGTGATAATTTAAGTTAGAAAATCAATGGCAATGTAGCTGACATGTGCAGGAGTAAACTGCTACTAACCAAATATTTATGTGTTGAGTACATGTGTCCAGGCTAACATGTGCATTAAAACTAAACAGCCTCAGCCAATCATAGTCTCAGGTGTTAACACATTATTGTAAAGCTTGTATGGATTTAAATTGTAGAGACAATTGATGCTGACTGTCTTATAACTAGTTATTAGGACCCATAAATGTCTTAATTGGTATGGCCACTAATTAGTTTTGTCTGCACAATTCCATTTTTAATTAAATTACTTGCTTACAAGTATTACCTCTGGTCCATTGGGCATCAAATTATGTAATAAATTGGTCTGGACATATCTGTTTAAATGCTCAATATGGTAATTTGTTGGGGAGAATTGTTTTCTATTCTGGTATTTTCAGGTTTATGTGTTTTTATCACACAGATAGACATGGACATTTTTTTTGCCCTGCCCTAGTTTTACCCTTGTCTGTCTACGTCCGTCAGTATGTCCCAAAGTTGGTTTCTGTTCTCTAACTTAAGTTTGCCTCCACCAAATGTTATGAAACTTGTACACAATGGTTATTATCACAAAAGACAGATCAGGTTTGAATTTTGGTGTTGTCACTATACCTGTTCTAAAGAAATGCTGTTTATAAAAGGAAAAATTGCTAATTTTTTGTTTCTAGATATAGGAAGATGTGGTGTGAGTGCCAATGAGACAACTCTCCATCCAAATAACAATTTATGAAAGTAAACCATTATAGGTCAATGTACAGCCTTCAACCGGAGCCTTGGCTCACACCGATCAACAAGCTATAAAGGGTCCCAAAATTACTAGTGTAAAACCATTCAAACGGAAAACCACGGTCTAATCTATATAACAAAACGAGAAACGAGAAACACGTATGAATTACATAAACAAACGACAACTACTGTTTTTTGTTTCTGTTCCCTCACTTTTATTTGCCTCGACCAAATGTTATGAAACTTATCCACAAAGCTTATTACCACATAATATAGATCAAGTTTGAAATTGGGTATCATCTCTTTTACTGTTCATGAGTTATGCCCCTTTAATAAACATAAATAAAAATTGTTGAATTTTTGTTTCTGTTCTCTAACTTTAGTTTGCCCCTTTACACATGGAAAAATTGGTGAATTTTTCCTTTCTGTCCTATAACTTGAGTTAGCCTCAGCCATGTTATGAGACTTATACACAATACTTATTACCACAAAACTCAGATCAAGTACAAATTTTGATAGTGCAACTTTTACCGTTCTGTAGTTATGTCCCTTTATAACTTTATATGCAAGTGGACACATTCTTCCCTTTATTTTCAATTCTTAATGTATTTTAGTATAAAAGATTTTCATTTGTGATTTTAATTGTTTTATCTGCTTCATTAGATTTTGTTAGTACAAGATTGTATACATAACAGACTGAAAATATGAGAAGATTTTCAGTGATATAAAACAAATAATTGATATAGTAAGAGTAAAACCATAGATCGGGTATTACATCTATGGTAAAACGTAAATTAATGCCAACCTATGAAAAGTGTAAAAGCAATGATGGTTAATGTGTCAGATCTAGTCTTCTTTGTCAGAATCATATTAACACAATAAATCCTAGGAGAAATTTCTATTGTGATATTATTAAATTACTAGAATCTTTTGTGAATCACATAAACAAGATAGGGAGATATTCTTTCAGGCAAAATAATTTGTTGACAAGTTTATACCATACATAAGGATAAACAGGATTTTTGTTCTGTTCTGACATGAGCTTTTGTAGTTGATCAGTTTACTATCAAGCGAGATGTACTGATTAAGTGACTAAGATATATTGGATTAATTCCTTATTCTTAATGCTGTACAGTGTTTGTCCAGTGGTCTCAATGTCCAATACAAGGGTTTAGAATTATCTAGCTTTTTAAAATTGATTTATATTTTACAATACTGTACAATAATCTTGAAATGTGCAAGTATTTGACAAAAGCCTGTTTGCTTAACAATTAAACGTCTACAAATACCTTTTACATAATTCAATGATAATTGACTGAAACTTTAGTCAGTAAAAAGCCCTTGTAGACATCTCACTCAAATTGTAAAACCCTCAGGTATGGGTCAAATATTTATTGCTTTTTCTTATAGAGTTTTAGTCTGAAGAAAGCAAAATAAAATCTAGTGTTGATAGAAAATCAGAATGACATAGTTAAATTAGAATAACTATATTAGTGCCTGTCAACAGTTTCTATTTTGTTAATAACTAATGTTAGTTTGATGTAAGGTATCTGTCCATTCCAAACATTTTTTTTTTACTTCAAAAGGGGTTTGCTAACCTTTTACTGTTCACATATTTTTATGCCCCACCTACGATAGTAGAGGGGCATTATGTTTTCTGGTCTGTGCGTCCGTTCGTCTGTCCGTGCGTCCGTCCGTGCGTCTGTTCGTCCGTCTGTCCCGCTTCAGGTTAAAGTTTTTGGTCGAGGTAGTTTTTGATGAAGTTGAAGTCCAATCGACTTCAAACTTGGTACACATGTTCCCTATGATATGATCTTTCTAATTTTAATGCCAAATTAGAGATTTTACCCCAATTTCACGGTCCACTGAACATAGAAAATGATAGTGCGAGTGGGGCATTCGTGTACTGAGGACACATTCTTGTTAATGATTTGCACAAATATTCAGTACTATAGAGAGATATTGAGTTATCCCTCTTTGATCAATTCTTTCAATTCAAATCATTGTGCAGTTTTGGGATGATTTTCTTTTTTTCTGGAAGCAAAGCTTATATACTTATAATAGCAGAACACTTATTTATGTGGGTTTTTTACATTGTTCGTAGCTTCTATATAATTTGAAATAAAATAGTGATCGGATGCGATGCGTTCTTTTTTATCAAGATATGTAATGGAGTATTCTATTTTAATGATTTTCCATGCTATCAAGATTGTATGAGAGAACACCTGTTGCCGATGGGGGGAAATGTCAAAACATTATTATTGGTATTCATATTGGAATGTTGATATGCTGTAGCATCATAAAAATTGAAATAGTGACTCATAGTTACCTGATGTAGATTGTTGCTATAATATCTTATATAAATGCTTACTCTTCTCTGATCTAACATCATTCATGGACCTCAATCATGGACAGCATGTCGTAATCCAAAAGAGTCAACACTATACATGCTATATGGAATCTACTCTCACTTCGAATGTTTAGAATATTCATCAAGTTATTTAAAAGGGATATAAGTGTACATCTATCATGTTATGGCAGTTATCTTTTACTATTGATGTATCTTCAAATTATGTGCTACAGTGTAAAAAATTTAACAGTGTTGGAATAAACAATTTCCACAAAATAATTTTCACAATTTACTCTATAATTGTGTAGCTTAATTTTTTTTTACTCTATATAATTTAATGCAGTATATTCATCTTTATAGCCATTTAACTGTAGAGAAATTTGTTTCCTTCTACTAATTTTCCTCAAATACTTATATCAACAGATATCTAATAATATTTGTTATTCAATATTTTCATTTCTTCAATCTTGGACTAAAACCAAACAAACAGAGTTTTTGAGTAGATACCTTATAGTAGTCTTTTAAAAACAGGAACTCAATCCAAACAGAGTTTTTGAGTTCATTCCATTAAGTGGTCTTAAACAGGAACTCAATCCAAACAGAGTTTTTGAGTTCATTCCATTAAGTGGTCTTAAACAGGAACTCAATCCAAACAGAGTTTTTGAGTTCATTCCATTAAGTGGTCTTAAACAGGAACTCAATCCAAACAGAGATTTTGAGTTGATTCCATTAAGTGGTCTTAAACAGGAACTCAATCCAAACAGAGATTTTGAGTTGATTCCATTAAGTGGTCTAAAACAGGAACTGAATCCAAACAGAGATTTTGAGTTGATTCCATTAAGTGGTCTAAAACGAGGAATGAGATAATCATTTATAAAATATCTAGGGGTATCCTGGTTTCAAATTTTTCTAAATTTTTCAGATATATTTTTTATCTTTTTTCTGTTGAGAATCACACACAAATAAATTGTGCATGTCCTTAACTGATAGTCTTTATATAGCCCTTGATTGTTTTATGAAGATGTTTTACAATGGAATTTTTAGCTAGGGTAAATATTCTGAGACTTTCCCTAAGAAAATGATATCAGCCCTGATAATCTGTGAGAGGAGTGCATTAATACATCATTTATTGCACGATATAAATTGGAAATTGTAACATAATGCAGATAAATTAAAATATGTTCATAGGTAAGAAAATAATCAACAAAAGTTAACATATCTTGTTACATTCTTAATGTATTTCAGTCAAAAAAGCTAATTTCTGCAATCTTTGGCACAACTTTGAACATCAGCTGTTGTCAAACTTTGAGGGTGTTTTGGCAAATTAAATGTGTTTCCTTTGATTTTGTACAGTGATTCAGGAGTTTGTTTATTTTGCTGATTATGTTGCGTAATTAGGGATAGGATAATTTATTTTACATGGGGACTGGTAAAACAATGGAAATGAAATACAACCAACAACTATATGCTTCACTTTGGATTCTAGGACTCAAATGTGGGGTGAGTGACCAACTTCAAATTTTCATCACAAGTCTAACTTAAATTATTTTTTAAAGTCATTGAATATTTAGCTTTATTTGTTAAGAATTCAAAACTGAATGATGTAGTAATATCACAGTTAGCATACAAATTAATCTACCATTATGTATCTGTTGGATTGTCGGCCCAAAAGGACAAGTGAGCTTTTCTCCGCACTTGGTGTCTCGTCTGTGTCTATCGTAATCTGTTAACTTTTACAAGAGTAGAAAATTTGAATGATATCTCCATTATGAGAATTCCTTACTGAAAAGCAGTATAAAATCCTCAGACTAGGGTATAGGAAGCATACTGATAAGGAAATTATAGTATTCTAACCAAATATTAAAATGAATATTTTATGTAAGAGTTTAGTTAATATTTGTTATTGCAAAATCAATTCAAGTAAGGTGTGATAGATAGGCATCTTAAAACAATATTATCACATTTTAGTTGGATGTTTTATTAACTTACCCTCAAATAAGTAATTTACTTTATCTGGTTGATACCATCTAGTTATACATCTTAAGTAGAAGATTTGAGAACAAGATTTGAACTGTTTATTATTGTTGTAGAGTGTTTGGTATAACTGATTGTTCCCCTGCTACCACCTAACAACTTTCAGATTTGTTGCTTGTTTGATCCTTACTTTTGAATGTATTCGTGTATTTCCTTGTCTTGTAAATCTAAAGTAATGTTTCTTGTAATTTGGCACAAAACTTCATCTGGTAACACCATGTTTTGTATTTTCATACTGACATCTCAAATCGAAATCTTGTTATATTGTATGTGTATGATACAAAGTTTGAGAATGCTTTTACAGAAAATTTATGCAGGCAAATTAAAATTATAATCATGTGCCACCGAATGTTCAATATCAACTTTAAAATAAGGTACCTATATAAGAGTGAAATGACTTCATGAAAAGAGACATTTCTACAAAAAGGCTTAATGAAGATAAATATAAATTATAGTTGAGTAAGGCATTAAATCTAGGATTTTAAACAGAGTTATTATTTAAATTAGATATTATGGAAACAACCTAAATGATTTTGACCGTAATATGCAATTCAACATGTTCAATGGAACAATGCAATATTTATGCAATTAACAGATAATCTAATGAAACATAGGAATTCTCATGCAATAACAAATATTATTGCATAGCAATATAATATTTCTAACAGAAAGTATCCACAAGTTAGTGTGCAATAAATTGTATTATTCTATATTGGAATTATTTTAGTAGGTTTCTCTATATGAATTGGGTTTTGAATAAAAAAGCATATTCACCTGAGAAAGTGTTATTCACCGCACTAAACGTCACGCGCTTTTACATGCAACGTTATGGTAAAATGTTTCGTGTAAAATTTGTTTTGGTATATGTTTGTCATTAAATACATTTTCTTTTCTCGGAATATGGAATAAAACAATTACTGTCTTTTGTTTCGGTAAATATGGGGTTTTATTGACTTTTGAAAAACTGATATTCACATCGGCCTCAGTGAATATCATTTTTTCAAAAGTCAATAAAACCGCTTATCATATACTTAGACTAAATAACATATGATTTTTACCGTATGATAATAGCATTAAATTAAAGTATTTTCCATATTTTTCGAATCGGTGCTTAGCGGGCTGATATGAAAAGTTTATCACGTGCTTCGATTGTTATCACATGCCTTACCGTAACGTTATCACATGGCATTCCGGTGATACTCGGCAAATTCCGGAAAATTCACCTCAGTGCTACGCTTTCAGTGAAAAACATTACAAAGTAGTGTACAAAACAATTATTTGAATACTGGAAAGTATATTGTGTAAAATGATTAAATTCAATTAAAAAAATATATATATATATTAAATAAATGCATTTTTTAAGTTTTTCTGAAACATAATTTAGAAAGTTACTTTAAAAAAGTTGATTTTTCCAAACAATGTTCATTATGTATATTGTTGAATTATTTTTTTGTCGATTCGTCCGTATTAGAATGTTTTTTTTTTTCTGTTTAGGCATATGATAGAAAGATTTATATTGAATGTTTCAAATTTTGGGTCTGACGTCCGTGAACTTTTTACTCTTTCAACTTCTTTTCGGGAACCATGTAGAAGGATCAATATATGAATCTGTTATTTTCTCTACTGTTGAAGCATATGATAAAAAGATCATAACATGTCATTTTTCATATCGCATGTATTATCAGCCCTCGGTAAATATCAGCCCTCGAGCCATGCGGCTCTTGGGCTGATATTGAACCTAGGTATGAAAAATGCCATGTAATAATCTGATAATATTTACCTCATCAAAAGACAGTAATTGTATAATATTGCACTAGTGCAATAAATCTTCAAAATTCATGACGTCATCAACAACAAAATCTTACTTTAACCAATTTTTACTTTCAAATATTATATTGCTATACAATAAAAGGGTTATTGCATGAATATTGGGGAATATTGTCCCTCGTAGAACATATATTGCACTCACAAGCTCGTGCAATATAAAATTCTACTCGGAACAATATTCTCCAATATTCATGCAATAACCCTATAATACAATAAAACATGGGAATGCTCATGCAATAACAAATAATCTTTTTATGAACCATAGGAATTCTCATGCAATAAGATATAATCTTATGAAACATAGGAATTAATCTAATGAAAAATAAGAGTTCTCATCCAATAACAAATTATCTAATGAAAGAATGGCATTCTCAAGCAATAAGATACATTGGAATTCTCATGCAATAAGAAATAATTTGAACGTACCTTACAAATTCTTATGTAATAACAAATATTCTAATGGAACATAGGAATTCTCATGCAATACTGTGGATTAATTTATTTTCATGGGTACCAATTTTCGTGGTTTAAGGAAAAACTTGCATATTTGTGGATATTTATTTTCATGGTTTTGCCAAAGTCTGCATACATGCCAATAGAAAATTTGTTTTCGGTGAACATTTAAATTCATGGTTCACCTGTACCCAAGAAAGCCACGATAATTGGTATCAAACAAATAATAATGAATCCACAGTTACAGAAAGTCTTATAAAACATTGTTATTATCATTCAGTAACATTTTTTTAAGAGAAACAGTACTTTTCATGCAATAACTAATTATCTAATGGCAAATTGTATTTTCTGCAATAACATAGGCTACTTATTTAAGTGACACATGTTTCTGTAATAACCTGAAATAGTATAGTTGGTGTTTAATCCTTTTGTATCATGAAGAAGAGTTATAATGTAATTATCTATAGAACTTGAGGAGGTAATTGATTCATAAATAAGTATTGACTTCAGATTCCTTGTCTGGACAAAGATAGTTAATAGCAACAATGAATATGGAAATGTGATATTTAAACAGATTAGTTACAGCAAATGTTTCTTGTTTCCTTTGGTATTTTATTTCAAACGAATGTTTTTTTCTGGAAGTTTAAGATAATCATTGTTTTTGGCATCTTTCATGTCTCACCTATTGTCCATTGTTTGTCTGTAAACATCTTACCGGTCTCATTAAAAACATGGAATTTATAACTGAAATATTCTTTCTGCCTATGAAGAAATAACCTCAAAAATGTGGTGCACAGTGAATAACACATATAACAGGTTATTTTAATAAAACAATTTTGATGTTATTTTGTGTAGACTATTAGGTTATTTTTAACCGGATTTTTGTGACAAATCAAATGTTGTCCGTGCATTAACTCATGAACCGTTCAACCAAAGCTTTTAAAATTTTAATATGTTGTTACTGACAACTAAATGAAGGTCAAGTTCAATAATGGCGATTTTGACTTTTACCGTTCAGGAGTTATGGTTCTTGAAAGATTGAAAAATGGAGTTTCCAGTCGTGTCCGTGCATTTACGTATGAACTGTTCTACCTAAGCTTCCCAAATTTTAATATGTTGTTACTGATGACAAAATGTAGGTCAAGTTCAATAATGACGATTTTGACTTTTACCGTTCAGGAGTCATGGTTCTTGAAAGATTGAAAAATAGTGTTTCCAGTCGTGTCCGTGCATTTTCTCATGAACCATTCAACCAAAGCTTTTGAAATTTTTATACGTTGTTACTGATGGCAAATTAGAGGTCAAGTTCAATAATGACCATTTTGACTTTTACAGTTCAGGAGTTATGGTTCTTGAAACATTGTGAAATGGCGTTTCCATTCACATTGTTGCATTTACTCATGAACCATTCAATCTAAGCTTTTCAAATTTTAAAATGTTGATACTGATGACAAAATGGAGGTCAAATTTGATATTGATGATTTTTACTTTCACCATTCATCAGTAATGGTTCTTGTGATATTGCCCGGACACAAATAAATATTAATAAATCCGGTTTGCTGTCGTTGTGACAGCCTCTTGTTTACATTGTAAGGAGTAAATCATGAAAAAACAATGTTAATGATGTCATGGAAACATGAGCTGATAGACAAAAGACTTTCATCCAATTAGAAGATGTTTTATTTAATTACATGAATTAACACATGGGTTCAGAAAAGAAAGATAACTCTGTTTTACTTTGGCTATGATTCTTGATTGTAAGGAATGTATGTTATTTAAATTAATCTACTCCCAATAATCTAGTATTAATTACAGAATTTTTCAGTTAATAGTAAAACATACTTTTTCTGTTAAGTTTATTATTTTTAAAGTTGTTTTTTTTTTATTTATTGTGTGGGAGAAATATATTGAAATAATGTATGGATTTTGTTGCTGGTTAAAAGATATTTTTTTAGTCTACCATTTTGTTTTGAGGGGAGCTGTTATTTGAAAAGGTAGTGCATTCATACTTGACAGATTTCTTTTAAACTTATGTTGACATTTAAAAGTCATGACAAATTTTGTTTTAAAGTACAAAGATTGAAACTAAAAACCTCATCATCAAATTAGAAAGGATTACAGATCATTACAAAGTGCTTATATATTGAATATTCTTTTCAAACAATTTATAAAAGTAAAAATTGATTTTATATAACAGCTTGTCATTACATGTATAATCCAAATCAACTTTTGTCCCTACTGAGCCCAATCTAAGCATAACATAGCTGAAGTAAGTTCCTACTGAGCTCAATCTAAGAGAAACATAGCCGAAGTCAGTCCCTACTGAGCTCAAACTTAGAGTAACATGGCAGAAGTCAGTCCCTTTTGAGCTCAATCTAAGAGTAACATAGCTGAGGTCAGTCCCTATTGAACTCAATCTAAGAGTAACATAGCCGAAGTCAGTCTATTGAGCTCAATCTAAGAGTAACATAGCCGAAGTCAGTCCCTATTGAACTCAATCTTAAGAGTAACATAGCTGAAGTCAGTCCCTATTGAACTCAATCTTAAGAGTAACATAGCTGAAGTCAGACTCTTCTGATCTCAATCTAAGAGTAACATATTTTTTAAAAGAACAAAATTTGTATATGAGGGTTTGGATGGGTTAAATGATTAAAGAATAATGCCTTAAAAAATGAAGATTAGAGAATAACGGGCAAACAAAATGAAGATTAGAGAATAACGGGCAAACAAAATGAAGATTAGAGAATAACGGGCAAACAAAATGGAGATTAGAGAAATGCGTGGTCTAATTTTTAGAAGATTAGAGAATAAAGGGGTTAATTTTTTGAAGATTAGAGAAAAAAGGGGTGAGAATTAAATTTTTACAGAATAAAAGGCATATGCCATTTTAATGGATCTAAACTGGTGACATGAGTAGAAAAAAACTTTGCATTTTTCTGGACAATATATTAACAATTACAGTTATTTCTAAAGTCTCATATTTTTATTGCTATTTTGATAGATAAAAGTTTTTCATTTGGTTATTATTATCAATGAAACAGAAAGGATATAGTATAACATTTAAAGTGTCTGAGTGCTAAAATAAAAGTTCTTTTGAATTCAAAGACCAAGCAAAAATTAAACTGTCCCTAAACATTTTAACTGCTGGTTATGTATGGTTGTGGGAGAAATGATGCACATAAAAGTTTGATTTTTCAAATTTGCTGACAAGACAATTTTTCTGATACATATTTTCATCTAATCAATTAGAAATGAATCAGAATGCCTCAAATCAAGTAGGTACACAGATCTGAATACAAAGTTATAATGGCAAAAACTATTGAAAATCCATGCTGTACTTTAACCGGAAATTCCAGCAGATCATTTCTCTACAATCGGATCAAAATTAAAAGGAGATTCTTATAATTATTACATACCTAAGAACCTTTTTGTCAATATTGCTCCTGTAATTAATTGCCCTGTTATCTTTATTAAGAAGATATATGAGTAGATTAAGTATGTGATAAGGATGTTATTATTGATTTCATTGCCTTGAAAACTGATATTGATGAGCGTGGTTTGCTGTCAATTTTGTCTTACCTGTCTAAGGTTTTATAAAACAATGCATTTGTCAATAATATTAAAAACATTCTTTTATTCATTACATTTCCTTCTTGATTCTTAACGGGCAGAGAATATGTATGTTAATTCCTTTAATATGTAACAAAAGTTAATAAAGTTTCTCATAAGTTTGAGAAATTAATTTCAATTTTCCGTTATGTGTGATTGGCACCTGTGGTTTTTTGGATTTTTTATGTAATTTCAAAATGATTAGATTGGAAAGGATTACTACAGATGAAGACAAAATAATTAGTGAGTGGAAAATTACATGATGGAATTCAAAAAAATTCAGAAACTATTCCGTCAGAAATTGGAACCACTGTAACTCAATACGTTTATGATGAATGAGTTTTTGAATCAGTTATTCATTGTTAGATATAGATAAAAATAAAAATTTAATTAAATTGGCACCATGGGGTTTAGGTGGGAAAAGAGGAAATTTGTGTTTTATAAGGCAAACATACTATATGAGTATAATAAATATCTGTGAAATCTACTGCAGGTTTTAAGTGTTGATTTTTTGGCTTTATTTAACTAATGGTATATGGTTATGTAACAAATCAATGAAGGACCTTTCTAATTGAACTCTTGATGATAAACGCATGGCAGTGTTCGGATGAAGAAACCAAGATTTTATTCCATTGATAGCAAATATGCTGTTATGAATTATGCTGTACTCTATCACATAGTTAGCAGAAGAAAACAATACTTAGGGAATTGTCCGGAAACATTCGTAAGAGCAGTTTGGACTTAATAAGCTTTATATGGCAGCTTCTAATGAAACACTCTTGGAAAGAACCATTTGTTTAAGGAACTAGGACCTTTTAAAAGGTGTCTTTATTGGACAATTATGTATTGAGTTACAAATGTTGAATGTTCGCAGAGGGACTTTGGACTTATAAACTTGTTATTTCACACATTTGCATAATGGTTTTTTCCATTTGCAATTAGAATCGCTACTTGGAATCGTAACTCCTAGTTTATGTGATAGGTCTTTTATTAAAAGATTTATATCCAATTTACAAGAATTACAACATATATCTCTACTTGAAAAAGAACAGTGGATTTCTAGACTAATTTGTGATTATTTTTGCACAAGCACTGAAATGACTACAACTTTAATTCAAAAATCAAATTCAGGGGATCGATCTACTGGTTCTTCCAGTAAATTTCATAGAAGTGTGAAAGCTTTAGCTTCTTTCAAATCAGCAACATCAAAGCGAATCAGATTCCATGGGCATGGAAATGAGAAACAAACTGCCCCATCTGTGAACAGTAAAGCTCGCCAAGGTTGGATAATCCCTGCCAATCCACGTCGTTTATTCCACTATGATGATCATGGCTGGGAGTGTTGGGTAGGTATTATATCATTCAGGGTTTCTTTCTATTTTACAACTAACAAAAGGATAAGTTACAAGTTCGATGGAATTGTTGGTGATTAGTAAGTTTCCAGACAATAACTTAAGTTTAAGTGACTGAATTTAACAAAAAGGTTCAATACCACAAAAGAAAGTTTTGGATTGATTTTCGGGGTTATGGTTTGACCCAACAGATTTGGAATTCTAAGGGGCCATTAGTTTCAAGACAATAACTTGTGTTTAAGTGTATGGATCTGTCTGACATTGTACCACAAGGTTCCATATCACAAAGGGAAGGTTAGGATTGAGTCTGGGGGTAATTGCCACAAACATGCAGAAATAAGGGCAAAAAAGAGACCAAAAACATGCATTTTTCTAGTTTCCAAACAAGAACTTGTGTTTAGGTGTATAGATCACTCTACAATTGTACTACAAGGTTCCGTACTACAAAGGAATGGCTGGAATTGAGTTTGGGAGTAATTACTCCAAGGGGAAGGCTGGGAGGGGTGGTCAAAAAGTTTGGTAGACAATTTTTTTAAGTGGTTCATTTTTATTTTTCCAATTTCAAATTTTTGAAAAGTTTCAAGAATGCAATAGATTTTTTAAATCTTTGTCTGACCACAATTTTTTTGTGTCAAGAAAGCTATATTATGTCAAATATTTGATCACTATCCAAAATTCAAATATTGTGTCCAAATTGCCCCAACTGTTCAAGGTTTGACCTCTGTGGTCGTATCAGCTGCGCTCCTAGAAGCTTTTTATTTTTAAATATTTATAAATGATTCAGAAATTTATATTTCGTATGTATTCACTTTGTTCATTTTAAGATGAATAACAGGTTAGATCTGCTAAATTAAATTAATCAATCAAATTTATTTCATGGAAAAGATAAAGGTAATTGATTGATAGTTGCTATAATCAAGATTTATTGGTTTTTAAAACTAATTATAAAGATGCAGGTTTGAAATAAAGTGTTTATTATGACTCCATTAGGATCTTATCCAAAGAAGTATATGAACATGGTCAAAAAGATGGAGGGAAATTTAATTAGTATGCATATAGTGAAACCTTAATTAATCTTAAAGATAATGGAGTAGGTTCAGTAAGACTCCTTTTTGGCCCCAAAATATAGCAGTTTTACAAAACTGTTAAAATGTATACTTTTAGTTATTTAATTGGACAGTAGAATGCTTCTGCTAAATAAATATGGGCTGTGTTTGACTATACAATGCGCATATATCGGGTACTAGCATCATTAAGTCATGCTAAATTACTGAAATCTTCACAATTTTAGAATTTTAGTTATATTTTAGAAGGTTTCCGTCTTAAATGAAAGTTGCTGCATTTGTGTTCATTCTTAATATTGAAATGTAAGTCGTATTTGATGATAATACATAACATATATAAAGGTTGAGGATGAACATGGATGCGGCCACTTTCATTTTTGACAAAAACCATCTGAAAAGTGACAATTTTTGGTATATTTGATAGATTTTTCATATTTAAGCTAGAATCGGGGCGTTTTTAATGAGTATATCAGTTAAAATCTTTTACATTTACTTATTGAATCAACTTAAATAGACACTTAAGTGTTTAAAAAGTGTCTAAAATCTTTCGTGAGATGAACTTGAAAGGACTAGGGGCTATAAGGGCCATTTTTGGCCCCACCCCCAAATTTCATTTAATTTGTCATGTTGTGGGTCTATACCATAGACCATCTGAAAATAATCGAATTTTGGGTCTAGCTCGTTTGTTCTGTTGCCTAGCAACCACTAAAATGGCGGAGTTAAACTCATCAAATATGATTATTATACAGCTTTAATATATCTATATTTGAAATTGAACCTGTTTAGCATGTAGTGAACTTTACACTTGTACACTATTTAAATATTACATAATTAATTGCACATTTTTGCCAAATTCACTGTTGTTTCTCCCTAGCAACATATCTGTGCCCATGGCAACCGCGATTTGTTTTTTATTTACAAGATTTAATTTCAAATATATTGAAACAGAAAGGCAATTTAAGATGTAAATTGTAAAAAGAAACGAACTCCAAGGTAAATATTAAGGGGGAAAGCAATATTGAAACACCAACAAACAAAACAAAACACCGGGTATTGCCGATATATACAGAATGTGCATCTGATGCTGGGTTGGATCTCACTTATCAGCGACTAGAAGAATAATATATTAACAGTTAAGACACATTTAGCGCTAAGAAATCTTAATATTGATTATCTTAAATAAATAGATACAGACACATGCATTAAAGGGTGTTTTCAAAAGTCAGTGTATTTCCATGACAGTAGTTATGTTTCCGGAAGGGATTGGGGTTGAAGGGGGGCACTTCTATTTACACCTTTTTAAGCTTGAATAAGTGAAAAGTTAAGAAAACTATCAGATATATATGATATAACTTTTTTTCCTACGCAATTTATGAAAAGGTATATATTTTTAAAATGTAAAACTGGGTAAGGTGACAAAACAGCGGCACCCCCTATCAATTAAGTATTGAAGTACCCCCCCTCTAGACTTATGTAAAGGATCGTTAGGGTTGACTTTTCGAAATTCATCTTATTTTTATTATCTATTTCAGTCGTCCAGACTTATAACTGTATCATTCTATAGAATTACAAAACTGGAACATGCTACTATATCAAATAAATCTGTATTCTTAGATTTTTTCTATATTCATTATATATATATATATATATTATTTGTTTTATTGTAGTTTTTGCCATGTGACTAGTTTACTTTTCGCCTTCACTAATCTTAGTGTCGTATGACTTGGTCTTTGATCATCATGACAATATTCATTATATATTCGTCAAAATTATTGGAAACAAGAATGTGTCTTTAGTACATGGATGCCCAAATCGCAAGACTAACAATGGCCAGGAAATCCTAGATTAGGACAGGCCCAAAAAATCGGCAGATTTAAACATGTTATTTTTCCGATCTCAAACCCCCTCTCCCTTTACCTCTAGGCAAAGTAGAAAAATCAAACACACAATACACACAGTAAAATTTACTTCAAAAAAAGTCTGAGTCTGATGTCAGATTCAACTACCTTGACCAAACACTTAAACCTGAAGCGAGACACAAGGACAATCGGACGAACAGACTGACATACGCACGGACGAACAGACGCATAGATCAGAAAACATAATGCCCACAAATGGGGCTTAACAACAAAGCCGGGTCACATTTTGAAATTTACACTTCATTTTTACGCATGATTATGAAACTATTCAAAACATAACCTTTAAAAAGGTAATAGACATGTAGTATGCTTACGGACTTCAGGCTCTTGTTTCTATGCATGGAAAGGTCAATTATCCATATATATATACATTTGCAAATTTACAGATCTTACATTGTTGGGTTGATGTTTAGACGAGTTGTATATACATAATGTACACAGCCATGTATTACCATCACTGCTGGTGATATAATGGATAAATCTGTTGTAGAGTTGTCACAGGCTCAGGCGTACTTATATAATTATATATACATGTTTATACAGATATATGGATAGTCTACCTGATGCCTTTTCCGTTTTTTACCATCAAATTTTATAGAACTTGTTCTCTATGCACATTTCCCACAAAGACACATCCAATTGGAATATAGGTAGTTTCATTTTCGAAATAAATTTCGTGTTTCTCGCCAATTATGGAAATTTAAGTAAAATACACCCCCCCCCTTTTCGTTACATAAATCATGGATCTGACCCTAATACCAGAGAGAGAAGATTGCCCCATTCAAACAACAAATTTTGAATTTATAATTAGCAAAAACATCAGAAATGTACAGATCTTGTTATATTGAAGGTCTATCTAAAATTTCATAATTAAAAAAAATGTCCTCAAAGTTGTTATTGACTGCCTTACACATGAAGTTCATTGCTGTCGGATTTTTTTAAAGAAGTTTAACTAGATAAACTTACGGAAATATAATTAGGAATACACTTTACATTCATAAACAAACAAAAAATAAGTTTCTATAGGCATAAGAATGTATAAACTAAACTTTGTCAGATGAAAAGGTCCAATTTGGACGGCAAATTTCAGCTTTTTATTGCTCCGCTTGGCTATGAAAAATATAAAATAAACTATCGCACCAACCTTGCACCAAAAAGATTTTTCATTCGAAGTTTGATATGTATGAACTTGTCAAAATGTTAAAATTTCTAATTGGTGCAAGCATGGTGCGGTGGTCAAAATTAAGAAAAACCATCAAATTTTCGGTATTTTTGCTTATTTTCCCAATAATGACGTCATTTGCACCTTCCATTGTGACGTCATTGAACCTTTTTTAGGTAAATAAAAACATTTTTTTTAAATCATTTACTCATATTCTAATAATTTATGGAGAAAAATCTGCTCTGTTAGAACTTTTATTATCTTGTAAATCTGGGGCCATTTTAGGCCATTAAAGCCCCTACTCCAAAGTTTGAGGCCAAAATCGGCCCTTACCGGACCTACTCCTTTAATTAATACATATAGTGAAACCTTTATTTCAGACTTTGAAAATTGTTTATAATTAATTTACTGCCTGACATAATATGTAGCCATGTGTCTATTGTTTCAGACAATATCTTCATCAAATAGATGTGATATGGATTTTGTGTGTGGGTTACTGTCTCAATATTGTATACCCCACATGTCCTTTTTTGGGAAAGATTAGAACTTGTTCGAAATCTTTACTAAGGCACAGGCCTCCCTAACAACACGACAGGTTAGCTACTGTTGCTAAATGTATTCACACTGAAATATAGTTCCCTATGGTTCTCATGTATGTGCACATAATACACATATAAACTGAAAAATGTGTATATCATTGAAGCAGTTCATTTAATAATGTATGTCATTAAGTTGATGTGCAGGCTTTTTTTAAAAACATTTTGATTAGGTAATTGGGTATTGATACATTACTAGTGTGATTGACAACTGATAATCACTAAACAATCAGAGACAAGGTAGACCTTTAATTACAATGCCCCACCTCCTAAACTGTCAATCAAATTGACCACATTACTTATCAACCTCAGTCTTACATAATTATACAACTAACTGCAATATACGTCTTTTAAAATATACAAATATTTGACCTCATAATGGAATACACAAATGTATATATTAGATGTCTGATATATACAAGGATGATAGATTCATTTATTGCCAATTACTTTTGATCTACATTACATAAAGTGATTCTGTAAATTATATCAGAAAGATAAATGATTAATGGATTAACAAGATCTTTAAAAAAAAATGAAATATGAATATAAATATGAATATATAAAAGGTATTCAAATAAGGCCTATAATTTACTTGATAAATTTCCAATAATCATCTGCAATTAATCAACAATTTAGATTAGTTCACTTTTTTTTATTATCAGGAATTAGCTTGAAACAGTTTTAAAATTTTAAAACTTTTGATTATAACAATTAACCATTGTTAATTAGTTTATTCCCCATCAATCATTATGTTTATTTTAGTCATTAGAATTTTTATTGTCTTACCATATATTGGTGTTTTTACATATATATCATTTATTCTGGTATCACCTAAGTTGGACAAAGGTTACACAGAAAAACACATTAGTTTACATTACATTACATATAAGTACATTTGTTGAGGAAGCATTAAATATGAGTTTTTTTACAACGGTATGATCAGTATAGCCGACAGGTTAACATCAGAGAGAATCCAGTTTGTCATTTATAATTCTAATAAATTGGCACAATTTTCGGAGTTTCGATTTCTGTTTTTGGTTCATAATAGAATTAAATTTTATAACATTACAGTTCGTTAGGTATTTATTGTCAATATGTAGTGTTCTATCTGTCAGGAGACTGCTGCATTCCATTACATAGTGGTATTCATCACCTATCGCAACTCTGCATAACGGGCACTTTCTCTGTTCTCGGGGAATGTTTTGCCATCTGCCATTTTCAATCGGCAGTTTATGGTTCATTGTCCTAAACCGCGACATTGTTATTATATCTTTATCATCAAGTACGTTAAGGTAGTGTTCGAAATTGTGTGATGTCTTGTACAGGCGATAATTCAGGGCTTTCGGCGAATCGTTTACCTTTCCTGTCCATGACTGTTTAAACTGATCTTCTAGTCTTTGTTTAATTGTAGATTTAATGTTAGGTGATGTGTTTTGGAATGACCATAAGTAAGAGAATCCACAATTGTCTAGAATACTTTTCATCTTGTCTAATGATCGCGATCGAAATGTTGTTTCTTGTGATAACTTTAAAAGGTATCTAAACATGACAGCAGCGAGCTTACTTTCTTTACCGGTAATCAACTTTGTCCAATAAGATATAATTCTAGTTTTGATATCTATTTCTAGGGGATACCGACCCAATTCTCCGTAAATGAAGTCGTTTTGAGTAGATGGCGTAAGATGTAAAAGTAGCTTAAAAAATTTAGTTTGAACTCTTTCTAGTATATCTATGTTTTCGTAACCCCATATTTCGCATCCATAAAGCAGAATAGGTTTTACCAGTATGTCAAATAAGTCTACGTGGCATTTAATTGATAAATTGTGAATTCTTCCCTTCCTTAAAATTTCGTACATTGCACTTATTGCTTTGTCCTTTAGATTTTGTTTGCATTGTTTAAAGCTGCCTGTTTTTCTGAAGATAATTCCTAAGTAGTTAAAGTGTTTTACAGTTTCAATAAGATGATTGTTGAATCGGAAAAGTTGAGGGTTTGTTGTTCTTCCTTTTGAAAAAATTAAGATCTTAGTTTTATCAATATTTACTCGCATCTTCCAGGTTTCGCAATACTTTTTAAATTTGTTAAGTGCATGTTGCAGTTGGTCAGGTGATTCTGCCAGGATTACAGTGTCATCTGCGTAGAGAATTATGAATAATTTCATTAAAGTTCCAAGTTTTTCTTCTATATCTTTACTAATTGTGTTCATGCCTAAAACATTTTCTGAGATGAGATAGTCTTCTAGGTCATTCAAGTATAAAGAAAATAAAAACGGTGACAGATTTTCTCCTTGTCTGACACCGATTTCACAAGCGAACGGTTCACAAATTTGACCATTATAGCTCAAGCTGGATTTAATATTCTGGTACATGCTGAAAATAGTATTAAACATTTTCCCCTTTATATTGCTGTTCAACATTTTAAACCATAAGAAATTACGATTAACCATATCGAAGGCCTTTTCGAAGTCTACAAATGCGCAAAATAGTTTCTTTTTTGAGTGTTGTAAAACTTCAATTAGAGAGTTCAGAAGAAACGCGCAATCAATTGTTGAGTATTTTTCTCGGAAACCATTTTGATTTTCTTTAAGAAGAGATGTTTGTTCTGAGAATTTTTTAAGGCGTTCATTTAATACCGCTGTAAAGACTTTTCCGAAACAGCTCATAATAGTTATTGGTCTGTAATTTTTGGGGTTGCGTTTGTCACCTTTGTTCTTGTAGACAGGTTTTATCATTCCTTGGACCCATTGTTTTGGGATTTTTCCGGAGTCGAAAACTAGGTTGAAAATTTTCACATATATGTCGATAAGAACATGAGCTGATGTTTTTAAATATTCATTAATCAGTTTGTCTTCGGCGCATGCTTTGTTATTTTTCAGATTTTTCAGCGCTTTAAGAATTTCATGTTTTGTAATTCTGCTATTTAACTCATCGTTTATTTCTTCATGGGAAATATTACTTTCAATTTGTTGATTTTCTGTATCATCTCTCAGATCACTGTTTAACTCTTTGAAATATGAGACTAATTTGTCGAAATCAATCTTGGGCTGAGCTGTACTTTTGTTTCCATTAAGAAGTCGCCAAAATTCCTTACCATCATTTTGCTTTAGATCATCCATTTTCTTTCGGGAATTCGCTTCTGTATTTCTTATGTGCTTTGTTCATTGTATTTTTATATCTCTTCTCGGCATCTAACACAAGTGCTCTGTGGAACGGTGACTTATTTTTATTTCGTTTCATCTTACGGAATTCTGACCTAGCGGCTTTGCAGTCATGGTCAAACCATGGTTTATTTTTTCTATGTTCTGACTTCTTTCCTGCACTGACTTTAAACCCAAAAGTGTTTCTTGCTGAATTTATTAACACTTTGCCTATTTTACCTATTATCGTATCTACTGTTTCTTGTGTCACTACTGTCGTGCCATCAATTTCAGAATTAATATTTTCTATTTCTGTAAGGTTCAAGCATTCTAAGAATTTGTGTGATTTTTCATTAGTCCAATTTTTTATTTTTTGTTCATTTGTTCTAGTATCATCGCTATATTTGGTGCTAACTTCTTGATCTGTTTGTTTCAGCGATATCTCGATTGGGGAATGAACATCTGAATAGAGGCTTGAAAAATCAAGTACCGGTACTTTAAAATCGATAAAATGTTTGATAAGTTCTGCGCTGCATAGGCAATAATCAACAACGCTTGAATTTCGACATGTGAACTTTCCATCTATGTCACCTAGAGTTCTCCCATTCATGATGAAGAAGTTATTTCCCTTGCAAAATTCTATTAGTTGATTTCCAAACCTATTCTTGTTTTTATCTCTACTGTTCCTTTTGCAAGAGAAGTCATACTGGTCTAAATTGCAAACAGCATTTATTTGTATATTTTCGATATCCACGACATGAGATTCACTGTCGGGAACAAATATAAAATCATCCTCGGACCCGGTTCTTGCGTTAAAATCACCAACAAGTAAACATTTTGAAAACCTATGTGATAGTTCGAATAATTCCATCTCAATTTCGTTTATTGCATCAATGGATGAATATGAAGTATATTCAGGGGGGATGTAAATAATTCCCAAAAGAATGTCATCTGATAATATTTATTACTTTCGATATTTTACACCACAAAACAAATTTACTTTCAGTTTTAATATATTCAATATTATCTTTGAGATGGTTTTTGTACGCTACAGCTAAACCCCCCGATCTTCTTTTGCCAATTTTATTTCTGTTTTTATAAATCAATTCATAACCCTGTAATTGTATATCATCGATATTGTCTAGTTTTGTTTCTACAATGCCAGCAATGTCTGTTTTATACAGCAGTTCCGTATATTCAGGATATTTGAGTTTTGATTTAATTCCACAACAATTAATACAAGTAAGATTTAAATAATTTAACTTATCATTCTGATTTTTCGAGGACTCTCTCGACCCGTCCTACAGTTGCGTGGTTATGGTTGCCTCATTAATGGCGTCATTGTTTCCAGATTCCTGTCGGGACCTTTTAAAAGGGCGTTCATTTGCAGTTTTGTTTCTATGCGAATTTTGTTGGGCTTGACGCAGTAGAACATCCCTATATTCAGTGCCGTTTGGTTTTGTGTCGGGTGATACATGTGGTTTTCCATTGATATAATTTATCTCTTACAAGTTTTACTTTTTTACCCTCATTCTTGGCCATCTTCATTACAGGGTAGAGTTCTTTCCGTTTTCTTTCAATTTCGATCGGGAATTGTTCGCTTATCCCAAATGTTTTCCCTTTCAGCTTGAATGTATTTTTAAGTACATCTTCAAGCTCATCTCTGTGGATAAATTTGGCTACAATAGGACGGGCTCCGTTCAGTCCGGGTTTTCCAAATCGATGAACGCTACGGAGATTTACGTTATACGGTATGTCCAGTTCGTTTAATAAAAAGTTCTGAATTTTTAATTTGCACGATTCTTCCCGCTGAAACGCTAACCCGGAGAATACTAGGTTATCGCTCATGCTTCTGCATTTTAAGTCTAACACTTCGGCTTTTAATTCCTGAATGATTATGTTTGAGACATTTCCATTTTCCTCCCCTATTGTCTTCATCCTGTCTTTTATTTGAGATATCTCTTCAGTATTTGCTGAATATTTGTCTACTACAGTATGAACGATCTGACCCATTTTTTCAACACTTTCTTCAACTTTCCTATTTCGGTCTTGGATCTCGACAATTGTTTCCTCATTTGACTGTACTCTTGTAGACAAATTTGACAGGCCTTCCTTTATACCATCGATTTTTTGTACTTCTATCTCTATTTTCTCGATCCTATCCGTTAGGACTCGTAGCGACTTCAGGATCTCCATTAGGATAACTCTAGCATCTTTGTCATACAAGAGGTTTCCCGATAATTCATCGTCGGTTTGTTGGGTATTTGCGGCCATTTTGACGTTGCTTTGGTTATCCGATTGTTATCAATTGTTCCGATGTATAGTGACGTTATGACTAGATACAGGTTCCTTCTTGTTTTGCATAAGTTTTTGTAGAAAACAGTTTTAAGAGAATAGGACCAAAAAATCACATAAAGATCAGAGTTAATATCAAGCGAAATCTTCTTACCGTTTTTATAACGTTTTTTTAAGTTGTTCGGCTGATTATATTCAATCTTGTAGCGATTTTGTTCAAGAGTCAATTTTGCGTGCTGCTTCCTCAACAACGTACCGGAAATTCTCTTAGAAGTGAATATATATTTTTGCAATCAAGAAAGAATCCACATTTCAATTAAATAAGTTTTTGAATTTGTTTACGTTGAAAAAGTACATTTTCAAAGTGTTGAAAAATACTTTAAAAAATGATTAAAAGGCACTCTACAACCTTTAATCTTCAATGTTATATAACCTCTGTTCCATCTTACAAAATGTCCCAAAACTTTATTATTTAGATTATTTTTGTTGACACTTTTAAGTTTTTAGCTGTTGGTCTAGATTTTATGTCTTACAAGGATAGTTGGTAACATTTACTAGAAGAATTTTTGATTTGCAATTTTTTTTTTTTAAACATGTTCAGAACAGGCAACATTATTTCGATAAGATATAAACTGCAGTTTAAATAAAATTGTGCAAATTAAGAGACCCATATTATTTAATTTGAGCTCATTTTATCCTCATACTGGAAAAGCATGTTTCCTTCTAATTTTTTGACCTGCTGTTAATGCAATTTTCAGCAATAGTGCTTTATTAATTAATGTTCATTTTTCCCCACCATACCTTAAGGATGTACTTAGGTGAGGTTAGGTGAAAATTAATAAATTAAGAAGTTAAAATTGAGACTATAAGCTGGTAGAGCATCAATTGAGGATAAAAATAAGCTAAAAATATTGATAGATCATGGACCTCCTTTTCGAGATATTTGAGATTTAAAATATGGCGGGAAAAGGCTGACTCAGACTTTTACCTTATATTTGCATTGGTATTATTAGGTCTCAAAACAAAAGAAAGAAAATTAAGAATCTTTTAAAATTTTGGTAAAGGACCTTTCATGAGCTATTAAGTCTTGTCTGAAAAAATAAATGGGTGTTATGGGGCAAAATATTTTACATTGTATTGTATGGAAAAACACCAAGGACTTCGAACATTTGACACAAATTCCAAAACCTCACCTAAGTACATCCTTAATATGAAATAATTCAACTACTCTTCTAATCTTTCCATGAGTGATTTCCATCACTTTGATTATTTTTTGGATTAAGTTGCAAATACGATACAGGTTTTATGGAAGTCTGCGTCTGAACTCTGATCATCCATTTTGACAATTTGAGTACAGAGACTTTACCAACTTTTTGTTTCCAAAGGGTATTCAAAAAGAATGCATTATGTAGCTCACACCATTGTATAATGCTATAATAGAGAGTTTTTTTAATATTGGACATGACTACACAAAAATCTCCTTTTGTGTGTTCAGAAGGGTTAGCAGTTGTCCCTTATATTAGTTAGATCATTCATGAGAGTTGGAATATCAGGCGTCAAACTGTTTGGGTTAAATTAGGTAAAATTTAATCAGGATTCTTCAGAGATCTCATATAATTGTCCTTAACCATAGTTTTTGGAAAGAATTTAACTTGATTCGTCAAAATCAGCTGATTTTTTTTTTTAAATATCTGTACTTTTATAGTTACATTTATATAATAATTTATTTCACAGCCTGTAATACTATTAAAAAGTATTTGTTAATAAATTACCATAGCGGAATTCTAGCCTGAAACATATTACAAAGTGCTAATTAAAAACTGTAAAGCTCAAGGGGAAATCTTTTTCAATGCAAATATTATTGTCAGTTTGAGATCATAAAGCTATAATGATGGTCACAGGTTTTTTGCTCATAAAATATTAAATAATGGTATATACAAATAACGTCAATAATTGTGAATATTCGCACTTCCATTATAACTTTAAAATTGAATTACTACATAGGTTTTCCATTGGGAATTTATGGTTGGGTACAATAATAGTCTAAATGAAAAAACTAGATTGAATAGTTGATTACATGAACATTCCTACAACAAAAACTATTTCCTTTCATTTCAATTCTCTTTCCTGGGTGGTCAATTCTGTCTTTGCAAATTATTAAAAGATGTTTGATTTGATATCGTAAAATGGCTTAGTTGTAAATTAAATTCAAATTTCAGATGAAGTTGCAGTAGTTCCATTATTTTGTTGAACCTTTCAATAACCAGAAAGGAAACATTAAGTCAAAGTTTTATTTTGGAATTTACTTTCACATAGTGACTGTGGGTTTATTGATAATAGAATATTTTAACATTCCAAAAAAATGAAGGACTGCTGAATCTAGTGACATTTACATTACAAAAAATATAATTTTGTGGGATACCAATCTTATCAATTTAGACATTCAACTTAGTACAAATTATCTTAAGATTTAAATGCAGACTTTAACAAAACCAAGAATACTAATATCCCCTAAAGTTCAATTTCCCCTCAAATCATAAGAATAGGTATACACGGAAATGATTGAAGGCTGCTCAGGTATTAAAACATTTGTTAATGGAAAGGATGAAAATTCTCCACCATAAATATGATAACTGTCAAATTGAAAATGGAAGCAGGGAATCGGTCAAAGAGACAATAATAAAAAAAAAAGATCAGAAAACAGTTTAATGGGTCTTCAATGAAGCGAGAAATATCGGCACCTGGTGACAGGCTTTAAAAAATGTATCCTAGTTCAGCAAAAATGGACATCACACTAAACTCTGAAAAATTGTAAATGAAAAAAGATATTTTGATTCTTATTTGGCAAATCGTAAAGGAAAAATAAATTTAATTGTAGAATCAATTTCTATTTTCTTTATCCATCTTCTCTTCATAATTTCTTCTTGACATTATTTAAATTTGCTGTATATTTCATTTAATTATTGATAATGCTGTAGAAACAAATGTATAACTTGTATGCAAAATGTATCATTCATTCTGATCACTGTGATTCTGATAGTGTTAGGTATAACATCAATAAAGATTTGATCCTACTGGAATAACAATACTTGACCTTATGTACAAATATTTCTATTTAAGCAGTCATGGTATCTGTTATATATAATGAGGAATAGATATCTACGATGTATTGGAATCAGATTCTTGTTCCCAGGGTTCCCTTCAATTACCATAAGCAATTTCATTCAATTGCTAATCTTTGCTGTATTGAAACAGAATGGGTTTAGATATCAAATACTTATTGTTTTATTCCATAAATATTCTTTATTGAATGGAACTGGTAAAACAATATGTTATGCTTCTGACATAGACAAGGGGACATTAAGTTTTACCCTTGTTTGTCGGAACATCCGTTTGTCCCGAAATTAATTTCTGTCCTTAAACTTTATTTTGCTAAAATCAAATGTTAGGAAACCTATACACAATGCTCATAAACACAAAACACAGAACAAGTTTGAACTTTGGTGGTATCACTTTTACCATTCTAGAGTTATGCCCCTTTACAAGTTGAAAAATTGCTGAATTTGTTTTGCCTCAACTTAACTTTATGAATCTTGTACACAATATTGATAACTACAATACACAGATCAAGTTTGAGTTTTGGTAGAGTCACATTTACAGTTTAAAGTAATAAAAGCAAGGTTCCTTTGGTTTTTGTGTGTTTTTGCTGTGCATGTAATGATATTTATGAGGTTTGTCAACTGTAACATATTGACAGCCCTGACAGAACTGAAATCAATCCAAAGTAAACTGTATTGTTGTTGATAGGCAGATTGTTATTTGTACTGTGTCTCTGATAAAATGTTCTTTTCCACATATGTCATTTGTCTCTTTGATCAGATTTTACAATGATTGATATAGCTGCTACTTTACCAGACAATTTGTTTCTGAACAATCCATCAGTGGTCAGTTGACCAGGATCGATGGCAGTGAGCGAGTGTCCTTTGAAGTAGTGTTTAAACAGTTGGTATATAAGAGGAAATCAATAGTTGCTACTCTTCATTATGGTGCATTTGCCAATTTATATAAGTTGATTTTAATTTGAACTCTTTGTTTTCAATCTGTTCTGTATTTTGATATTTAAAAGTCAAACAGAGTGTCTGCTCAGTAAGTAGATATTAGGCTTAAATTTGAAAATTGTGTAATGCTTGTTTTAGATCATACAGGAGTTCCACTAATTGTCATATATATATGGCACTTGAAAATCCAAAATTAAATGAAGTAAAAAAAAATCTGCTCAGTTGTATTTCTGAATGAAGCTGAAGCTGAGATGAAGAAATAGAACCTTACCCAACCTAACCTAACCTTTTATAGCTGACTATGTTGTATTGAATTTTCTCATTGTTGAAGGCCGTACAGTAACCTATAGTTGTTAATTTCTGTGTTATTTTGGTCTCTTGTGGTAAGTTGTCTATAATTGACAATCATACCACATCTTCTTTTTTCCATCCAAGGATTCTATTTATTTTAAGGGATAAGTTATCAGATTTCTAGAAAAGTTTTCTTTAAATATAAAATTTATAAATGCTAGTATAATGATTTTATAATTAGCAACTCCCATCATATTACCTATAAACAAGATCTGACTTTTCAGGAAATATTATCTGAGCCATTCTTTGAAGTGAATGAACAAACATAATTTCCAGCTAATTTCCAGCCGACATATTATCAATAGGTTTCCTCTTTCAAGTATAAGATCTGACTTTTATAGCTTCATCAAGAAGAAAGCTTTACCTCAGGTTTCTCTTTGAATGGCTATTGTTGGTTTATTGTAAATCAAACCTTATTTGGATAATAAGCATCTTTGCCAATTTCATTACTGCTAGTGACAACCTTCAAGTGAATAATTGGTTGTATCCTTATATGAAGTGTTCATGTCACCTACATATTATTGCACTTATATGTTTTCAACATTTATAATATATCATGTCGATCAATAAATTTCTGCAGCAGTCCCTAAAGTGTTGTTGTGATAAGATTCTCTACATTTTATGTTTTTTATCATAATGACCCTGCATACCCGAGGTATCTACTTTATGGACTCTACCGTACTACAGATTCACCTGGCGTTGGTTCACTTTCGTTGGTTCACTTTCGTTGGTTCACTTTCGTTGGTTCACTTTCGTTTGTAATTGATTTATTTTTATCGTGAACCCCTACATTCAGTAAGGAAACAGCCGTTGCAACCAGCGCTAATCATACTAGCCATTCGCACAGAGTAAACAAAGTTATATTTTGTTGAGGCGCCCACAGGAACCTTCCGATAATGCTGCCATCCAACACAAGAAAAGAAATAAATAATAATGGACCATCTTAACCAATCGAGTCCTAAGGAGGAAAAGAACAGTGATAAGAAATTATTTCTCTCTTACAGAATTTATTTGAAATTAAATGCACCCGACTTCGTATTCTTCAAATTTAATCTGATGCTCCCGAAAATATGTTAATCAAACATACAACCCTCGAGATACAACCACTTTTACAGATTACTGGCCATTCCCGATAGTTTGATGAACGAACACATAGTTAAAATTCAGCATAGACTAGTGATATTTATTCTTTGTCCTTAACTCTCGGCTACCGAAACATTTTACAGCATTCCTGACACGATTGGAAGTAGTACCTCTGGCCAAGGGAAGCCAGTCGAAATGGTACGGAATTGCTGGTAAAAAGTTAAATGAACATTCAGACCACACAACCTATACTGTCTATACACAGCCTGACAACTTATTGTATTATTCTTTCCACGATGCAAGAGAACAAACACATTTTGGCAGAATACTTTTCACAAACTTTTTCACAACAAAAACATTTTATTTTAATTTCTTTTTATAGTTTACTTCCATACTTACAATGAACTTTCACTTTCAGTTGCTATTAATAACGTTACTTACCATTGTAACATTGTGACGTTTAAATTTTAACAACCCGATTTTTTACTTCAACATGATTTTATGTATTGTTTTTATCCTGATGACGGTGCCCTAGGCACGAAACATGTCAATCAATAAATTTCTTCAGCAGTCCCTAAAGTGTTTTTGTTATAAGACTCTCTACAATTAAAAATATATGATACCTTTGAAATACAGACTGGTCTGTTATATTGGGGTAAAGGATATAGACTTGATATTTCTTGGAAAATATGGATAATCTCTAGATACCTTTTTCATTTCTCTTCATTTTAATGAGACCAATACCCTAGCAAGTCTTTTTTTGTATAACTGTCCATATGACAAACACTTGACAATAATCAGAATAATCAGAATGATTTGTACAATTCTTATGAAATTTTAACACAACATTAGGATTGACCAAAAAAGCTTCCTTTTAATTTTTTAAACTTTTTTTTTAGTCTAACAGAACTTTAATCATCAGATTTAGGGCAATTTTTCACCTTCATCACACTAATTTA
Organism: Mytilus edulis; assembly: GCA_019925275.1. NCBI lineage: Eukaryota > Metazoa > Mollusca > Bivalvia > Mytilida > Mytilidae > Mytilus > Mytilus edulis. The sequence continues at coordinate 5,255,727 of CM034350.1, forward strand.
TGTTTGTTTAGACCAAATTACTTGAAACTGTACACAGTTAAGGTGGTATATTAAAGATCCTTTTGGATTTTCCCTTTTTTGTTTGGATTTCCAGGGTTTCAGGACTTGAATTCTCAGATTTAAGACATTTTTTGTTTACATATAGCCTACTTGTTATAGTATGCTTTGATTGATTTACTCAAAGTTTTTCAATGAAACCTTTTATTTACAAGAAAATTTGGTAACCACAGTTTACTCTTTATGCTGATAACTTCTTTTCATCATGGCACACAGTGTCATAGAAACCTAATGCTTTCTCCTTCAGTCATTGTAGGAACTTAAAGTTGGTTTTTGATTTTTCGTCAATAAACTTACAGACAGATCACCGACATGGGTACCTTTATTTAAGCATGCCCCTTTTATCCTGTAAGCCTCTGAACAGAAAATCATGACATTGTATTATCAACAGCCCAATATGTCTGACATTGTATTGTCACTTTTGATACTTTTGTGGATACCTGATTTAGTTGTATAACCATTAAAACACTTTAACACTTTTAAATCCTGCTAGAAATTAGTTGTTCCATTAATTATCATTTCCTATTTAGGAAGCTGTTATAGTTCAATATATATTGACATTGATCCTTCACACATTTTTTATTCGTAATTGCAAAGAGATGTATTTCCTGTCAAGTGTGATTTAAAGGAATAAGATTTCTTATTGAAAAATATGCTAAAACTATGGATTGGTTTTCTGACTCTATATTGGAAACATTGGGATTTACTCCTCGACAATACTATGCCCTGTCAGTAATATTTAAATAGACGGGATCAATCAAGTTTGTTGAATAGTTGTGCTTATATATGGAAAAACAGATCTATCCCGTCATAGATGATTATTTTTGAGTGTTCTCTAATTGTGCTGAGGTACAAAGTCATGTGATGTCTATTTGTCTGCAGAGCAACAACATTGAAAAGGTTAGCGATTTCTTCCCAATAACTAAATCATATATTTATTGACAATTGCCAGGCAAAGGAACTCTATGGTGGTGGTAATTGTTTTTGGTCAGTTAAGAACGACTTCTTATGGAATTGCTTCTATAGTTCAAGGTGAAGTTTGCGATGGATATTGTTTGACATAATCCTAATGTCACTAATAGCCAACTTAAAGACATATAAACATTGTGCTGTTGTTATCAACTGTCAAGCGGTGTGTTAACATGTATTTGTCGGATCTTATTTTATCCAAACTGACATTTGTCTCAGAAAATTTCACCTGCTGTCAACCAATAGAAGTTTCAAATACCATGTCAAACTTTCATAACACTGACCCCATTGACCATTACCATAACTAAACGACACGAAGATCTATTATAAGAATGTGTGCGTTGTTATGGGTTTTAAAAGTGCATGAGGATAATAATAAAAGGAGGGAGTCACAACAGAGACTGAACTCGGGTACACAAAGTTCACATGACACAAATACGGTAAGATTTATTCAAACATTATAATAGCAATCAAATATGAAGAAGAAGAAAATTTGAAGTATAGTTATTTCTCATATTTTTCTTGCTAAATTAATGAAAAGTCTGATCTTATTGATTTAGCCAAAAGAATATAAGAAAATTTAACAACAGATATTAAGTTTCAGGTTGATAGTGCAATGTCAGTGTTGTGAAAAGAAATATTTGACCAGATTTCTAAAGACTTTATTGAAAACTATTTCAGAAATTATCATTCGAAGACAGCAGCATAATCAACCAATGTCTCTCTATACTACCTTATGAAATGATGAAGACATATTGTAATTGGCTTTGCTAATCACGTACCTCCCCAATCAGGTACAACCCAGTCTGATAGGCCCTTTTACCAAGTTATATAAATTTGAGGGCCAGTATTTGATTTATAGGTTAGACAATACTTGGTCATGTTTATGAAGATTTAAGCCCAAGGCGAATAGATGGATGGAGGAAAACTTGATTACTTAACAGCTTAAAAGATATAATTCTGAGTTATAAAACCATACATTTAGTGTATAGAGGTGTTAGGTTTAACCACAACTCATATTAATATAGAGGTGTTAGGTTTTATAAAAATTTAGTTTACACTGATGTTATTTTTAACCACTTATCAGTTTATATATTTATTAATTTAATGAAAAAAAACAACAACTGAACTACAGGTGGTTCAATGCATTTATGGGCACCAATCCTTTCCTCTAACTATGAACAACAGTAAGCAGTACAACGTATTAACAAACCATATGGGCAAAACTCATCATAATTTACATATCCTCACAAGAAAAAGACATACAAGTACAGATGTGAGAGTACTGGAAATTACTGAAAATAACTTCAAAGCCAATGACAACTAACAAAAAAATCATGTTTCTTAGACAAAAAAAATTAATCATTACACATCAGACATCCAATGGATTTAGTGTAAAGACATTGTTAACAGTCAGAGAAAAATATAACCTTGTGAATTACCATAATATAGATGTCAGCAGATTGTAAACTGTATAATATTTAGTTTGATTTTAATTTACTGATAACAAAATAAATATTTATACCAATAAAAGCAATGTTCAAAAATCTGATTAAAGTGTTGAATCGAAAATCTTTTAGAAATAGTTTATTTAAAGGATTCATAAGTTTCCGATGATCGTATCTAAATTTCCAGGCTTGGTAAACAACATGGCTGTAAAAATAAGGATCAGCTATCCTGTTTGAAATGTATGATTATGACAAAAGATTTGACATATTGTTATGCAAATTTGCAGGTCTGTAATTTCTTTGAAAATGTCTGTGAATAAGATGGTAATATTTTGTGTTGTGCTTATTTCCAATACTTTAATAATTGTGAAACTAGAATGAATATGAGCCTCTATATTGATAAATGTATATCTGATTTGAAAGGAGTATTGATTTGGAATAAATACAGTAAAATGATCATTAGAAAATATGATGGTTTTCTGTTGGTACATGTCATGCTTAATGCCTTGTATATTCTTCATTAGTAATCATCAATTTATAATTTTCTTTGTATCATATAGAACATATACTACTAGTTAGTTTGATATCTATACATGACCCATTTGCGAACAATTACTTAAACTGTCCTGTAGTTGTTTTTGGATATCTATAACATGATACCCTGGTCGAAACCAATTATAAATAAGATGTGTATGAGATTTATGTGGATATACTAAAGCATGATACCTAATAGAACAAAAATAATACTGCCCATTAAGTTGTGATATCTATAAGATGACCCTATTCCAATAAAATAAGAGAACCTAAAAAAGAATTGTAAAGCATTTGATGTTTGGCTAAAATAAGAATTAATTCCTGTGTAAGTTAGTGTTTTTATATATAGGTTTAAATTGGAATTGCCAATAAAATAAGGAGATGTGGTATGATTGCCAATAAAAATAATGGAAGATGTGGTATGATTGCCAATAAAATAAGGAGATGTGGTATGATTGCCAATAAAATAAGGAGATGTGGTATGATTGCGATTATATTGCATAAAATAAGGAGATGTGGTATGATTGCCAATAAAATAAGGAGATGTGGTATGATTGCCTGTAATCTAACAACTGTACACCAGAGACCAAATGATGCAAATGTTTAGCATCTTGATATTTTGTAAAAATGTTTTCCTTAGTGTTCAGATTTGTTATAGCTTTTCACCACTTTAAGAGAGGCAAAGACCTAAAATTTGGAATTATTATTCCGATTTAGATTTTAATAAGTCTTACCAATAGTCCAATACAGTTTGGGTTTTTTTTCTTACAAAAAGTTGTTGGTAAAATAGTGAGGCAATGAAAATCAAATGCATTAAAGGTGATGTTACTGCAAATTTGATCCAGAAAGTATTTTGCTATCTTAAAGTTTATTTTGTTGACAATAAATTTTTGATGATTTTAGCTGTTGTTGGAGGAAAAATACTTCTTATTGATATTAAAACCAATTAATCACATGAATTGCATAGAATATCAAATTGGTACCACAAAGATCCAACCCACATAATGCTATTATAGTTCTGTTTTCCAGCATGTTTTTATACAAATCGTATCGATTCTGTAATCGAGTCAATAGCACCTTTTAGACATTTTATACAGTATTAAGATTGATTTGAGAGGCCAATTGAATTTTCACTTGGTTCTCATAATTTACAGTTAGTCTGGGCTGAGCAATAGAAACATGAAGAGAGAGCTGTATAAAATTACTCTAAGTAATTCTGAGGGCAATTTGTCAGGATAATGTGTTTTCTTTATTTAACATTGAAACATCAGTATGCAGCCTTGAATTGAAAACAATCAGAAACTCAGAAATGTTTATCACATGTTTACTTAGTAGTCTTATTTTGGTTTGCAAATAAATAGAGCTGTTGTTTCTATTAAAAAAAAAATACAATATTCATACAGACAAAATTTGGAAAACCGTTTATTTTTTTTTTGTTCATGGACAGAAAACATGCTGTAAATATTTTTGTTTATGATTGAATACAATAGTTTTATTATACCACACGTAATAATTAGCATCACCCCTTTAGCTCTTGTTTTTGTCAGAATTTTTTAATCTTCATGCGCCCCAAAAAACAGTATTTCAGTGCTTTGACATTTATAAATAAGTGAGAAATGATGTAACTAAAGTTCAATTTAACTGGATTGGTGTTAATAATCAGATAATCAATAGGTTTCCCTCTAATACAGCCTTGGTCTTCAGTATAACAAACCTAATACAGAATTATGTTAGCTTGAGCTCTGGTTTCTGTTGGAATGTTTCATTAATGTGTCTGTGTCAAGGCTAACAAACGAGTCCTGTCTTGTCAAAAAGAGTTGAGTTATGAATAAACTACCAGTTTTTTCTTTTAACAAGAATTAATTAAAATTTGTAGATTTTGTTTCTTTTTCAATACCATTGACTCATTACTTTAATTTGACTATCAAGCAATTTATTATATGTGTTACCAGTAAAGCAAGGCCATAGCTAGGCATCTTATTTTAGTGAGGCAAAATAAATGAGTGATCGAAGCAAGGCGAAATTTTTTTTTGGAGGGTATGAAATGAATGGTGCAAAATCCTGCATTCTAGGCATTTTTAGAGAGTTTGATAATGTTTGAATTTGGACACTTTTTATATAAATTTTTCATTTTTTAAGACTTTTACTAACACCAAATTTTTAACAACTTTATTTAAATTTATATGTAAGATAATCATCCAAATATCACTGATTTGAGTCTGCTGCCAGAACATAGAACAAACTTCGATTCAGTAGAGTTTTCCAAATTTTTCTATGGCCGGTTCAGTCAAATGGTTTCAGAATCATAATTTGGTCTGCTGATATCCTTATCGTGATTAACATGGAGCATGGCAAGACCGCACAATCTCGCGCCACTCATGCATGCTCTTTTCCAAGTTTTCAGTTGTTTCAGGACAGTCTGTGTTTTTAAAGGTAGCACATCATCATCAACACAATGATCAATGTCTTCTTCCAATTCCTTCTCCATCAGCAATTCGGTAGCAGCATCGGTAGTAACAGTTTTGTTTGCAAAAGGGAATTAAGCTTTCCTGTAAGCACCATTACAGTCGCAGTTACAAAATATTAAAATGGCTTTTATGCTGACAAAGAGTAGACAAACTAGGGATAGAATGAGAGTAAGATACATGTATATGATTCTATCTATAGAGTACTTATATATGGGTACAGGGGAATTGGAATGGATTTTTGATGTTTGTACATGTAGTTCCGTAATTTCACAATATTTCTGGAAAAGTTGGTGGTATTTTAGTTCCAGAATCTATAAATTTAAGGGTTTGGGTTTGGGGGTGTCCGATTCCGAAACCCCGAATATAAAGAAACGAAATTCCGTAGTCCTGAATAAGTAAAGACAAAATCCTGTATTAAAGGTTCTACCATTCCTCAATAATATCAAATTGGAATATGGGATATTCTTTCAATTTTTAAGGTTAAAGAAACATGGAAAAAAACTAATCCATGCATTCATGTTTCATATTATTTATATTTCATTTATCTGTAAAGAGAAAGTTTAAAGTTCGTGAAATGAATACGTAGACAGGACTGCCCCTTACGATGCCCAGTACTTGATTTGTCAAAAGTTGGTAAAACGGAGAAATGAATACGCAGACAGGACTGCCCCCTTCCGAAGACCAGTACTTTATTTTTCAGTCTACTTATCGTTTTTTGATTGTTCTAATGAAGTTATATACAATACTCAGACTCTGTTAAAAAAAAATAGTTTACTAGAATTATTCCTTCTTTACCTTCAGTGTCGCTTTTCCCTTTTCTGCAAGAGCCTGTTTTTAACTAAAGATCCATGATGATTATCGTTACTAGGTTAATGTAATCGAGAAACACCACCTGTTGAGATGCTGAGTTATATCCAGGAAGAATAGTTTAAAAGGAATGATGACAAGTTATGGAAATCAAGGTTGAGACAGAACAACAAATGACTATTATATTTATATATATGTATAAAAAAAAATTAATCAATGTCGAAATTTTAGTGAGGCAATTGCCTCACTTGCCTCAAGGGTAGCTACAGCCTTGTAAAGGTGTATGAATTAAGGAATGGTAGGACTATCAAAACCAATCATTTAATCAGAGTTATTGCCCTTGCTGTTAGTTGGTGATAAAAGGAAAACAAGACCTGCTTTGGGGAATGTCAAGTTTTATTAAAAAAAAGAAATAACTGTAGAAATGATCTCTATATAATTTTATTTCTATGAAAGGAATGTAAACAATTTATTTTAGGTGTTTCTGTATGTTTATAAGTAATCCTATCTTTACTTGGAAGTTATATTTATATTCTGTTCTTTTCCCTTACATAAATCTTGTGAGGTAATCAATCTAATTTGGTATTGTTGCTAACATTACCAGCTCTCTAAGGATTTGTCATTTTCTACTGAACCTAATTAACTGCTTAAAAGAATCAAGACGACTTTGATGAATTGGTAGAAAATGGTATGTTTGCATATTGAGTATCAAATTAGCCAATATTTCATATTTGTAACGAGCAACCACAAAACATGTTTCCGCATATAATTTGTTAAGTGCAACATACATTCTTTCTGTTACATCATAATTGATTTCATTATAAAGTTTAGATGTACTGAATATTTTCAATTGAAGGCATTATTTTTCTGTGTTATTGAAAAGTTCATTCTTTATAATTGAAAAGATACAATACATGTATTTATTCATTAGAATTTGTACTTTTGATTGGCTGACAGCAATCATGAGGAACCCCAATATCATATTTTATTTCATATGAAATACAACGGCTATGACTGAAAAGGCTTTACTTAATTGACAATGTTAAAATAATGCAGTGAAAAACAAACAAAAATTTGATGTAACTCTTTAATTTCATGGTTGAAGCATAAAATGTAATTATAAGAATGGTATGCTTCGTTTTATAATTTTATAGGGCTATAAAAGAGTTGATAACAATTCTGCTCTTCATACAAAATGTGCTTTGATCAACACTTTAACACCCCAATAACATTATAAAACTCTAAGTTAATGTTATTATTTCAGGGGTTTTATTATTCGTAAAGTCTCAGGTTTACTGAGGGGGTGGTATGATTAAAATGATATAGCTGCATTAAAATAGTTTTATAGGTTAAAGTATCAACATGGAGCCTTGACTCACACCATACAGCAAGCTATAAAGGGCCCCAAAATAACAAGTGTAATACCATTCAAACGGGAATACCAACAGTCTAATCTATATAAAAAAAACAAGAAACACCCTTATCTCAAACATAGTGTAACATGACAACAAACAAGAAACACCCTTATCTCAAACAATAGTGTAACATGACAACAAACGAGAAACACCCTTATCTCAAACAATAGTGTAACATGACAACAAACAAGAAACACCCTTATCTCAAACAATAGTGTAACATGACAACAAACAAGAAACACCCTTATCTCAAACAATAGTGTAACATGACAACAAACAAGAAACACCCTTATCTCAAACAATAGTGTAACATGACAACAAACGAGAAACGCCCTTATCTCAAACAATAGTGTAACATGACAACAAACGAGAAACGCCCTTATCTCAAACAATAGTGTAACATGACAACAAACGAGAAACCCTTATCTCAAACAATAGTGTAACATGACAACAAACGAGAAACACCCTTATCTCAAACAATAGTGTAACATGACAACAAACGAGAAACACCCTTATCTCAAACAATAGTGTAACATGACAACAAACAAGAAACACCCTTATCTCAAACAATAGTGTAACATGACAACAAACGAGAAACACCCTTATCTCAAACAATAGTGTAACATGACAACAAACGAGAAACACCCTTATCTCAAACAATAGTGTAACATGACAACAAACGAGAAACACCCTTATCTCAAACAATAGTGTAACATGACAACAAACGAGAAACACCCTTATCTCAAACAATAGTGTAACATGACAACAAACGAGAAACACCCTTATCTCAAACAATAGTGTAACATGACAACAAACGAGAAACACCCTTATCTCAAACAATAGTGTAACATGACAACAAACAAGAAACACCCTTATCTCAAACAATATGTAACATGACAACAAACAAGAAACACCCTTATCTCAAACAATAGTGTAACATGACAACAAACAAGAAACACCCTTATCTCAAACAATAGTGTAACATGACAACATAGAAAGACACACTATAAAATATCAATTGAGATGGCTTAACTTAATCAAAAGAAGTATTTACATGAGACTATATAGATTTGATACAATGTTATGAATAAATTACATGAGACTATATAGATTTGATCCAATGTTATGAAGTAATTACAAGAGACTATATAGATTTGATCCAATGTTATGAAGTAATTGCATGAGACTTTATAGATTCGATACAATGTTATGAAGTAATTACATGACACTATATAGATTTGATACAATGTTATAAAGTAATAACATGACACTATATAGATTTGATACAATGTAATGAAGTAATTACATGACACTATATAGATTTGATACAATGAAGTAATAGCATGACACTATATAGATTTGATACGATGTTATGAAGTAATTACATGACACTATATAGATTTGATACAATGTTATGAAGTAATTACATGACACTATATAGATTTGATACACTGTTATGAAGTAATTATATGACACTATATAGATTTGATACAATATTGTTATGAGTAATTACATGACACTATATAGATTTGATACAATGTTATGAAGTAATTACATGACACTATATAGATTTGATACAATGTTATGAAGTATGTACAAGAGTTTATATAAGATACATTATTGAATCCACATCCTTTTAGTCTAGTTTATTGGAAAGATTATGTTATGATATACCATGGACATACATAGCATTTGAAAATCTCCTTTTGAAAAAGAAACGGGAACTGGCAGTCACTTGCTAGTCATGCTCATGATAATTTGAAGTTCTGTCATGTTTTCTGATCAGTTGAGTTTGAAAGTATTTCCCAGAGATAGTCAGTGATATGTAATTGCAGTGAATTTCTTTTCCATCAGTTTCTGCAATTTTTTACTATGATGCAAAGCAGTTGTTTATCTAGGGATTTTTTTTTTAATAAGAACTTTACTTAAGTACTGACCATAATGTTTTTCTATTTCAGTTATATGATAAAATCAACACTCAAACAGCTACTCCAGTCCGCCCTCCACCCTCCGATTCTGTCCATAAAACAGTGGAGGTAAGTGGTGACCACAAAACAGCTATTCCAGTCCGCCCTACACCCTATGATGCAGTTAAACAATCAAGGGAGGTAAGTTGGAGTTCTCTCCCTTATTCCTGGAGTTCTCTCCCTTATTCCTATTCCTGCAACAGTTTTTATGTTGTGTATGGTGCAAGTTAGAAGTTTTAGTTGTTATGAGAATGTCTTAGAGCATTTGATATAGTTTTAAAATTAGTATTGGTGTCTGAATATGAATAAACATTTTCTGGTTTAGCATTTGACATAGATTGTGTACTGGATATGCATAGTTGCATGTAGAGAACTGAACACTCATGATTTGAAAATGGCATCAAGGACTTGAACTGTTAGATTTAAGTCAGGTTTTCTTGAAGTGGGATAAGTATAGGTTAGCTCCTGTCTGATTTGGAAATTTTCAGGTTTTTCTTTCCAGAGTTGAATGCTACGATTCTTAGTGATAAAAAGTGATTTTTTTCGAAATTGGAGAACAAAAGTGTGGAAAAACTTTAGTTTACATAAAAATATTAAATTTTGAGAAACAACTTTTTCCTAAGCATGCAATAACTGTTGATATAATGGTACACTATTGTATTCAAAATTGATTCCTGTTTTCCAATTTGGAGTAAAAACGTCATTGTTTCTTAACTAATCTAAAATTGTGAGAAACATCTCATTGTGGAAGGATTTAAATCAATTTTAATATGTAGGTTTAGCTTGTTATTCCAGGCTCCTCACCTAACACAGGCATTTTGTTTTGTTTGATTATCTGAATTAAGTTTTGTTTATATATATCACACAAAAATATACAAGCAGGCCCTTCCTAACATCTTTTTTCTAGTTTACTCTTTTTGTCAATGAATATGTATATTAGATAGGAAGGATACTTCTACTATTTAGATTTGTTGAGATTGAATCCAAAATTTATCAAGTCATCCTATTAATGGAGATCATAAATTTGAAAAGCAAGTACCAGATTAATAAATTTCCTGGACTTATCTAGGTAAGTAAAAAAGAATGACGAACGAATATACATAGAATCATTTTCATAATAGCGTGGACAACAGCAATATGTCTGTTGGTGATAATACTGAATCATTTACCTTTCACTTGTTTGTCATCGACTAACGATAACAGTGATTTTACACTCACTCAGTCTGTCAGAGGCCTTCAAATGTGGATTTAAATAGAATAAAAGAATAAAAGTACATGCAGCTGGTGCACGAGAAGATAAAAAGAGAAGTACAAATGTATTTAACATTTAAATCAACACACAAGGTTTAGTCCTCTGCTAGTTATTTGTAATATTTGATTTAGACATTTAGAACCTTTGGCGACCCCACAGTTTAAATGTCTATAACACGTACTATATGACAGGCGAGCGATACAGACAAATGTTCACCTAATCTGACCCAGTCAATTGTTAAGCTGAGCACGCAAAGAAATGGTCTTGTCCATACTGTTATGAAAATGATTCTAATACTTGCTACTATTTAAAGCACACTACCATTTTTAGCTCACCTGACCTGAAAGGTCAAGTGAGCTTTTCTCATCACTTGGCGTCCGTCGTCCTGCGTCCGTCGTCCGTCGTCCATCTTCTGTAAACTTTTACAAAAATCTTCTCCTCTGAAACTACTGGGCCAAATTCTACCAAACTTGGCCACAATCATCCTTGGGATATCTAGTTTAAAAAATGTGTGGCGTGACCCGTCAAACCGACCAAGATGGCCGCCATGGCTAAAAATAGAACATAGGGGTAAAATGCAGTTTTTGGCTTATAACTCAAAAACCAAAGCATTTAGAGCAAATCTGACATGGGGTAAAATTGTTTATCAGGTGAAGATCTATCTGCCCTGAAATTTTCAGACGAATCGGACATTCCGTTGTTGGGTTGCTGCCCCTGAAATGGTTATTTTAAGGAAATTTTGCAGTTTTTGGTTATTATCTTGAATACTATTATAGATAGAGATAAACTGTAAACAGCAATAATGTTCAGCAGAGTAAGACCTACAAATAAGTCAACATGACTTAAGGAGTTATTGCCCTTTATAGTCAATTTTTAACAACTTTTCATCATTTTTTGTAACTTTTCTAAAAATCTTCTTCTCTAAAACTACTTTGCCAAATTTAATCAAACTTGGCGACAATTATCATTGTGGTTTATAGTTTAAAAAATGTGTCCGATGACCCAGCCTACCAAACAAAATGGCCAACATGGCTAAAATTAGAACATAGTGGTAAAATGCAGTTTTTGCTTTATATCTTTGAAACCAAGACATTTAGGGCAAATCTTTCAAGATTTTAATGTCCATCAGACCCTCACAAATTTTCAGTTGAATCGGACAACCTGTTGTTGGGTTGCTGCCCTTAAATTGGTTATTTTAAGAAAATTTTGCAGTTTTTGGTTATTATCTTGAATACTATTATAGATAGAGATAAACTGTAAACAGCAATAATGTTCAGCAAAGTAAGATCTACAAATAAGTCAGCATGATCAAAATTGTTAGAGGACCCCCTAAGGAGTTATTGCCCTTTAGAGTCAATATTAAACAACTTTTCCTCATTTTTGTAACTTGTATAAAAATCTTTTCTAAAACTACTTGGCCAAATTTAACCAAACTTGGCCACAATCATAATACTAGGGTATCTATTTTTAAAAAGAGTGTCTAATGACCCCGCCTACCAACAAAGATGGCCGACATCAGTAAACACATTAACAGGTGAGCGACACAGGCTCTTGAGAGCCTCTAGTTAGAACAAACAATGATTTAGTAAAATTGGTGTATTACCTTTCTTACCTTTCAAAAGTAGTTTCATAAATGATATATACTGTTGAATACTAACAAAATGAGAGCTCTTAGTGTACATGTACTGACTATTTTTGTATTTTGATCAAGCTAAGGTAAAATAAACCTATCCTATGAATGAGAAAGAAAGCAGTAAAATTATCCATTTTAAGTTTTATTACTGATCAGAAAAAATCCTAAAGATAGTTCAGAGAAGGGTTAATTATTTTTCCTTAGAAATGGCCAGGTTACTGTCTTTGAAATTGATGCTAATGTATTAGGTTTTATTGCATTGATTTTGTGGAAAATATTGAATACTATCAATTAATTCTAGAGTTACTTCTTTTTGAATGATTTCAGTGAAAATCTATAAATAATATGAAATCTAAAACCATTTTATGTAGTTGTTTTTGTTAAGTATTTTCTTCTGTGTATCACATAACCTTGAAGTAAGCAATTGCCTTTTTTTTTAAATATTTTATCAAAGCATAATTAATCATAGCTAAGCGTTCAACATTCAAGTTAAATTTAATTACAGGTTTTGGAAACAATCAAGAAACGTCCGTCAGAATATGCAACTGTCTGTGAAGAATTATCACAAATCTTATCCAAGCCACATATCACGGTAAGTCATTTTATTGTCATGGTTCTTAGTCACATATCACTGTAAGTCACAAATCTTATCCAAGTCACATATCACGGTAAGTCATCTTATTGTTTTGGTTCTGAGTCAAGACACATATCACGGTATGTCATGGTTCTTAGTCAAGCCACATATCACGGTAAGTCATCATATTGTCATGGTTCTTAGTCAAGCCACATATCACGGTAAGTCATCATATTGTCATGGTTCTTAGTCAAGACACATATCATGGTAGGTCACAGATCAAGTCAGGTATCATATTATCCAAGTCACAAGATTGTGAAAGATCTTAGTTGTCACATGTTGTTAGTCAAGTCACATATCACGGTATGTCATGGTTCTTAGTCAAGCCACATATCACGGTAAGTCATCATATTGTCATGGTTCTTAGTCAAGTCACATATCACGGTAAGTCATCTTATTGTTTTGGTTCTGAGTCAAGACACATATCACGGTATGTCGTGGTTCTTAGTCAAGCCACATATCACGGTAAGTCATCATATTGTCATGGTTCTTAGTCAAGCCACATATCACAGTAAGTCATCTTATTGTCATGGTTCTTAGTCAAGCCACATATCACGGTAAGTCATCATATTGTCATGGTTCTTAGTCAAGCCACATATCACGGTAAGTCATCTTATTGTCATGGTTCTTAGTCAAGCCACATATCACGGTAAGTCATCATATTGTCATGGTTCTTAGTCAAGCCACATATCACGGTAAGTCATCTTATTGTCATGGTTCTTAGTCAAGCCACATATCACGGTAAGTCATCTTATTGTCATGGTTCTTAGTCAAGACACATATCATGGTAGGTCACAGATCAAGTCAGGTATCATATTATCCAAGTCACAAGATTGTGAAAGATCTTAGTTGTCACATGTTGTTAGTCAAGTCACATTTTATTAGTCACAATATTGTCAAGAATCTTAGTCAAGTCACATTATATTGTTACATTGCCATATTGTCAAGGATCTAAGTCACAATGCATGGAGAGTCATCAGATTTTCACATATCATGCCAGGTAAGTCACAATATTGTCAATGATCTAAGTCAAGTCAAATATCATGGTATGATAAATTTGTTTCTTCTATAAGCCATGGAATATCAAGTATATGTACTACAGACATGACAAATAAGTTATTTCTATAAGCCAGGAAGTATTCAGGCAGGATAAATAAGTTTCTATAAGCTAAAATACATCAAGTCTATGTACTCAAGGCAGGATAAAGTTATTTCTATGCTTCATGAAGTATCAAGTATTTGTAACTCAGGCAGGATAAATAAGTTATTTCCTTTTTCTTGCTATGTTGAAGACAGCCGGTTGAAGACCCATTTGTGCATGGCCTTAGGCTGAAATCTGCTATTTGGTCAGGTTGTTGCCTTTTTGACACATTCCGCATTTCAATTCTCAATTTTATTTCTATAAGTCATGAAGTATCCAGTACAATTATCCCACATTAGATAAATTAGTTTCAGTTTAGTTTAGTTAATACATTAAGTCTGTGTACCTCCACCATCTAGTATTATGTACCTCAGCCATGATAAATAAGTTATTCTTTATGGGCCATGCAGTATCAAGCATATGCAATCATTTCAGTATAAATAAATATCTAGAGATATGATATATGAGCCATGAAGTATCAAGAGAAATAGGTCTCTACAGCTTTAACTTTTAAAGGGATTAAGTAATGCATGATCAATTAAGATTTACTTATCTTAAAAAGAGATGTAAAGATTTTATTTCTGATATATATAACTTTATTTCTCTATTATAGAGATTTGGTGTACATGAAATATATAAATCAGAAAATTACAAAAAACAAAGAATTAAAGTCACCGTTTAAAGTTAATATGAGAAAAAAATTAGCACTGTCTATAATATCGGTAACGGACACATCTTCTATCGATTGTAGAAATCTCTGCAGATTGTTTCAACGTGACGAACACAAGTCTAAGAGAAAAAAGTTAATTCATCATTTTCTAATTCATATGACGTATTGCAAGAGAGAATTGTTGTTGTGAGTTCATGTGCCGAAAGACTGTCCATAAAAACACTGAACTGAATGGGATTAATGTTAATAATGTCTTGCCATAGATCATCTCTTTTGTCTTGTATAAAATCACAGGATACCAGTAAGTGTTCAACGATATTCAAGAAGAACTTTCCACATTTGTCGCAAAGTAAATGTTCATCTTCGTAGCGTACAATGATAATGGAGTAATCTTACAAAAAGATAAACATTGGAGTTGTTTCCCTTGCACCATACTTGGTCCTGTGAAATCATGATAGAAAATTTTCATATTTCAGGAAAACTAACTCCACACTTTTTATTGATCAAATTCAATTAGGGGTCATATAAATATCACTTTGTATTGAAGTGGTATTGATGTGTGTATATTAAGGATATATATTTGATCCAATAGAAATTGGATGCTTTATTATTTCCTTTTAAAGACTACTTTGTTGTGGATTATTAATGTTTGATAAGTTTTGCTGAGTTGTATGTTTTTGTTTGTGTAACACTGAGAATCGTGTCAGAAACAATTCCAGAATAAAGGACACAATCTGATAGGAAAGGGATTTAGGAATAATTTGTTTATCAGTAAAAAGTCAGATGTATAATCCTTGAGACCACATCAACTTTCCAGACCTGCAAGTGAATCTATAGTACCTGTCTTTTCTCATGTCCATACTACTTGTATCATCAAGGTCAAATGAACTTATACTTTGTTCATGAGAGACGATAAAGGACCCAGAGGATGGGATTGTGGTTACGACAATTGGAACAAATCACTGTCATCTGTCAAACAGATAGTCCATGACATGTATATACTAATGTCATCTATAAAGCTTATGAAGGGATGACTTCAACTTAGAACCCTTTGTGTAATAGCTTCCTTTTAAGCAGTAAACTTCTTTTTGAAGGGATGACTTGAACTTTTTCACTTGGAACCCTTTGTGTAATAGCTTCCTTTTAAGCAGTAACCTCTTTTTGAAGGGATGACTTCAACTTTTTCACTTAGAACCCTTTGTGTAATAGCTTCCTTTTAAGCATTAAACCTCTTTTTGAAGGGATGACTTGAACTTTATCACTTAGAACCCTTTGTGTAATAGCTTCCTTTTAAGCAGTAAACTTCTTTTTGAAGGGATGACTTGAACTTTATCACTTAGAACCCTTTGTTTAATAGCTTCCTTGTAAGCAGTAAACTTCTTTTTAAAGGGATGACTTGAACTTTATCACTTGGAACCCTTTGTGTAATAGCTTCCTTTTAAGCAGTAAACTTCTTTTTGAAGGGATGACTTGAACTTTATCACTTAGAACCCTTTGTGTAATAGCTTCCTTTTAAGCAGTAAACTTCTTTTTGAAGGGATGACTTGAACTTTATCACTTAGAACCCTTTGTTTAATAGCTTCCTTGTAAGCAGTAAACTTCTTTTTAAAGGGATGACTTGAACTTTATCACTTGGAACCCTTTGTGTAATAGCTTCCTTTTAAGCAGTAAACTTCTTTTTGAAGGGATGACTTGAACTTTATCACTTAGAACCCTTTGTTTAATAGCTTCCTTGTAAGCAGTAAACTTCTTTTTAAAGGGATGACTTGAACTTTATCACTTGGAACCCTTTGTGTAATAGCTTCCTTTTAAGCAGTAAACTTCTTTTTGAAGGGATGACTTGAACTTTATCACTTAGAACCCTTTGTTTAATAGCTTCCTTTTAAGCATTAAACCTCTTTTTGAAGGGATGACTTCAACTTTTTCACTTAGAACCCTTTGTGTAATAGCTTCCTTTTAAGCATTAAACCTCTTTTTGAAGGGATGACTTGAACTTTATCACTTAGAACCCTTTGTGTAATAGCTTCCTTTTAAGCAGTAAACTTCTTTTTGAAGGGATGACTTGAACTTTATCACTTAGAACCCTTTGTTTAATAGCTTCCTTGTAAGCAGTAACCTCTTTTTGAAGGGATGACTTGAACTTTATCACTTAGAACCCTTTGTGTAATAGCTTCCTTTTAAGCAGTAAACTTCTTTTTGAAGGGATGACTTGAACTTTTTCACTTAGAACCCTTTGTGTAATAGCTTCCTTTTAAGCAGTAAACTTCTTTTTGAAGGGATGACTTGAACTTTATCACTTAGAACCCTTTGTGTAATAGCTTCCTTTTAAGCAGTAACCTCTTTTTGAAGGGATGACTTGAACTTTATCACTTAGAACCCTTTGTGTAATAGCTTCCTTTTAAGCAGTAAACTTCTTTTTGAAGGGATGACTTGAACTTTTTCACTTAGAACCCTTTGTGTAATAGCTTCCTTTTAAGCATTAAACTTCTTTTTGAAGGGATGACTTGAACTTTATCACTTGGAACCCTTTGTGTAATAGCTTCCTTTTAAGCAGTAAACTTCTTTTTGAAGGGATGACTTGAACTTTATCACTTAGAACCCTTTGTGTAATAGCTTCCTTTTAAGCAGTAACCTCTTTTTGAAGGGATGACTTGAACTTTATCACTTAGAACCCTTTGTGTAATAGCTTCCTTTTAAGCAGTAAACTTCTTTTTGAAGGGATGACTTGAACTTTATCACTTAGAACCCTTTGTGTAATAGCTTCCTTTTAAGCAGTAAACTTCTTTTTGAAGGGATGACTTGAACTTTATCACTTAGAACCCTTTGTTTAATAGCTTCCTTGTAAGCAGTAAACTTCTTTTTGAAGGGATGACTTGAACTTTATCACTTGGAACCCTTTGTGTAATAGCTTCCTTTTAAGCAGTAAACTTCTTTTTGAAGGGATGACTTGAACTTTATCACTTAGAACCCTTTGTGTAATAGCTTCCTTTTAAGCAGTAACCTTCTTTTTGAAGGGATGACTTGAACTTTTTCACTTAGAACCCTTTGTGTAATAGCTTCCTTTTAAGCAGTAAACTTCTTTTTGAAGGGATGACTTGAACTTTATCACTTAGAACCCTTTGTGTAATAGCTTCCTTGTAAGCAGTAAACTTCTTTTTAAAGGGATGACTTGAACTTTTTCACTTAGAACCCTTTGTGTAATAGCTTCCTTTTAAGCATTAAACTTCTTTTTGAAGGGATGACTTGAACTTTTTCACTTGGAACCCTTTGTGTAATAGCTTCCTTTTAAGCAGTAAACTTCTTTTTGAAGGGATGACTTGAACTTTTTCACTTGGAACCCTTTGTTTAATAGCTTCCTTTTAAGCAGTAACCTCTTTTTGAAGGGATGACTTGAACTTTATCACTTAGAACCCTTTGTGTAATAGCTTCCTTTTAAGCAGTAAACTTCTTTTTGAAGGGATGACTTGAACTTTTTCACTTAGAACCCTTTGTGTAATAGCTTCCTTTTAAGCAGTAACTTCTTTTTGAAGGGATGACTTGAACTTTTTCACTTAGAACCCTTTGTGTAATAGCTTCCTTTTAAGCAGTAAACTTCTTTTTGAAGGGATGACTTGAACTTTTTCACTTAGAACCCTTTGTGTAATAGCTTCCTTTTAAGCAGTAAACTTCTTTTTGAAGGGATGACTTGAACTTTTTCACTTAGAACCCTTTGTTTAATAGCTTCCTTTTAAGCAGTAACTTCTTTTTGAAGGGATGACTTGAACTTTTTCACTTAGAACCCTTTGTGTAATAGCTTCCTTTTAAGCAGTAAACTTCTTTTTGAAGGGATGACTTGAACTTTTTCACTTAGAACCCTTTGTGTAATAGCTTCCTTTTAAGCAGTAAACTTCTTTTTGAAGGGATGACTTGAACTTTTTCACTTAGAACCCTTTGTGTAATAGCTTCCTTTTAAGCAGTAAACTTCTTTTTGAAGGGATGACTTGAACTTTATCACTTAGAACCCTTTGTGTAATAGCTTCCTTTTAAGCAGTAACCTCTTTTTGAAGGGATGACTTGAACTTTATCACTTAGAACCCTTTGTGTAATAGCTTCCTTTTAAGCAGTAACCTCTTTTTGAAGGGATGACTTGAACTTTATCACTTGGAACCCTTTGTGTAATAGCTTCCTTTTAAGCAGTAACCTCTTTTTGAAGGGATGACTTGAACTTTATCACTTGGAACCCTTTGTGTAATAGCTTCCTTTTAAGCATTAAACCTCTTTTTGAAGGGATGACTTGAACTTTTTCACTTAGAACCCTTTGTGTAATAGCTTCCTTTTAAGCAGTAACTTCTTTTTGAAGGGATGACTTGAACTTTTTCACTTAGAACCCTTTGTGTAATAGCTTCCTTTTAAGCAGTAAACTTCTTTTTGAAGGGATGACTTGAACTTTATCACTTAGAACCCTTTGTGTAATAGCTTCCTTTTAAGCAGTAAACTTCTTTTTGAAGGGATGACTTGAACTTTTTCACTTTGAACCCTTTGTGTAATAGCTTCCTTTTAAGCAGTAACCTCTTTTTGAAGGGATGACTTGAACTTTATCACTTAGAACCCTTTGTGTAATAGCTTCCTTTTAAGCATTAAACTTCTTTTTGAAGGGATGACTTGAACTTTATCACTTGGAACCCTTTGTGTAATAGCTTCCTTTTAAGCAGTAACCTCTTTTTGAAGGGATGACTTGAACTTTATCACTTAGAACCCTTTGTGTAATAGCTTCCTTTTAAGCAGTAAACTTCTTTTTGAAGGGATGACTTGAACTTTTTCACTTGGAACCCTTTGTTTAATAGCTTCCTTTTAAGCATTAAACCTCTTTTTGAAGGATGACTTGAACTTTATCACTTGGAACCCTTTGTGTAATAGCTTCCTTTTAAGCATTAAACTTCTTTTTGAAGGGATGACTTGAACTTTATCACTTAGAACCCTTTGTGTAATAGCTTCCTTTTAAGCATTTAAACCTCTTTTTGAAGGGATGACTTGAACTTTATCACTTGGAACCCTTTGTGTAATAGCTTCCTTTTAAGCATTAAACTTCTTTTTGAAGGGATGACTTGAACTTTTTCACTTGAACCCTTTGTTTAATAGCTTCCTTTAAGCAGTAAACTTCTTTTTGAAGGGATGACTTGAACTTTTCACTTGGAACCTTTGTGTAATAGCTTCCTTTTAAGCAGTAAACTTCTTTTTGAAGGGATGACTTGAACTTTATCACTTGAACCCTTTGTGTAATAGCTTCCTTTTAAGCAGTAAACTCTTTTTGAAGGGATGACTTGAACTTTTCACTTAGAACCTTTGTGTAATAGCTTCCTTTTAAGCAGTAAACTCTTTTTGAAGGGATGACTTGAACTTTTTCACTTGGAACCCTTTGTGTAATAGCTTCCTTTTAAGCATTAAACTTCTTTTTGAAGGGATGACTTGAACTTTATCACTTGGAACCCTTTGTGTAATAGCTTCCTTTTAAGCAGTAACCTCTTTTTGAAGGGATGACTTGAACTTTATCACTTAGAACCCTTTGTGTAATAGCTTCCTTTTAAGCAGTAAACTTCTTTTGAAGGGATGACTTGAACTTTTTCACTTGGAACCCTTTGTTTAATAGCTTCCTTTTAAGCATTAAACCTCTTTTTGAAGGGATGACTTGAACTTTATCACTTGGAACCCTTTGTGTAATAGCTTCCTTTTAAGCATTAAACTTCTTTTTGAAGGGATGACTTGAACTTTATCACTTAGAACCCTTTGTGTAATAGCTTCCTTTTAAGCATTAAACCTCTTTTTGAAGGGATGACTTGAACTTTATCACTTGGAACCCTTTGTGTAATAGCTTCCTTTTAAGCATTAAACTTCTTTTTGAAGGGATGACTTGAACTTTTTCACTTGGAACCCTTTGTTTAATAGCTTCCTTTTAAGCATTAAACCTCTTTTTGAAGGGATGACTTGAACTTTTTCACTTAGAACCCTTTGTGTAATAGCTTCCTTTTAAGCAGTAAACTTCTTTTTGAAGGGATGACTTGAACTTTATCACTTAAAACCCTTTGTGTAATAGCTTCCTTTTAAGCAGTAACCTCTTTTTGAAGGGATGACTTGAACTTTATCACTTAGAACCCTTTGTGTAATAGCTTCCTTTTAAGCAGTAACCTCTTTTTGAAGGGATGACTTGAACTTTTCACTTGGAACCCTTTGTGTAATAGCTTCCTTTTAAGCAGTAACCTCTTTTTGAAGGGATGACTTGAACTTTATCACTTAGAACCCTTTGTGTAATAGCTTCCTTTTAAGCATTAACTTCTTTTTGAAGGGATGACTTGAACTTTATCACTTAGAACCCTTTGTGTAATAGCTTCCTTTTAAGCAGTAAACCTCTTTTTGAAGGGGTGACTTGAACTTTTTCACTTGGAACCCTTTGTGTAATAGCTTCCTTTTAAGCATTAAACCTCTTTTTGAAGGGATGACTTGAACTTTTTCACTTGGAACCCTTTGTGTAATAGCTTCCTTTTAAGCAGTAAACTTCTTTTTGAAGGGATGACTTGAACTTTATCACTTGGAACCCTTTGTGTAATAGCTTCCTTTTAAGCAGTAAACTTCTTTTTGAAGGGATGACTTGAACTTTTTCACTTAGAACCCTTTGTGTAATAGCTTCCTTTTAAGCAGTAAACTTCTTTTTGAAGGGATGACTTGAACTTTTTCACTTGGAACCCTTTGTTTAATAGCTTCCTTTTAAGCAGTAAACTTCTTTTTGAAGGGATGACTTGAACTTTTTCACTTGGAACCCTTTGTGTAATAGCTTCCTTTTAAGCAGTAACCTCTTTTTGAAGGGATGACTTCAACTTTTTCACTTAGAACCCTTTGTGTAATAGCTTCCTTTTAAGCATTAAACCTCTTTTTGAAGGGATGACTTGAACTTTATCACTTAGAACCCTTTGTGTAATAGCGTAATAGCTTCCTTTTAAGCATTAAACTTCTTTTTGAAGGATGACTTGAACTTTTTCACTTGGAACCCTTTGTGTAATAGCTTCCTTTTAAGCAGTAACCTCTTTTTGAAGGATGACTTGAACTTTTTCACTTAGAACCCTTTGTGTAATAGCTTCCTTTTAAGCAGTAACCTCTTTTGAAGGATGACTTGAACTTTATCACTTGGAACCCTTTGTGTAATAGCTTCCTTTTAAGCATTAAACCTCTTTTTGAAGGGATGACTTGAACTTTTTCACTTAGAACCCTTTGTTTAATAGCTTCCTTTTAAGCATTAAACCTCTTTTTGAAGGGATGACTTGAACTTTATCACTTGGAACCCTTTGTGTAATAGCTTCCTTTTAAGCAGTTAAACTTCTTTTTGAAGGGATGACTTGAACTTTATCACTTGGAACCCTTTGTGTAATAGCTTCCTTTTAAGCAGTAACCTCTTTTGAAGGGATGACTTGAACTTTTTCACTTAGAACCCTTTGTGTAATAGCTTCCTTTTAAGCAGTAACTCTTTTTTGAAGGGATGACTTGAACTTTATCACTTAGAACCCTTTGTGTAATAGCTTCCTTTTAAGCAGTAACCTCTTTTTGAAGGGATGACTTGAACTTTTTCACTTGGAACCCTTTGTGTAATAGCTTCCTTTTAAGCATTAAACTCTTTTTGAAGGGATGACTTAACTTTATCACTTAGAACCCTTTGTGTAATAGCTTCCTTTTAAGCAGTAAACCTCTTTTTTGAAGGATGACTTGAACTTTTTCACTTAGAACCCTTTGTGTAATAGCTTCCTTTTAAGCAGTAAACTTCTTTTTGAAGGGATGACTTGAACTTTTCACTTGAACCCTTTGTTAATAGCTTCCTTTTAAGCATTAAACCTCTTTTGAAGGATGACTTGAACTTTTCACTTGGAACCCTTTGTGTAATAGCTTCCTTTAAGCAGTAACTTCTTTTTGAAGGGATGACTGAACTTTTTCACTTGGAACCCTTTGTGTAATAGCTTCCTTTTAAGCAGTAACCTCTTTTTGAAGGGATGACTTGAACTTTATCACTTAGAACCCTTTGTGTAATAGCTTCCTTTAAGCAGTAAACTTCTTTTTGAAGGGATGACTTGAACTTTTCACTTGAACCCTTTGTGTAATAGCTTCCTTTTAAGCATTAAACTTCTTTTTGAAGGGATGACTTGAACTTTATCACTTAGAACCCTTTGTGTAATAGCTTCCTTTTAAGCATTAAACTTCTTTTTGAAGGGATGACTTGAACTTTATCACTTAGAACCCTTTGTGTAATAGCTTCCTTTTAAGCATAAACTCTTTTTGAAGGGATGACTTAACTTTTCACTTGGAACCCTTTGTGTAATAGCTTCCTTTTAAGCATTAACCTCTTTTTGAAGGGATGACTTGAACTTTTTCACTTAGAACCCTTTGTGTAATAGCTTCCTTTTAAGCAGTAAACCTCTTTTTGAAGGGATGACTTGAACTTTATCACTTAGAACCCTTGTGTAATAGCTTCCTTTTAAGCAGTAAACTTCTTTTTGAAGGGATGACTTGAACTTTTCACTTGAACCCTTTGTTTAATAGCTTCCTTTTAAGCATTAAACTCTTTTTGAAGGGATGACTTGAACTTTATCACTTAGAACCCTTTGTGTAATAGCTTCTTTTAAGCATAAACTTCTTTTGAAGGGATGACTTGAACTTTATCACTTGAACCCTTTGTGTAATAGCTTCCTTTTAAGCAGTAAACTTCTTTTGAAGGATGACTTGAACTTTTTCACTTAGAACCCTTTGTTAATAGCTTCCTTTTAAGCATTAAACCTCTTTTTGAAGGGATGACTTGAACTTTATCACTTAGAACCTTTGTGTAATAGCTTCCTTTTAAGCAGTAAACTTCTTTTTGAAGGGATGACTTGAACTTTATCACTTGGAACCCTTTGTGTAATAGCTTCCTTTTAAGCATTAAACTCTTTTTGAAGGATGACTTCAACTTTTCACTTAGAACCCTTTGTGTAATAGCTTCCTTTTAAGCATAAACCTCTTTTTGAAGGGATGACTTCAACTTTTTCACTTAGAACCTTTGTGTAATAGCTTCCTTTTAAGCATTAAACTTCTTTTTGAAGGGATGACTTGAACTTTTCACTTGGAACCCTTTGTTAATAGCTTCCTTTTAAGCATAAACTTCTTTTTGAAGGGATGACTTGAACTTTTTCACTTGGAACCCTTTGTGTAATAGCTTCCTTTTAAGCAGTAAACTTCTTTTTGAAGGGATGACTTGAACTTTATCACTTAGAACCCTTTGTGTAATAGCTTCCTTTTAAGCATAAACCTCTTTTTGAAGGATGACTTGAACTTTATCATTGAACCCTTTGTGTAATAGCTTCCTTTTAAGCAGTAACCTCTTTTTGAAGGGATGACTTGAACTTTATCACTTAGAACCCTTTGTGTAATAGCTTCCTTTTAAGCATTAAACTTCTTTTTGAAGGGATGACTTGAACTTTATCACTTAGAACCCTTTGTGTAATAGCTTCCTTTTAAGCAGTAAACTTCTTTTTGAAGGGATGACTTGAACTTTTTCACTTAGAACCCTTTGTGTAATAGCTTCCTTTTAAGCATAAACCTCTTTTTGAAGGGATGACTTGAACTTTTCACTTGGAACCCTTTGTGTAATAGCTTCCTTTTAAGCATAAACTTCTTTTTGAAGGGATGACTTGAACTTTTCACTTAGAACCCTTTGTGTAATAGCTTCCTTTTAAGCAGTTAAACTTCTTTTTGAAGGGATGACTTGAACTTTTTCACTTAGAACCCTTTGTGTAATAGCTTCCTTTTAAGCAGTAAACTCTTTTTGAAGGGATGACTTGAACTTTTTCACTTAGAACCCTTTGTGTAATAGCTTCCTTTTAAGCAGTAAACCCTTTTTTTTGAAGGGATGACTTGAACTTTATCACTTAGAACCCTTTGTGTAATAGCTTCCTTTTAAGCATTAAACTTCTTTTTGAAGGGATGACTTGAACTTTTTCACTTAGAACCCTTTGTGTAATAGCTTCCTTTTAAGCATAAACTTCTTTTTGAAGGGATGACTTGAACTTTTCACTTAGAACCCTTTGTGTAATAGCTTCCTTTTAAGCAGTAAACTTCTTTTTGAAGGGATGACTTGAACTTTATCACTTAGAACCCTTTGTGTAATAGCTTCCTTTTAAGCAGTAAACTCTTTTTGAAGGGATGACTTGAACTTTATCACTTAGAACCCTTTGTGTAATAGCTTCCTTTTAAGCAGTAACCTCTTTTTGAAGGGATGACTTGAACTTTATCACTTAGAACCCTTTGTGTAATAGCTTCCTTTTAAGCAGTAACCTCTTTTTGAAGGGATGACTTGAACTTTTCACTTGGAACCCTTTGTGTAATAGCTTCCTTTTAAGCATTAAACCTCTTTTGAAGGGATGACTTCAACTTTATCACTTAGAACCCTTTGTGTAATAGCTTCCTTTTAAGCAGTAAACCTCTTTTTGAAGGGATGACTTGAACTTTTTCACTTAGAACCCTTTGTGTAATAGCTTCCTTTTAAGCAGTAAACTTCTTTTTGAAGGGATGACTTGAACTTTTCACTTGGAACCCTTTGTTTAATAGCTTCCTTTTAAGCATTAAACCTCTTTTTGAAGGGATGACTTGAACTTTTTCACTTGGAACCCTTTGTGTAAAAGCTTCCTTTTAAGCAGTAAACTTCTTTTTGAAGGGATGACTTGAACTTTTCACTTGGAACCCTTTGTGTAATAGCTTCCTTTTAAGCAGTAAACCTCTTTTTGAAGGGATGACTTGAACTTTTATCACTTAGAACCCTTTGTGTAATAGCTTCCTTTTAAGCAGTAAACTTCTTTTTGAAGGGATGACTTGAACTTTTTCACTTGGAACCCTTTGTGTAATAGCCTTCCTTTTAAGCATTAACTTCTTTTTGAAGGGATGACTTGAACTTTATCACTTAGAACCCTTTGTGTAATAGCTTCCTTTTAAGCATTAAACTTCTTTTTGAAGGGATGACTTGAACTTTTATCACTTAGAACCCTTTGTGTAATAGCTTCCTTTTAAGCAGTAACCTCTTTTTGAAGGGATGACTTAAACTTTTTCACTTGGAACCCTTTGTGTAATAGCTTCCTTTTAAGCATTAAACCTCTTTTTGAAGGGATGACTTGAACTTTTTCACTTAGAACCCTTTGTGTAATAGCTTCCTTTTAAGCAGTAAACCTCTTTTTGAAGGGATGACTTGAACTTTATCACTTAGAACCCTTTGTGTAATAGCTTCCTTTTAAGCAGTAAACTTCTTTTTGAAGGGATGACTTGAACTTTTTCACTTGGAACCCTTTGTTTAATAGCTTCCTTTTAAGCATTAAACTTCTTTTTGAAGGGATGACTTGAACTTTTATCACTTAGAAACCCTTTGTGTAATAGCTTCCTTTTAAGCATTAAACTTCTTTTTGAAGGGATGACTTGAACTTTATCACTTAGAACCCTTTGTGTAATAGCTTCCTTTTAAGCAGTAAACTTCTTTTTGAAGGGATGACTTGAACTTTTTCACTTAGAACCCTTTGTTTAATAGCTTCCTTTTAAGCATTAACCTCTTTTTGAAGGGATGACTTGAACTTTATCACTTAGAACCCTTTGTGTAATAGCTTCCTTTTAAGCATTAAACTTCTTTTTGAAGGGATGACTTGAACTTTATCACTTGGAACCCTTTGTGTAATAGCTTCCTTTTAAGCAGTAACCTCTTTTTGAAGGGATGACTTGAACTTTATCACTTAGAACCCTTTGTGTAATAGCTTCCTTTTAAGCAGTAAACTTCTTTTTGAGGGATGACTTGAACTTTTTCACTTGGAACCCTTTGTTTAATAGCTTCCTTTTAAGCATTAAACCTCTTTTTGAAGGGATGACTTGAACTTTATCACTTGGAACCCTTTGTGTAATAGCTTCCTTTTAAGCATTAAACTTCTTTTTGAAGGGATGACTTGAACTTTATCACTTAGAACCCTTTGTGTAATAGCTTCCTTTTAAGCATTAAACCTCTTTTTGAAGGGATGACTTGAACTTTATCACTTGGAACCCTTTGTGTAATAGCTTCCTTTTAAGCATTAAACTTCTTTTTGAAGGGATGACTTGAACTTTTTCACTTGGAACCCTTTGTTTAATAGCTTCCTTTTAAGCATTAAACCTCTTTTTGAAGGGATGACTTGAACTTTTCACTTAGAACCTTTGTGTAATAGCTTCCTTTTAAGCAGTAAACTTCTTTTTGAAGGGATGACTTGAACTTTATCACTTAAAACCCTTTGTGTAATACTTCCTTTTAAGCAGTAACCTCTTTTGAAGGATGACTTGAACTTTATCACTTAGAACCCTTTGTGTAATAGCTTCCTTTTAAGCAGTACCTCTTTTTGAAGGATGACTTGAACTTTTTCACTTGGAACCCTTTGTGTAATAGCTTCCTTTTAAGCAGTAACCTCTTTTGAAGGATGACTTGAACTTTATCACTTAGAACCCTTTGTGTAATAGCTTCCTTTTAAGCATTAAACTTCTTTTGAAGGGATGACTTGAACTTTATCACTTAGAACCCTTTGTGTAATAGCTTCCTTTTAAGCAGTAAACCTTTTTTGAAGGGATGACTTGAACTTTTTCACTTGGAACCCTTTGTGTAATAGCTTCCTTTTAAGCATTAAACCTCTTTTTGAAGGGATGACTTGAACTTTTTCACTTGGAACCCTTTGTGTAATAGCTTCCTTTAAGCAGTAAACTTCTTTTTGAAGGGATGACTTGAACTTATCACTTAGAACCCTTTGTGTAATAGCTTCCTTTTAAGCAGTAACCTCTTTTTGAAGGGATGACTTGAACTTTTTCACTTGGAACCCTTTGTTAATAGCTTCCTTTTAAGCATTAAACTCTTTTTGAAGGGATGACTTGAACTTTATCACTTGGAACCCTTTGTGTAATAGCTTCCTTTTAAGCAGTAAACTTCTTTTTGAAGGGATGACTTGAACTTTATCACTTAGAACCCTTTGTGTAATAGCTTCCTTGTAAGCAGTAAACTTCTTTTTGAAGGATGACTTGAACTTTATCACTTAGAACCTTTGTGTAATAGCTTCCTTTTAAGCAGTAACCTCTTTTTGAAGGGATGACTTGAACTTTATCACTTGGAACCCTTTGTGTAATAGCTTCCTTTTAAGCAGTAAACCTCTTTTTGAAGGGATGACTTGAACTTTATCACTTGGAACCCTTTGTGTAATAGCTTCCTTTTAAGCAGTAAACCTCTTTTTGAAGGGATGACTTGAACTTTATCACTTAGAACCCTTTGTGTAATAGCTTCCTTTTAAGCTTAAACTTCTTTTTGAAGGATGACTTGAACTTTATCACTTAGAACCCTTTGTGTAATAGCTTCCTTTTAAGCAGTAACCTCTTTTTGAAGGATGACTTGAACTTTTTCACTTAGAACCCTTTGTGTAATAGCTTCCTTTTAAGCAGTAAACCTCTTTTGAAGGATGACTTGAACTTATCACTTGGAACCCTTTGTGTAATAGCTTCCTTTAAGCAGTAAACTTCTTTTTGAAGGGATGACTTGAACTTTATCACTTAGAACCCTTGTGTAATAGCTTCCTTTTAAGCAGTAAACTTCTTTTGAAGGGATGACTTGAACTTTTTCACTTGGAACCTTGTTTAATAGCTTCCTTTTAGCAGTAAACTTCTTTTTGAAGGATGACTTGAACTTTATCACTTGAACCCTTTGTGTAATAGCTTCCTTTTAAGCATTAAACTCTTTTTGAAGGATGACTTGAACTTTACACTTAGAACCCTTTGTGTAATAGCTTCCTTTTAAGCAGTAACTTCTTTTTGAAGGGATACTTGAACTTTTCACTTAGAACCTTTGTGTAATAGCTTCCTTTTAAGCAGTAAACTTCTTTTGAAGGGATGACTTGAACTTTATCACTTAGAACCCTTTGTGTAATAGCTCCTTTAAGCAGTAACCTCTTTTTGAAGGGATGACTTGAACTTTATCACTTGGAACCCTTTGTTTAATACTCCTTTAAGCAGTAACCTCTTTTTGAAGGGATGACTTCAACTTATCACTTAAACCTTTGGTAATAGCTTCCTTTTAAGCAGTAACCTTTTTGAAGGGATGACTTGAACTTTATCACTTAGAACCCTTTGTGTAATAGCTTCCTTTTAAGCATTAAACCTCTTTTTGAAGGGATGACTTGAACTTTTCACTTAGAACCCTTTGTGTAATAGCTTCCTTTTAAGCAGTAAACTTCTTTTTGAAGGGATGACTTGAACTTTTTCACTTGGAACCCTTTGTGTAATAGCTTCCTTTTAAGCAGTAACCTCTTTTGAAGGGATGACTTGAACTTTATCACTTAGAACCCTTTGTGTAATAGCTTCCTTTTAAGCAGTAAACCTTCTTTTTGAAGGGATGACTTGAACTTTTCACTTAGAACCCTTTGTGTAATAGCTTCCTTTTAAGCAGTAAACTTCTTTTTGAAGGGATGACTTGAACTTTTTCACTTAGAACCCTTTGTGTAATAGCTTCCTTTTAAGCAGTAAACCCTTTTTTTTGAAGGGATGACTTGAACTTTTTCACTTAGAACCCTTTGTGTAATAGCTTCCTTTTAAGCAGTAAACTTCTTTTTGAAGGGATGACTTGAACTTTTTCACTTAGAACCCTTTGTGTAATAGCTTCCTTTTAAGCAGTAACTTTTTTTTGAAGGGATGACTTGAACTTTTTTCACTTAGAACCCTTTGTGTAATAGCTTCCTTTTAAGCAGTAAACTTCTTTTTGAAGGGATGACTTGAACTTTTTCACTTAGAACCCTTTGTGTAATAGCTTCCTTTTAAGCAGTAAACTTCTTTTTGAAGGGATGACTTGAACTTTTCACTTAGAACCCTTTGTGTAATAGCTTCCTTTTAAGCAGTAACTTCTTTTTGAAGGGATGACTTGAACTTTATCACTTAGAACCCTTTGTGTAATAGCTTCCTTTTAAGCAGTAAACTTCTTTTTGAAGGGATGACTTGAACTTTATCACTTGAACCCTTTGTGTAATAGCTTCCTTTTAAGCAGTAAACTTCTTTTTGAAGGGATGACTTGAACTTTATCACTTGAACCCTTTGTGTAATAGCTTCCTTTTAAGCATTAAACCTCTTTTTGAAGGGATGACTTGAACTTTATCACTTAGAACCCTTTGTGTAATAGCTTCCTTTTAAGCATTAACTCTTTTTGAAGGGATGACTTGAACTTTTCACTTAGAACCCTTTGTGTAATAGCTTCCTTTTAAGCAGTAAACTTTTTTGAAGGGATGACTTGAACTTTTCACTTGAACCCTTTGTGTAATAGCTTCCTTTTAAGCAGTAACCTCTTTTTGAAGGGATGACTTGAACTTTATCACTTGGAACCCTTTGTTAATAGCTTCCTTTTAAGCATTAAACTCTTTTTGAAGGGATGACTTGAACTTTATCACTTAGAACCCTTTGTGTAATAGCTTCCTTTTAAGCAGTAAACTTCTTTTTGAAGGGATGACTTGAACTTTATCACTTAGAACCTTTGTGTAATAGCTTCCTTTTAAGCAGTAAACTTCTTTTTGAAGGGATGACTTGAACTTTATCACTTGAACCCTTTGTGTAATAGCTTCCTTTTAAGCATAAACTCTTTTTGAAGGGATGACTTGAACTTTTTCACTTGAACCCTTTGTGTAATAGCTTCCTTTTAAGCAGTAACCTCTTTTTGAAGGGATGACTTAACTTTTCACTTAGAACCCTTTGTGTAATAGCTTCCTTTTAAGCAGTAACTCTTTTTGAAGGGATGACTTGAACTTTTCACTTAGAACCCTTTGTGTAATAGCTTCCTTTTAAGCATTAAACTCTTTTTGAAGGGATGACTTGAACTTTATCACTTAGAACCCTTTGTGTAATAGCTTCCTTTTAAGCATAAACCTCTTTTTGAAGGGATGACTTGAACTTTATCACTTAGAACCCTTTGTGTAATAGCTTCCTTTTAAGCAGTAACCTCTTTTTGAAGGGATGACTTGAACTTTTTCACTTAGAACCCTTTGTGTAATAGCTTCCTTTTAAGCATTAAACCTCTTTTTGAAGGGATGACTTGAACTTTATCACTTAGAACCCTTTGTGTAATAGCTTCCTTTTAAGCATAAACTTCTTTTTGAAGGGATGACTTGAACTTTTTCACTTGGAACCCTTTGTGTAATAGCTTCCTTTTAAGCAGTTAAACCTCTTTTTGAAGGGATGACTTGAACTTTATCACTTGGAACCCTTTGTGTAATAGCTTCCTTTTAAGCATTAAACCTCTTTTTGAAGGGATGACTTGAACTTTTTCACTTAGAACCCTTTGTGTAATAGCTTCCTTTTAAGCAGTAAACTTCTTTTTGAAGGGATGACTTGAACTTTATCACTTAGAACCCTTTGTGTAATAGCTTCCTTTTAAGCAGTAACTTCTTTTTGAAGGGATGACTTGAACTTTTTCACTTGGAACCCTTTGTGTAATAGCTTCCTTTTAAGCATTAAACCTCTTTTTGAAGGGATGACTTGAACTTTTTCACTTAGAACCCTTTGTGTAATAGCTTCCTTTTAAGCATTAAACTCTTTTTGAAGGGATGACTTCAACTTTTTCACTTAGAACCCTTTGTGTAATAGCTTCCTTTTAAGCAGTAAACCTCTTTTTGAAGGGATGACTTGAACTTTATTCACTTAGAACCCTTTGTGTAATAGCTTCCTTTTAAGCATAAACTTTTTTTTGAAGGGATGACTTGAACTTTTTCACTTGGAACCCTTTGTGTAATAGCTTCCTTTTAAGCATTAAACCTCTTTTTGAAGGGATGACTTGAACTTTATCACTTAGAACCCTTTGTGTAATAGCTTCCTTTTAAGCATTAAACCTCTTTTTGAAGGGATGACTTGAACTTTTTCACTTAGAACCCTTTGTGTAATAGCTTCCTTTTAAGCAGTAAACTCTTTTTGAAGGGATGACTTGAACTTTTCCAGACTTTATCTCTACTTTTGTGATTTTTCTGCTGTTCTTTGTTATTAGAATGCATATTTGATTTTTGTCTGGTCTCAACTTTGTGGTCATTTAAGGCTATTCACCACAATTTAAATTTTTTTAAATTTTGTCATATTTAAAAAAAAAATGAAACTTTATTATTTTGCCCATTCTAAAATGCATAACTGGTTTAACAATATCTTTTATTTCAATTTGTCTGATGGAATATTAGGGTTTTCCTAATGATGTTATGTGTCTATAAGTGTAGAACTGTTACACCTGGCTCTCATCATTTTACATAAATGATTGTATTTACAAGTTATAAGATTGTTGATGATTTGTTTCACTGTTTTCCTTAGTTATGACATTCTAACTCATTTCAGTTACAGCATTTGTCATTGCTATTTTGATGTTGTCAAGACTTAAAGTGAGTAGATTGTCCAAGTTCCCTGAGGTTTTCTGGAATAGCAGGATTTAGTAGGGGTTAGGAATGCTTAATGGTCAGTCCTTGATTAATATTCAGGAATATTATTCTGTTTTCACTTAAAAATCTTTTTTCTATTTAAGACTGCATGACAGTTTGATTAAAAAAAATGGTAATTCTTTAGATGAGAAAGTAATACTTTTTTTAAGATCATAAGTATTATTTAATGATAACAGATGATGAAGCCATTTAAAGGCTGCACATTGAGGGTATAAATGGGGTGAGATTTTGCTTTTTTTGTCCATTGAAGAGATTATATACTGATGTATTTGCTTCTCCACTCTTAACATGACATGTTCAAAATTATGTCAATCATTGCAAATTGATGTAAGAATAATGCTGTCTTTTTCAAGTAACAATTTTATTACACTATTTATTTACTGAAGAAAGGATTTCAATTTTATTTGTTTTTTACCAGCTGTAAAAAGTGATCTTTCTATACCCTCAGCCATCTCAGAGAAAATCTATCAGTACCAAGAAATGGATTTGTAAAGATATATAATTATTTTCTATTGATCTTTGTGGCACAAAAGAATTCAGCGTAACTATATTTCAAAATTATCCATCTTCATATTTACATTGCTTTATTCCCTCAAGTATTTTAGACAGTAATTGCTAAAGAATAACTAAAGTGCTATGTTTTTCTTAGGAAATGTCAGCTCCACTATTTCGATCATTTTCTTCAAAGCAATCATACTAAATATGAACTCCATTCATCTTCTGTAAACTACAATTGTTTTTTAAAAATATTTTTTGACAATTTATTTTCATTTTGATTATAAATCACAAATGTAAACCATTGTTGTTTTTTTTCCATTGAATTGGATTGAGTATTATGTCCATTTGATTACTCTGAAATTTATTATTTATAAACAGGTGTGCTCAAGCAATTAACATTTCATTGAATTATAATTCCTGATGCATATCATTGTATGTATAAGGACACAAGTTTAAAAAAAAAAACAGCCTATTTTGTTCCTCTTTATCCGATATATATTTTTCTGTTCTATGGTTGGGTTTCTGTCTCTTTTACACATTCTTTATTCTATTTTTGACCTATCAGTTCTTCAGTCATGTTTAAGTTTCTGTCTCTTTTACACATTCTTTATTCTATTTTTGACCTATCAGTCCTTCAGTCATGTTTAAGTTTCTGTCTCTTTTACACATTCTTTATTCTATTTTTGACCTATCAGTCCTTCAGTCATGTTTAAGTTTCTGTCTCTTTTACACATTCTTTATTCTATTTTTGACCTATCAGTCCTTCAGTCATGTTTAAGTTTCTGTCTCTTTTACACATTCTTTATTCTATTTTTGACCTATCAGTCCTTCAGTCATGTTTAAGTTTCTGTCTCTTTTACACATTCTTCATTCTATTTTTGACCTATCAGTCCTTCAGTCATGTTTAAGTTTCTGTCTCTTTTACACATTCTTTATTCTATTTTTGACCTATCAGTTCTTCAGTCATGTTTAAGTTTCTGTCTCTTTTACACATTCTTTATTCTATTTTTGACCTATCAGTCCTTCAGTCATGTTTAAGTTTCTGTCTCTTTTACACATTCTTTATTCTATTTTTGACCTATCAGTCCTTCAGTCATGTTTAAGTTTCTGTCTCTTTTACACATTCTTTATTCTATTTTTGACCTATCAGTTCTTCAGTCATGTTTAAGTTTCTGTCTCTTTTACACATTCTTCATTCTATTTTTGACCTATCAGTCCTTCAGTCATGTTTAAGTTTCTGTCTCTTTTACACATTCTTTATTCTATTTTTGACCTATCAGTTCTTCAGTCATGTTTAAGTTTCTGTCTCTTTTACACATTCTTTATTCTATTTTTGACCTATCAGTCCTTCAGTCATGTTTAAGTTTCTGTCTCTTTTACACATTCTTTATTCTATTTTTGACCTATCAGTCCTTCAGTCATGTTAAAGTTTCTGTCTCTTTTACACATTCTTTATTCTATTTTTGACCTATCAGTTCTTCAGTCATGTTTAAGTTTCTGTCTCTTTTACACATTCTTTATTCTATTTTTGACCTATCAGTCCTTCAGTCATGTTTAAGTTTCTGTCTCTTTTACACATTCTTTATTCTATTTTTGACCTATCAGTCCTTCAGTCATGTTTAAGTTTCTGTCTCTTTTACACATTCTTTATTCTATTTTTGACCTATCAGTTCTTCAGTCATGTTTAAGTTTCTGTCTCTTTTACACATTCTTCATTCTATTTTTGACCTATCAGTCCTTCAGTCATGTTTAAGTTTCTGTCTCTTTTACACATTCTTTATTCTATTTTTGACCTATCAGTTCTTCAGTCATGTTTAAGTTTCTGTCTCTTTTACACATTCTTTATTCTATTTTTGACCTATCAGTCCTTCAGTCATGTTTAAGTTTCTGTCTCTTTTACACATTCTTTATTCTATTTTTGACCTATCAGTCCTTCAGTCATGTTAAAGTTTCTGTCTCTTTTACACATTCTTCATTCTATTTTTGACCTATCAGTCCTTCAGTCATGTTAAAGTTTCTGTCTCTTTTACACATTCTTTATTCTATTTTTGACCTATCAGTTCTTCAGTCATGTTTAAGTTTCTGTCTCTTTTACACATTCTTTATTCTATTTTTGACCTATCAGTTCTTCAGTCATGTTTAAGTTTCTGTCTCTTTTACACATTCTTTATTCTATTTTTGACCTATCAGTTCTTCAGTCATGTTTAAGTTTCTGTCTCTTTTACACATTCTTTATTCTATTTTTGACCTATCAGTTCTTCAGTCATGTTTAAGTTTCTGTCTCTTTTACACATTCTTTATTCTATTTTTGACCTATCAGTTCTTCAGTCATGTTTAAGTTTCTGTCTCTTTTACACATTCTGTATTCTATTTTTGACCTATCAGTCCTTCAGTCATGTTTAAGTTTCTGTCTCTTTTACACATTCTTTATTCTATTTTTGACCTATCAGTCCTTCAGTCATGTTAAAGTTTCTGTCTCTTTTACACATTCTTTATTCTATTTTTGACCTATCAGTCCTTCAGTCATGTTTAAGTTTCTGTCTCTTTTACACATTCTTTATTCTATTTTTGACCTATCAGTTCTTCAGTCATGTTTAAGTTTCCATATGCTTGATATTATTCAACTGGTTGTAAGTCTATGGGAAAGTTTTAAAAAAAAAAAAGGGGATTAATTTGTAGATTCAATTTTATAGCAGATCTCAATCTCAACTATCCACAACCCATTGTCTTTATTGATTTAGACAGAAATCATGTCACTCCTTATATCCATATGTTTAGACAGAAAGGGATGTAAAAAGCCAAAAAGCCAAAATCAAAACAGAAAGTCTTTCTCAAATGGCAAAATCAAAAGCTCAAACAAATGAAACATACACAACTGTCATATTCCTGACAAGATACAGGCATTTCCTTGTGTTTATAAGCTTTTCGATTGAAATGAGGTAAATATGGACTCTCAATTTTTGAGTGACATAATCAATTCTTTGTGGGAAAAGGAATGGTATCAAATGTTATTTTCTATGAAAATGTTTATGACAACTTTTGCTAATAACTTCTAGAAATTGGATGATTTGATTATTTATCATTAATTTAGCCTCTTCTTGATTGGAACATTTTGTTCAGTTGATTAGCTTTATTACAAGAATTACTTAAAGAATACAGGAATTGATAAATAAATCAAATTATTAGAACCAAACAGAGTAAATTGCTATTTGATGAGGCCAAGTCACGTTTCTGTATGAGAGAGGATCAACAAATTCCTTAATTGCAACTGACACTTAAAATGATGACAATACATTATTTGTTTCTGGTGGGTTTTTTTTTGTCGCAGAAAGCTCAACATAGGGAAAGTGATCCGTCTGCTATGGCGGTGGCAGCAGCTTTATCTAACTTTTTAAAAACTTTATAATTTAAAAGGTGGAAGACCTGGATGCTTCATACTTTGTATATATAAAAAAGGAAGATGTGGAATGATTGCCAATGAGACAACTCTCCACAAGAGACCAAAATGACACAGAAATTAACAACTATAGGTCACTGCACGGCCTTCAACAATGAGCAAAGCCCATACCAATAATATCAATGATTAGTAAAGAAGGCAAGACATTTCAGTGTGTGCACTCTTGTTTTTTCTTGTTTTTATTTGGTATCAATATTGGTGTTTAAGTTGTTCTTATTTGACTGGCTAACAACTTTTTGACTGTCTGACTATAGACACCAACCCTATCAAATTGCAAAAAAACATCCCAAGGTCATCGAATTGACTTCAACACAGCAAACAAATCCTGCAACAACCCCTAACCTTGGACAGTGGTGAAACAGCACAAAGCAAGAACAAACTTAGCAAAACAATAAACGAAAAACAAATAAGAGAAAAGAAAAAAACTTAACCACAACCCCTTAGTTACAAGCTGCTGACTTTGAACCAAGACAATTTCTAAACCACGATAGTCTTATTAGATTAATATTTTAAATGAATATTAACATCTCCTTTTAATTTAAAAGTTGATTTTTTTAATTACATTTAACAAAAAAGATATAATCTCCTTTCCATGTACTAGCAGCAATATAGCAGTTTATTAATGTACTGATGATTTTGGTTTAAGTTTTGTGTCAAAGCAAACTAGACCTGTCTATTTTGTAACAGCTTTATTGTGACATTTTACTGGGAAAAATTAAGAACTGTTTAACCCCATATTTCTCTTTTGCGACATAAGATTCTGTTGTCACACGTCAGCCAATCAAACCACAGATAACTAGAGTGGCTTTTCCTCCACTTGACTTCCTCTTATGAGATTTTTTTTATATATTATTAGAAAGCCCATAAAGATAATTTTTTGAATGTCGGTAAGATTCATTACTAGTGAGATATCACCCAGTATTGATCTGATCATTGCTAGGCAAGATGTGTAGATTTTTGTGTGATTTCTGCTGAAGTTTATGATATTTCACAGTAAAGGACAATTGATATATATAAGGTGATTAGGGTTGATGGGGATTTAATTAAGGCTGTAAAGGACTAATTAGAGGATGATTAAGAGGTGGACTTGTATCATAAACTTAACAGGTAAATACTACTTGTTTTTCTTGTGATTCAGACAAAATGGTGTAATTGTTTACTTTTAAATTGGTAAATAAGACATTTCCTTAATATGTCTTTAGATCTGTAAGTAATCTTAAAGGAATTATTAAAATGCTGAGAACTATGTCAGGATAAAATTTGTATTCACTTGTCATGTTTTATTAGTAAGCTTGGTGCATTGTGAATATACTCAACACACAATAAGGCAGGTTTTTTAGTTAAGCTGCTTTATTCAGATTTTTTTGATTTAACTAACATACAGACCTTGATGAAATGTAGCTATAGTTATGAAAATTTGTCAGTGAGTGCAATGATACAACTCTCCAATTTACAAAAAAACAATTTATAATTCTAAACCATTATAGGTTAAAGTACGGCCTTCAACCCGGAGCCTTATATAGGTTTGTATAAATACACTACAGACAATAGTCATATGATACACTTAAATTTCTTTCTTTCTTCAAATTCTTACTTTGTACTGAGTAAAATCATGTATGCTTATAATCTCTGAACAGACTAGCAGTTGACAAAACCTTATTCAGGTATCAAACGAGTATTGAATTAGAACAAACACTTAAAAACTAGTTTACAAAATTTGTACAGATCATTGACAGACAGTGGACAAAACTTGTATAGATGCTTGGCAGACGGTGGACAAAATATGTGTATGGATGCTTGAGACACTGGACAATACTTGTATGGAATGCTTGACAACAGTGGACAAACATGTGTATGAATGCTTGACAGACAGTGACAAAAAAATGTGTATGGATGCTTGACAGACAGTGGACAAAACATGTGTATGGATGCTTGACAGACAGTGGACAAAAACATGTGATGGATGCTTGACAGACATGGACAAATATTGTATGGATGCTTGACAGACAATGGACAAAACATTGTATGTATGCTTGACAGACAGTGGACAAAACATTGTATGGATGCTTGACAGACATGGACAAAACATGTGTATGGATGCTTGACAGACAGTGGGGCAAAAACATGTGTATGAATGCTTGACAGACAGTGGACCAAAAACATGTGTATGGATGCTTGACAGACAGTGGACAAATATTGTATGGATGCTTGACAGACATGGACACATACTTGTATGGATGCTTGACAGACAGTGGACAATCATGTGTATGGATGCTTGACAGACATGGACAAATACTTGTATGGATGCTTGACATATTCGACAAATATTGTAGGATACATTGACAGATCAACAAGACTTATACATGACAGATTCAACAATGACTTATACATGACAGATCAACAAGATTTGTACAGATCATGACAGATTGAACAAGATTTGTACTGGGTACTTGACAGATTTAACAAGATTTGTACAGATACATGACAGATTAACAGATTTGTACAGATACATGATAGATTTAAAGATTTGTACAGTACATGGGCAGATCAACATGATTTGTACTGACCATGACAGATTCACAAATATTGTACAGATGCCATGACAGATTCACAAATATTTTTACGATCATTGACAGATTCACTAGATATTGTACAGATACATGACAGATTAAACAAGATTTGTACAGATCATGACAGATTCAACAAGATTGTGTATAGATACATGACAGATTCAACAAGATTTGTACAGATCCATGACAGATTCAACAAGATTTGTACAGATCATGACAGATTCACAAGATTTGTACAGATACATGACAGATCCACAAGATATGTACAGATACATGACCGATTCCACAAATTTGTACAGATACATGACAGAATAAACAAGATTTGTACAGATAACTACAGATTCCAAAAGATTTTGTACAGATACATGAAATCTACAAGATTATGTACAGATACTTTGACAGAATTCCACTAGATTTGTACAGATACATGACAGATTTAAACAGATTTGTACAGATACAGACAGTAAAATTTGTACAGATAATGAAAGATTCATAAGATTTTAACAGATACATGAACAATCAACAAATATGTTACACATGTTTACAATTACACAAGATTTGTACAGATTCTTACTGACATTGAGAAGATTATAACAGATTTTAGACAGATAACAAATTTGTACAGATAATTCAAAGATTACATTAACAAATTATCAATACTGAAACATAGCCACAAATTGTAACGCTACATCACAGATTAACAGATTTGTACAGATTCTAACACAGATTGGTAAATTTAATCTCTAGACAGATTTACAGATTTGTGAAAATACTCATATTTGACATTCAACAAGATTTATTAGATACATGACAGATTCAACAAGATTTGAAAGTACATGACAGATTCAACAGGATTTAATGATAGATTCAACAAGATTGTACATATGTGACAGATTCAACAAGATTTGTATACATGACAGATTCAACAAGATTTGTACAGATATTCAATAGCCAAAAAGGCTTACAAATAACTGACAAATCATGGAACATGATAACAGTTGAAAATTGTTTTAATCAGATACATTGGACCTTATTATTTGACTGAATTTACCAAAATTTATGTGGACAGGCTAACTTTATAGAAACTTCACAGACAGTTGAAGACTAGTATAGTTGCTGCAGAGAAATAAAAGATGTTCGCTGCAACCAATCTACACAAATAAAGACTAAAATCTAGAATCAACATGTATTTGTGGAATGTGGTTCAATTTTTTGTACAAATTTAAAATGAGGAAAAAAAGTCCTATAATTTATCACACTAGTATATTATTGCATGAAGGTTTCTTCAAAAAGTCATAGGTCCAGAAAAGTCCTCCAGATTGTCATATGTTATTGCATGATGATTTCTGTAGATAGTCTCGAGAAGAAAAGAACGAATGTTGTTGATTTTGATATGATACTGAATACTGGAAGAAGTCTGGGTATTTTAAATTAGTAGTTGCATTTCTATTAAAAAGACAAAAAATACTAAGATTTAAAATTAATTTGGATTCAGATTGAAAGGTCTAAAGATTTACTTTCAATCTAATATGTCTAACTATATATATTTCTCTTGATTTATTTAGTTTTGGTATATTGTTCCGCAGAAATGTACATTTCTCTTGATTTATTTAATTTTGGTGTATTGTTCCCCAGAAATTGATTGACAGATCAATCTTGTAATGGATAGAAATTGACATTGATATCTGCTGCAGTAATATGAAAGACAATTGTATGTGTCTGAAAACTTTCAACAGAGCTAAATGTCATAGAATGTTCAATTCTTTTACTGGTTGATTTTATCTCTGATTGTAAGAGCTGGTTACTGATTAGTCTGATCTAGATCAGTCCAGTCTTTATATGCTTTTCTTTGTAAAATGGGAGATGGGTTAAGGCTTTTATAGTCCACATTAAAGATACCAGGTTTCAATTTTATTTGTAAACTAGATTTGGTTTGTGAAAAAGACAACC
This sequence comes from Mytilus edulis, assembly GCA_019925275.1. NCBI lineage: Eukaryota > Metazoa > Mollusca > Bivalvia > Mytilida > Mytilidae > Mytilus > Mytilus edulis. Next base: position 5,296,674 of record CM034350.1, read on the forward strand.
AAAGGTCAACTCATAATCTTGAAACCCTGGCTAAATGCCCCCCCTTGTTGGAAAGAGAGAGTTGCCTGCCTCATTGGCAATGTTTATACATGTTATAATAAACTTCAAAAGTAGGACTTAGATGAAATGTGGGGGCATGGAAATACTGGTTGTCCATCTGTTTAGGCTTTTAACGCTTATATTTTGGTCTAAGATGGGTTTGAAAACCTGTACTGATCCACTGTTTTTAAAAGAGATATAATCCAATATTTATAAATTTTGTTTATGAACAGGATTTTGTTCAGTATTGCAAAAAATAAACTGCATTTTAATCTAAAAGGACAAAATCCAAGAATAATGCAAGCATATATTTCTGAATTTATATATATGGATGGTATAATGATATTCATGTAGGCTAGACCTCTTGTTTATGCTTCAATAGGCCTGCCCCAGTTTTGGATAAGTATTTAAAAGTTGGAAGAATAAGTTCTGTTTATTCAATCTTAATAAAATGAAATGGAAGATTGATGTTTTCCCTCAACGGCAGAGAATAAACGATAATTGGTTGACAGATGATGAAAATAAAATTTCTCAAACATTTAATGATGTAAAATTGTATTTTATTTTAGCATTGATTGCTGAAAGGATCTATATGTCTGTCTGCAAAGAATATGATTAACTATGTTATTGCATTGTTCCTATGATTATATTCCAGTAAATGTATTTATTAGATCTGGTCATTGGTTGAATCAATATTTATTAGATTTCTAAAGACTTGAGGGATGTAAAAAGTCTATCCATTATTACAATGAATAAGTATATCATTTGATTATGGATGACATGTGTAAATAATGATTAATTGTCTCTCTTGAAGAGGCTGAACTTATATACAACAAGTATTTTATTAAGAAAAAATGTGGATTCCTCCTGTTTTTCACTAATTACTGGATAAAAAAGTTCTGAGAATGAAAATCTACCAATAAGATTACCCTTTGTTCATCCAAGTTTGTTGTAAAGAATGACAGTTGTTAATTATGTAGACCTTTTGTCAATGCAATAAACAGGCGACTTGTCACGTTAAAAGATCTTGTTAAGGACATAGAAGACGCAGGGGAATATAACAGCAATCGGGAAAGTGATTATTTTGAGATTGTATGATTTTGTATCTGTTAAGAAATCTCATTCTTTTCTTCAACTGTAAGGTATGTTTTTAATTAGTTATTTCAAATAGAATGGATGATTGGATAACAAATGGTACAAATTCAACTGAGACAATTTAATTTTGCCAATAGAGAGAGGATAAAAATAGATGTCTTCAATTTCTGTTTTTTCAATATGACCTATATTTCCGTCAATTAAAGAAAAAAGGCTTTACTGGATTTTCAAAAGAGCACAGGGGTAAAGTGTTCATATTATTCCTTCATATTTCCACCTACATTATCAAATGAGTCCTTTTAGAAGTTATTACATATGATATGTTAACAGTTTTCTTGGTGAGTAAACCCATTGACTTAGGCATATTACATATGATATGTTAACAGTTTTCTTGGTGAGTAAACCCATTGACTAAGGCATATTTCTTATGATATGTTAACAGTTTTATTGGTGAGTAAACCCAATGACTTAGGCACATTACATATGATATTTTAACAGTTTTATTGGTGAGTAAACCCGTTGACTAAGGCATATTACATATAATATGTTAACAGTTTTCTTGGTGAGTAAACCCATTGACGAAGGCATATTTCATATAATATGTTAACAGTTGTATTGGTGAGTAAACCCATTGACTAAGGCATATTTCATATGATATGTAATAACAGTTTTAATGGTGAGTAAACCCATTGACTAAGGCATATTTCATATGATATGTAATAACAGTTTTATTGTTGAGTAAACCCTTTGACTTAGGCATATTTCATATGATATTTAATAACAGTTTTAATGGTGAGTAAACCCATTGACTAAGGCACATTACATTTGATATGTAATAACAGTTTTATTGGTGAGTAAACCCATTGACTAAGGCACATTTTATATGATATGTTAACAGTTTTCTTCGTGAGTAAACCCATTGACTGAGACATATTTTGTATGAATTGTTAACAGTTTTATTGGTGAGTAAACCCATTGACTTAGGCATATTTATATGATATGTTAACAGTTTTATTGGTGAGTACAAGAAATGACTGAGACATATTTTGTATGAATTGTTAACAGTTTTCTTTGTGAGTAAACCCATTGACTGAGACATATTTTGTATGATATGTTAACAGTTTTATTGGTGAGTACAAGAAATGACTGAGACATATTTTGTATGAATTGTTAACAGTTTTATTGGTGAGTAAACCCATTGACTTAGGCATATTTATATGATATGTTAACAGTTTTATTGGTGAGTACAAGAAATGACTGAGACATATTTTGTATGAATTGTTAACAGTTTTCTTTGTGAGTAAACCCATTGACTGAGACATATTTTGTATGATATGTTAACAGTTTTATTGGTGAGTACAAGAAATGACTGAGACATATTTTGTATGAATTGTTAACAGTTTTATTGGTGAGTACAAGAAATGACTGAGACATATTTTGTATGAATTGTTAACAGTTTTATTGGTGAGTACAAGAAATGACTGAGACATATTTTGTATGAATTGTTAACAGTTTTATTGGTGAGTAAACCCATTGACTTAGGCATATTTATATGATATGTTAACAGTTTTATTGGTGAGTACAAGAAATGACTGAGACATATTTTGTATGAATTGTTAACAGTTTTCTTTGTGAGTAAACCCATTGACTGAGACATATTTTGTATGATATGTTAACAGTTTTATTGGTGAGTACAAGAAATGACTGAGACATATTTTGTATGAATTGTTAACAGTTTTATTGGTGAGTACAAGAAATGACTGAGACATATTTTGTATGAATTGTTAACAGTTTTATTGGTGAGTACAAGAAATGACTGAGACACATTTTGTATGAATTATTATATTGTTGAGTTAAAGCATTGACAGATGCACATCTTCTATGAAAAGAGAACATTTTTTTTATTCTGACAAAATAGTCTTTTAGGTTTTATTACAATCTAGAATTTTTGCCTAATTTTTTATGACCCACTTAAGGGCATTATGTTTTTCGGTCTGTCCGTCATTTTGTTCGTCCATCTGTTCCGCTTCAGGTTAAAGTTTTTAGCAAAGGTAGTTTTTTTTATGAAATTGAAGTCCATTCAACTTGAAAATTAGTACACATGTTCCCTATAATATGATCTTTCTAATTTTAATGCCAAGTTAGAGTTTTGACCCCAATTTTACGGTACACTAAACACAGTAAATGATAGTGTGGGTGGGCCATCCATTAACTGCGGAAATGTTCTTGTTTTATTCTGTAATGGTCTCATGAAACAATATAACCCTGTCACTTATATTTATTTTATAGACTTTATTACAAGCAGGTGCTTGTATTACTAATTTGAAGTCAATCATTGCAATATTTTCTTTGTTTTATTACATGATATTTTTCACAAATTTATAAGCTCAAGTTTGCTTCACTTTAAGTCTTATCATTATTTCATTTTCAGGCTTTATTACAAGCCCATGATGTTGTGGCCCACGAAGTCTACAGTGAGGATGCTGTACGTGTAACTCCCCCACCGCTTCAGCCTTATCTTAACGGGGATTCTCAACCTGAAACCCCTGTGTCAGAAATGGAGTCTTCCAATGTCACACGTGTAAGAATGGTACAGTTTCAAAAAAATACAGATGAACCTATGGTAAGAGATTAACCTTTGTAAAAAAAACTATTGTAAAATTGAGAATGGGAATGGGAAATGAGTCAAATAGACAACATGAGAATGGGAATGGGAAATGAGTCAAATAGACAACATGAGAATGGGAAAGGGAAATGAGTCAAATAGACAACATGAGAATGGGAATGGGAAATGAGTCAAATAGACAACATGGGAATGGGAAATGAGTTAAATAGACAACATGAGAATGGAAATGGGAAATGAGTCAAATAGACAACATGAGAAATGAAATGGGAAATGAGTCAAATAGACAACAACTGATCTAAGTTAAAAAAACAGTCGAAGGCCACCAATGAGACTTCAATTCATGGAAAAAATTCTGCACCCAGAGGCGTGCTTAAGCTGGCCCGAAAACAAAAATATGTACTAGTTCAGTGATAATGGACGTCATACTTTACTTAAAAATCTTACAAGACTAACATAGGCCAGAGGCTCCTGACTGGCTGGGTTAAACATGTTTTTAGCTCACCTGGCCCAAAGGGCCAAGTGAGCTTTTACCATCACTTTGTGTCTGTCGTCTGTCATCGTCGTTAACTTTTACAAAAATCTTCTCCTCTGAAACTACTGGGCCAAATTAAACCAAACTTGGCCACAATCATCATTGGGGTATCTAGTTTAAAAAATGTGTCCGATGACCTGGCCAACCAACCAAGATGGCCGCCATGGCTAAAAATAGAAAATGCAGTTTTTGACTTATAACTCAAAAACCAAAGCATTAAGTGCAAATCTGACATGGGATAAAACTGTTTATCAGGTCAAGATCTATCTGCTCTGAAATTTTCAGATGAATCAGACATTCCGTTGTTGGGTTGCTGCCCCTGAATTGGTAATTTTAAGGAAATTTTGCTGTGTTTGGTTATTATCTTGAATAATATTATAGATAGAGATAAACTGTAAACAGCAATTATGTTCAGCAAAGTAAGATTTACAAATAAGTCAACGTGACGGAAATGGTCAGTTAACCCCTTTAGGAGTTATTGCCCTTTATAGTCAATTCTAAACCATTTTTCGTAAATCTTAGTTATCTTTTACAAAAATCTTCTCCTCTGAAACTACTGGGCCAAATTAATCCAAACTTGGCCACAATCATCTTTGGGGTATCTAGTTTGAAAAATGTGTCCGGTGACCCGGCAATCAAATCAAGATGGCTGCCACGGCTAAAAATAGAACATAGGGGTAAAATGCAGTTTTTGGCTTATAACTCAAAAACCAAAGCATTTAGAGCAAATCATACGGAGTAAAATTGTTCATCAGGTCAAGATCTATCTGCCCTGAAATTTCAGAGGAATCAGACAACCTGTTGTTGGGTTGCTGCCCCTGAATCGGTAATTTTAAGGAAATTTTGCTTATTTTGGTTATTATCTTGAATATTATTATAGATAGAGATAAACTGTAAACAGCAATAATGTTCAGCAAAGTAAGATTTACAAATAAGTCAATTTGACCGAAATGGTCAGTTGACCCCTTTAGGAGTTATTGTCCTTTATAGTCAATTTTTAACAATTTTCATAAAATTTGTAAATTTTTATTAACATTTTCCATTGAAACTACTGGGCCAAGTTCATTATAGATAGAGATAATTGTAAGAAGCAAGACTGTTTAGTAAAGTAAGATGTACAAACACATCACCATCACCAAAACACAATTTTGTCATGAATCCATCTGCTTCCTTTGTTTAATATTCACATAGACCAAGGTGAGCGACACAGGCTCTTTAGAGCCTCTAGTTTGAGATCTCAGTTGTACACTATTATTCACCATATTTCTTCATGATATCCAGCTATTATTTTGATTCTTTTAGTAAATTTTATTATTTTTTTATAAATTTTCCCTGTTTAGAGCTATTTTCCTAATGCTTGTAAATTAAAGGTTTGGTTGGCTAGCTTGCTTTGTTTGTATAAGTATTTGCTCTAGCACTGTAATAAAGATTGACATCTGCAATCCATAGATAGGTGGTGCTTCAGCTTGTATAAATTATACTCAGCATTATACTTAACATTCAAAAACATTTAAGTATAATGTATACAAGATTGAAGACTATTGATTGCAGATACTAAACATTTAAACTTCAATCATTAGGAAAATAGCTCAAAGGATTATGATTAAATTACTGTATGTTTTATAAGAAACTACTTTCTATTGACTGACAATAAGGCATTTCAAAATTAGATTTTATTTCCCAATAAAAGCATAATTTATGACAGCACATGCTTCTCATGATAATGTCACTCATACAAAATATACTTATACTTCAGCCAACTCTTTTACACTCCATTAAATTTACAAAAAGAAACATTCTATTTTTCATTATGATAGTTTTTGCAGTTTCCCTAAAAAGAGTTCTTGTTGATAAAATTATCAGTTAGATGATGGATGTATTTAATCCAATAAACAATTTTTCTTGAACAATTATATTCAGCATTAAAAAGTTCTTTTAATAAATCTAATAACTATAGTCTTCTTGGTTATCAGATATACAGATTTTTAAAACTTTATTTTAGATTTATCCCTATGGACCCTCAAACAGTTTCATTTCATAACATTGTGATGTAGTATTCTATATTTAACTTCATTGTCTATATTGATCACTCAGCAAACTTATTTATATCAAGTTAAATATATCATTCTGGATTATTTGTGCTTTTAACGACTCTTATTTTTCTGTAAATGTAAAATTTATAGTGTGGTTTAATGGAAAGTTTTCTCCAAATAAGTCAAGGTTTGTTTAATAGGTTTGTTTAAAGACAGATTATCTTCCACCAGAGCATACTTATGAATATTAACAAATGGACTATTTTGATTATGATTTATATTTAGAGATTTAACGTTATTTTTACAATTGATGTGTTTTTAGGGAATAACATTAAAGGTGACAGAGCAAGGAAAATGTTTGGTTGCTAGGATTCTGCATGGAGGCATGATTCATCGTCAAGGTAATAGTCTGGTTTCTTGTTTGACTGGAAGTCTCAAGAGGAATGCAATGAGCAAACACTTTGACATATCAATTGATTTCAACAAAGCTAAATGACATCTGTTTTGTTTTATTCAAATATTAATTTTATTGATATAATACATGTACTACAATATTAGATGTTGTGTCAGAGTAAAATTTAGAAAATATTTTTGTGTAGTGTTTCAAAATTTAGATATTAAAATTTTCTTGTAAAAAACATTTTGCTGCATGTTTGGTAAGCAAAAGAAACAGAACAGAAAACTTAAGAAGCCAAAAGAAGAATATTAGCCATGTAGATAAGAAAGATTATATAGAAGCTGAAGAAAGTTAACGTCTGAAGCGTCTAAAAAAATTGTCAGATTATTACAGTGAAACAAAGATTATTACAGCGAAACAAAATAAACAAAACTAATGTGAGCCTTGCAAGTTTAGAACCTGAATTTTCTGCATATGAATGAAACAAAAAATATTTCTATTTCTAATTGATTTCAGAGCTGCAACAAGAAACTACTGAGGATTAACATAGAAGAAAAGATGCTTGACTTAATTTGATCCAAATGAATTAATTTCCAAGAAGTAAAATCATTTCTGATTTTTCTTGATTTGTGAACATGTACACAAAATATAATTTATTTATCTGATTAAATTTTTCATTGTTTTTGATAGGAACACTTCATGTTGGAGATGAAATACGAGAAATAAATGGTGTAAATGTATCCAATCAGACGGTAGACAACTTACAACGACTATTGGTAAGACATGCATGTCATAATCAGATTCATACTTTTACTTAGTGACGAGTTAAACTTAATGAGTTTCTGTCTTGTCTTATATGAAAGTTTTAGAATATGAGACAAGGATTACTATCTGGCAGCTTAGATATCAGAAGGTAAAACACCTTGATGCAGGTACCTTATGTTATAAAGTTCCTGTCTGTCATATGTTAATTGTCCTTGACCTCATTTTCATGGTTCGTAGTATTTTTTATCATGTGAATTCCTCACTTATTATGAATAATAGGATAACTATATTTGGTACATCAGGGTTCCTTTTAGGTTTTAATGTCTGTCAGACAGGATTCACCAGACCACAACCTCATTGATCAGGGTTATCAAGGTTAAAGTTACATGATTACATCCATTTCTCAAATACCCAAATCAAATTAAATGGTGAGGTCCCAAATAAATATTGATTTACTGAAAAGAAAACATGGCTTCTAGAGACATTTTATTATTGAGGTTTGTCACACTGATTATTGCAAGACATTTGCAGAGATGATTTCTTATTGAATGGATTACACATAAGCAATAAAGTCCAAACAGGCCAAACAAGATGTACTTGTGGGACATGTAAACCAAACTGTTGCCTAAAAATCTGTTCTTTGTTTCAAATTGTAGAATTTAAAACAAAAGCTACAAGCGCTTTGTCATATCTTTCCTTTGATTAAAAGTACAACTCTTAAGCTCTTTAGCTTGGGATTATAAGTCAAAATATTAATGAAAATCTGTTCATGAGCAAATTCAAGATTCCAATAAATCAGTGTCAGATATATTTGTTCTCATTGTATATGTAAATATTTAAGATACAAAAGCTGTTAATCTTTCTGTTGTAATTCAATGGAAAGAATAAAATCTGATATTATTGCTCACCACAGAAAACCTTAAAAGGACATGTGACCTTTAAAGTTCAACCACATGCAACATCTGGCTTGTTTGCTCAACAGCACATGAATAATAATCATAAAAAGGTATTTAATTGGTTGATGTTGTTGTACAATATAATCAGACATTTTCATTGATTGGTGCTAATGTTGTCCATAGACTTTTCATTGGTTGATGTTGTCACATAAATTCTATTCCTTACTTTTTACTGATTTATCATTGGTTGCTGTTGTCATCATTTATTTCTATTATTGGCAAATAAATTTTAAATGTCTAATACTATTAAATGGTATTTTGCATTTCATTTAATTTCAAGGTTTACCAAAAATTTGCAATCTGAATTAAAATTTATTTGCCATTACTTGTTTATTTATTTTGACACTAGGAATGTTGTTTATAATCCTTTATAAAACACATATGCTTTTTTACCAGTTGTTGTCACAATATATTTTGCACCATTGGCACATTTTCAGAGAGAAGCCAGGGGGAATGTCAGCTTGAAGATTGTCCCCAGTCATAGAAATAGCCCAGCCCAGTGCGAGGTTTGTAATTATTATAGGGTCAAGGCATTGTTTAATATGTAATTGTGTCTTCTTGTATAGTGCCAAATATTACTAATTTAGAATTTTAGATGTTGAATAATTAAAGAATCTGTAAATTATATAATATTTGGCACAATACAACCTGATTGCATTTAAACAGGAGAATTTTTCAAATATCTTAAACAACAAACATGTCAAATATGTTTTAATTATTTCCTATTTAAATGCAATATGTTGATGCTTTGACAAAATGAAAATAGATGTTTATTTCCTCTGTCTGTGTCTTCATGTGAAGCTTTTATGAAATATAAACAGAACATCCTATATACTGTGTTGTCTTTTTTTATAGTATTGAAGTAAAGCTAATTTGCGTAAGTTTTCACATGAGCATCCATTAAATAACTGCAATAGTCAAGTCAAATTACATATAAGGAACAGTACTGTAGTTGAAAAGTTGGGCCTGTCGATGATTTGCAGTTTTACCAGCTACAGGAAGCAGAGCCAGTAAAATGGATTTTTATGACATTCAAATTCCAATTGACCGCAGCAACATTTTTCAACTACAGTACTGTTACTTAGATTCTAATGCATAACAAAAAAAATTGACATGTTAGATCCTGCAAAAATCTCAAAATTTGAAATTTTGTGAAAAGTTCATAAATCTGAGAGTTAAACATGACTAACACAGAGGAAAACTTTCAAACTGAAGTTTATTCCATAAATTTTGTGATTCAAATTTGAAAAATATCTCATGAAACACTGTTTGTGAGGTGTTGTTTATTTCATTGACAGTAGTGTGGGAATGGAATCTAATGAACAAGATTGATACATAAAGATTGCCTGTTTTATTTTGAAGTTTTGTTTAAAGTTTAAAATGTAGAAAAATGATTTCTAATATGGAAATGCTCATATGTAAACTGTGTATAAAAATGCATGTATATACAATTTGCTAGATTTAGTTTGTTTGGTTAAAGATGTTGTTTTTATTTTTAAGGATAAATAATGTACATACATATGTTATAAAACTGTGACATTTATTGAATGTCACACGATGTTCTCTTTAGTGCAACCATTTTGTTTTGTAAGGAGGGAACAAGCTAGTGCACTGATGATTAATTATTATAAAAAAAACGGAAGTTGATACAAAATTGCCGTAACATGGTAGGACAAGGTTGGAGGGTCTAACAATATTTTGACATGACATTCAATATTTCTCCTTTATTTATCTCATTTAACTTTTTGAGATAATGCCGGTTTATTATTACAGTCAAACCTTGTTGTGTCCAAGTGGAAAGGGCAGTCAATATCTCTTAGAATTAACCAGGTTTTTGACTTACAAGAGGTTACTAATCTTTTTGTAAGTATGCTAGCATGTTCTCATTAACAAGGTTTGATTGGCTTTAAACATGTCTTAACAGTGTTACCACCATTTGTTGGTGTCTCTTATATGTACAATTTTCAGTCTTTTACAGTATTGAAAACACCCCGAATAGGGTGAGGAAGGAATATTTCAATTTCAATGTACAGTGCTTGAAAAATTATAATTGGCTCTAAATTTATGAAATAGTGAAAAAATTTATCAGATGAGTTATAATTTTAGATTACAATTGTTTTTAAGAATTAATTTGTGTTATTTGTTTTCCCATGAAATAGTGATATTTTTTTAGTTTTTGTTTTTATCTAATACAGTGTTTACAATTGCTTTACATGTGTTAAAATAAATCTTAAATGTTTTTATGGTATGTGCTCGAAAATTATCAGTTTCTCTCAGTGACAAGCTCTAAGTTCTGACTTGCTGCACACTTATCATTCACAAGCATGTCATCTTAGACTGCCACACATTTTAATTTGATTGTCATAACTATACATAGATTTCTAGTAAAGCAATGCTGTATCACATAGTAAAAAATTTTAATAGAGGGCTGCAAAAACTTATACATTCTGAATAAAGTAATTGCTTCCATTAGCCTCTTCTTAAAATCTGAGATGTATTTTTTAGAACTCATTACTGTTGATTCAGTATGAAAATCACATATTTCTTTATTTATGGTTGCATCTTGCTGTCAAATACATAACTTATGCTGTCATCTGTTGTTTTTTAACAGCAATCACATTGTCTTAATTTTTACAAAAAATCTACTCCACTGAAAACTGCAAATTGGAACCAAACTTGGTCATTATTAGTCCAAGGGTATCTAGTTGAAACATGTGTACTATGAACCCTACTGTCAATCAACATACAAAGCTTAAAATAGAACAAAAGTGTAAAATGATATGTCTTTTAGCATGTCAACTGTTATATATATAAAAAAAAATGAAGGACTGAAAATGTGCATAATGTTGTGTATTACCAGTAAACCGAATCTTATCACAGCCAAATTTTCAGTAAGTCACGATCGACAAATAAGTCCACATGGTTGAAATTATCAGTCAACTCCTTTCTAAAGAAGTCATTGCCCCTCATGACAATTCAGAGGTAAATATTCCATGAAAAAAAAACCAGTTTAAACTATAGTGGATGGATATAAACTTTAAAAATTCAAAGACAGTTGAAAACAAGAAATTAGCAACTGAATAAAGCAGTTGTCCTTTTCTTCAATGGTTACAAAACTTTTCTTCTGAAAATTCAGCAATTACTATTTATTCAAACCTAAAAAAACAATCATTTGTTTTTAAATCTATAGGAACTATTCCATACATTATGGCAATTTTTTTTCATAATAAAGTTAAAAGCTATCATGTAATGACATGAAGGATGTGATCTATATCTTTCCAGATATATGTTCGAGCATTATTTGATTATAACCCAGAGGATGATGATCTGATTCCCTGTTCACAAGCTGGTGTTTCTTTTAGAGTTGGAGATGTTTTACAGGTAAGATGTCATTGTAAGTAAGGTCAACTTACACAGGTTATTATTACAGGTAGTAGTAAGTGAGATCAACTTGTACATGTTATAGTTACAGGAGGTAAAAAGTCATTTCCATAAACCAAGTGAAGTGAAGTTAATAATATGGGAGACAACTCTAACTGTAAATGTAAACAAAAGTCTTGTTATTATATTTATTTATAAGTAATATTTCATTAATGAAATGAATTGCCTATACATTTGTATGTTTCTGTTGCAATTTTGAGTAAAATTTGTTACGCTTTGATTTGAAATAAGCATTTTAATTATGTAAAAGCATGTAATTACTTTTAAAATAACATGTTAATATTTGATAACCCCAAAGCACCAGTTACATTTTATACTAATTGCTGTTCCTGACCTGTTTGTTGACAAGTATTTCTATGTGAGGGTAATGTTTAACACTTTTAGCCTAATGCTAAATAAAATATATATTTCCTTTCAGATTATTAGTAAAGATGATTCCAATTGGTGGCAAGCCAAAAAAGTTGGTACATCGCCTAACTCTACTGACCCCGCAGGGTTAATTCCTTCTCCAGAACTCCAAGAATGGAGGACAACAGTGTCTAGTCGAGAAAAACTCAAAGAAAATGCTGGTAAGACTGAATAATTCAATGTT
>CM034350.1:5309249-5328039 GCA_019925275.1 Mytilus edulis
GCAGACATTGTATTATTTAATACATTGTAGATAGATATACATGTACATGAAGCAAGATGTATTATCAGGGCCAATGAGACAAATTTCCATTCTTGACAATGCACTAAACAAATTATTGAATTAACTAAGTTCAGTCATTATCCAAATATCCACTTTCGAGTTTGTCCTTCACCTGCAAAAACTCTTCAATTACATTGTATGTGTGTATTTATGATGTCATTTACCAGATAGAGGGGATTGCATGTATCCCTGCACTATGCACAATCATCAAGCATCTAAGTGATTGTCATTGTGCAGGATAAACTAGAAATAATATTTGTTCTTTAGGTACTTAATCACAATTCCCGAATGACAGCAGTGCTGAAAGACAATTAAAAGGATTCAATTTGCTGAATAATTCGTGCAAAATAGCTTTTTAGTTTTCCAAAAACTCTTTCAACATTGGAATGGAAGTGATGACGCCCCTAAACGCACTGATGTTCACTAAAACCGATTTTTTTTTAACGGAAAAGCATTGAACTTGAAAGTTGTCTATTAATTTTAACACTTTTTGTTATGTACCTGTAGATTATCAATGCACAATGTACTTGTATATATATATATATAATATTCATTATTTGTTCATATGGCATAATTTATCATGTTTTCTTTTTACAGATTTAAATGAGTTAAAACTTGATTTCTTGTCCAGAATTTGGTTAACATACAGGAAAAACTTTCCAGCCATAGGTAATATAGAATTTTATTTCTCTTACTCAAGTCTATAATTGTGATAATTTGGTTAAAAGTGACTTTTGTATTTATAGGTTAATCATAATGATGACCATGTCTTCTACTACCCCTGAAATAAAAAGCTGTTAGTTAATCAACCCTTTATCTACCACAAGGCAAAAAATGATGAAGCAAAGAACAAGTGTAACTGTTTCATTATTTAAAGTGTGCAAATACATATATTTTGGAAAGATATTATTGAAATTCATACATGTAGAGTCAGTGCAACTCCCATAGAAATGTCCATTTTGATCTGTATGTGACCTTTAAAATTAATTGACATTGCAAATTCAATTGTGATGTCAAGCACTTTTATCTTATGTTTTGTGTTAATTATCTTTCATTCTGGAAGATTCCAAAAGAAACTTGACTTTAACTAATTAGTAGTGTGAACATTTAAGGATAAATCTATGCTTTTACTATTTTTAAAAGGAGGAACTGGACCAACATTAGACACAGGATGGGGTTGTATGTTGAGATGTGGTCAGATGATGTTAGCCCAAGCTTTGTTAAATAGACACTGTGGTAGAGGTAGGATAGATTATCTATTGTTTGAACCAGGAGATATTTACTTTTTGAAGCCACGGTATAAGAACTTTAAATTTAGATTTTCTTGTGTGCATTTCTTATTGTTATAAATTGTTGAACTACGGACAAGCAACAAAACACCTGAGATTTATTGTTTGGAAATGCTCTATGGGAAGAATGCTATAAAAATTTATACTTTACAGCCGATTTCATTGAACGTGTAGGCAAAGGTAACCATAATATCTTTGGTTAGCTTGCTTGTTAGCTGAACCATGAAGCCATTATTAGGGCAGAGATACTACCCTCCTTTCAAAGTAGCCTAGTCCAACAGACACATAGATTGGTTATCTGTCGGACTAGTCTACTGTTATAGGAGGATAGTTTACCTAACATGATAATGTCTTCACAGTTCAGCTAGCAAGCAAGCTAACAATAGATATTACCTTTCCCAACACACTCAATGCAATCGGCTGTGAAGCTATCCATTTCAAATGCATTTCATGCAATATTTCAAATCATAAGTCATATTTAGATCCATAAACTTGTATATATGTTCTTTACATAAGAATAGGTGCAGAACCGAGATTATTAAACTTTACATAACATTCCAAGGCAAAACACATTCCTAAAACAATTGCACTTAAAGATTTGCTGAAAATACATTTTAAACTTCCAAATTATTCATTTATTCAGAAATGTAAATAAAATTATTTTCCATATCAATCCCAATATATTGCAGTAACAATAAATCTGATGTTTGACTAACAATAAGGGGGATTCTTGTAATGAGATTTAAATATAAGGAAAACTTGTTATAAAGTTTATTCATTTCCAGAGTTAATCATCTCTTGTTATTTTTTCAGATTGGAGATGGACAAGAAAAATATATGATGAAAAATATAGAAAAGTTTTGGAAATGTTTCTGGATAAAAAGAATGCATACTATTCAATTCATCAAATAGGTATACATTTACTTTCTGTATAGTTTTGAAATTTATATTATTCCAGACCAGAAAAAATATGAAAAACAACTCCAAAGAGATCAGTAAATGTCTGGACTATACATGCAATATTTAAAGTGCTGGAAATTTTCTTTCTAATCAGTGATTTTACTTGACTTGTTCTTATTCTTGTAAAAAAGAAGTGTTTATTTTACAACATCAGTTATTTATTTTTCCAGCTTCCATGGGTGTATCTGAAGGTAAAAACATTGGTCAGTGGTTTGGTCCAAATACAGTGGCACAAGTTTTAAAGTAAGTTGATTTGATTTTAATTCTGCATTTAGAGCTCATCTAATATTTAAATAAGGACTTGCTCAATTCTAACCGATTTAACTGTTTTTTACAATAATTTTTTAAATAATTAAATATGCAGTTTTAGTACATAAAATATGCTGATAAATGGTTTTTTTTTTTTTTATCTGATTCTTGATTTATAGTACTCTAGCTGGGTTGGTGTTTTTTTTTATATTCAGCTTGTGAGTTATTTGATCTTGGTTCTCTATGGTTCCAAATTCACCAAAAATCCACCAATTTTGCTATTGTGACTCCAATAAAAAAAAGACCATTATGTCTCATGATTTCATGTAGAAGGAAAACAAATTATTTGCATATCATTGTGAAAGAATGATAATAATGCTTGCTTACAGCTTTACTAAATCTATAGGTTTAGATAAAGATTGGCATAGATTAGAATGAACCACAGGAGACGTATTCCTGCCATAGTTAATGCTTTTAATTTTTATTTTGACTTGAGTTATGGTTTTTTCACTGTAAACAGAAAGATTTTTTAATTTAAAAAAAAGAGCTAGTTTTTCTTATTGCACATTGCCAAATTTTACTCATCAATAAAATGCACCAATAAAAAAAACCAGAGGTCTGAAGAGGTGACATAAGTTAAATGGAAATTAATATTGGATTGGTCTGATATACATATATTGCAGTTGCAATTAGCCATGTTTTACTTTTGAGTTGTTTTTAATTTAGACTTTCCAAATAATGGGAGATAACTCAATTGTTTCATAAGATGTGGAATGATTGTCAATAGGACAACTATCCATCAGACCGAATGATGTAGATGTAAGAAACTGTAAGTCACTAACCATCCAGTCATCCACAATGAGCAAAAAACATATAATATAGTAATTTATGGACAAAATAATTAACTTGAAAAAAAAAATGAGGGACATATGATAAAGTACAATTTTGCTAGAAATAACATTTGAATTAAAGATTTCATTTTAGTTGTAATAAATTTTCTCAAATGTTGACTTAAAAACAAGTTTATATAGATTATAGACAACATAATTCAGTAACTTTTTTGTGCCAATTTGTTTTTATTTTTTAAGAAATTTGAATTTTAATAAATGCCTCTTATGTTTATTTTTTGTAGAAAATTAGTAGTGTTTGATGAATGGAGTTCATTGGTGATACATGTTGCTATGGACAACACAATTATAGAACATGATATAAGTAATGTATTGGATTTGATCTTTCATAATTATCAAAGTTGTTGAAAACATTCTTGTATCAAATCGATTTGGTTTGGCCCCAGATGACTTTTTAAATGTTTATATCATTGAAAAAGCTCCAAATTATCTCCCTTTGATGCAAGAATGTCATTTTTTACGTTTATAAATTGAAATATCTTTTTTAACTTATCGGTGACCTATATTTTTTATTATTGTTTTCAAACAAGCTATACATAAACTAAGTAATCGTAAAATTTTTGCGGTTTCTGTAATTTAGTTCTTTTTTTATTTCGATATTACCATTATTTCTCCTATTAGTTCAACAGAAAAAAAGGACATTAACAAAAATGTATGCTTCTTTCGGAAGCAGATTGTGACCTTCAATGAACGGTTACCCCATATTTTTATTTCATATTTTTATTAGGTATAAGATCGAGTTTAATCATAGAAAAATATAGCAAAATCCTATATTAGAAAAAAAAGTTGATTTAGACCTGCAAGCCCCCTTAAGAATGAAGGAAAACAAATCAGAAGAGAAAAAACAATAGTCTAAATTTTTGTTAAACAATAAATATACGAAAAAAATTAGCAGACAGCAATCTAATGTGACCAATTTAATCTAATGATAACTGGTTCCTGATGTGGGTCAGGCTAAAATAAGTATGTAGGGTTTTACATGATTGAGAGCACTCAATACTTGGATAGTTGTGTAGCAACACTATGTAAGACAAACTGTAAAAATGAATTGTAAAGGGCTTGACTCATAAGTTTGGTAATTTACCATAAAAACAAATAATGAAGAAAAAAGGTAGTTATTTTCATTTAAATGTCTTTTATTTACAGTAAATTTCTTGCTGTATGGGCATCATTTGCCAAACTTCATGTCCAGATTTTTGGACAGATTTACAGTGGTAGTTGTACATCCTAAAGTAACAGTGTATTTACATTTTTTGTGCTCATAGCAACTTATAGACATTTTAGATGAATTTGTGAAAAGTTCAAACATACCATTAATGAACATTAAATAAATTTTGAAGCTTATTCTTTCCTTCAGAATGTTTATGTAAACCTGGTTATGAGAAGACAACATGTGATATATTAGGAATGAACAGTATGAAATCTGGTGCTACGGGATGTAGTAGTCGTGCAAAACCACAAGACAAAAATAAATCTAGTCATGTTGATCCCTCAAAATGGAAACCTTTATTATTGATTTTACCGTTGCGACTTGGTTTAACAGATATAAATGCTGTTTATATAGAAAGTTTAAAGGTCAGTATCAATATTTACAGGGAGTAGATAGAATCATTAATAATTGCAGAATTTTCCTAATTTTCCCAAACAACATGGTTGCCATCATTGACAATAGAACATATGGGTTTAATATGGAAATCTATACCATGCAATTCTTGTAAATATCTTTTCTTTACAAATCAAGAAAATCAATTACATGTATATCCATGTTTCATGAAAAATTGTCATTTTGCTCTCTTTAAAATGTTACAGGCTAAATGTATATTTGCCAAAAAATCAGGATATCAGATTTGACAACAGTTGTACTGTTTGAATATATTTACGTTCATTACCTAATCAAATAGAAAGATAACAAGAGACAATCCCTGTTCTGTCAATAAAATTACCCCAAAAAAAGGTCTGTCAACTAATCAATTGTGTATGATTTTTTTTACTTTTAAGTTTATGCCAATAGTTATTCATAAGCACATACAATTACAATACACAGTATATATAAAAATAAACTGCATAAAATACAAAGTTTGATATATATAGATTTGTATAGATTGTATATAAATAACATTTGTAAATTTTTTGTTTCAGAAATGTTTAAGTTTTACTCACTCTGTAGGTATAATTGGAGGTAAACCAAACCAGGCTCATTGGTTTGTGGGTTACGTAGGTAAGTACATGTCCAAGATTAGGGCCTCATTCGTTTTACCCACTAGGTATAATTGGAGGGAAACCATGACCTATGGCTGATAAGAGGTCTGATATGTATGTTCTTTTTATCATATACTTCAGCAGAAGAAATACATACAAAAACTTTGAAAAAACTTTGAAAAAAATCACTTGTTGTTTATAATTATTTTTGTTTTGCATTTTTCAATAATACATTTTCCCATGTTTCCTGATTCCAATTTTTTTTTATCTAACTTTGTTATGTTTTACACAAAAAACATTGAGGTGTATTTTCCGGAATTTGCCAAATGATGTCAAAATATAATGCGATAACGTTATAGAAAAGCATGTGATAAAAACCGGAAGCAGTTGATAACAAAAGTCATATCACATGGCTAAAGCAATTCTTCAAATTAAATGAATAAATATATGTACAAATTAGTTTCATCATGGGGTACAATTATACAATTATTTTCAAGTTAGATCCACACACTACACAAGTATCTGTTTTTTCAGGAGACAAGTTGATATACTTAGATCCACACACTACACAAGTATCTGTAGACCTAAATGACCACTTAAGTAACGATGACAGCTTCCATTGTCCTCACCCTTGTATGATGAATATTTTAGAACTTGATCCTTCTATAGCAGTTGTAAGTAATTTAATGTAAAACGGGTACTGTTAAAAGCATCAACATTCACTTAAACAATAACCTGATTGGATTAGAGATGAACAGCAAACCATAATATCTTAATTTGGCATTATTCCTCAATACTAGCAAATAATTTGTCTTGTAATGACATCCTGCAAATCAATTCATAAAATATAGAGTTCTATCATTTTGATACTATGTTTTTAAAACTTTTTGTAATTTCCAATGGAAATCTTCATTAAAACAAATTCTGGCATTACACTCAAAAATTTCAGAAAGATTTTGAGACGTTTTATTGTAGTAATTTGTATTTGACCTATTTTCAGGGTTGAACTGCTGCATAGAATAAGAATTTTTACATGTATTTATTTCAGGGATTTTACTGTGGAACAGAATCAGAATTTGATGATTTATGTACAACTATAAGAAAGTTTATAACCTGTGAAAGTCGAACCCCAATGTTTGAATTGTACCAAGACAGACCCCCACACTGGCCACCATATGAACCATACAGTGGCAAATTCCCTTCTTCTTCAGGTAATCATATTTAATTTGTTACAATATCTTTGGTCTTCCTAGCCACCATCGAATAACGATATGAATCCAGCACAATCTACTCTAAAGTAAACAGGCCTTTAATAAACTAAGAATTATGATATGAATCCAGCACAATCTACTCTAAAGTAAACAGGCCTTTAATAAACTAACAAAAGTAATCTGCAATAATTAAACAAATAACAAATATAATTATTTACAGTCAACAAGTTTAGAAGGTTTGCCATCAATAACAAATTCTGAAAATTAGAAAGAAAAAAAATATCCCATGAGACATCCACTGATTCCTGACTTGGGACAGGCCCATAAACATTCACTGATTCCTGACTTGGGACAGGCCCATAAACATTCACTGATTCCTGACTTGGGACAGGCCCATAAACATTCACAGATTAAACTAATTTGTAATGTCTTATCTCCCCCTGATTCCTGACTTGGGACTGGCCCATAAACATTCACAGATTAAACTAATTTGTTATGTCTTATCTCCCCCTGATTCCTGACTTGGGACAGGCCCATAAACATTCACAGATTAAACTAATTTGTTATGTCTTATCTCCCCCTGATTCCTGACTTGGGACAGGCCCATAAACATTCACAGATTAAACTAATTTGTTATGTCTTATCTCCCCCTGATTCCTGACTTGGGACAGGCCCATAAACATTCACAGATTAAACTAATTTGTTATGTCTTATCTCCCCCTGATTCCTGACTTGGGACAGGCCCATAAACATTCACAGATTAAACTAATTTGTTATGTCTTATCTCCCCCTGATTCCTGACTTGGGACAGGCCCATAAACATTCACAGATTAAACTAATTTGTTATGTCTTATCTCCCCTGATTCCTGACTTGGGACAGGCCCATAAACATTCACAGATTAAACTAATTTGTTATGTCTTATCTCCCCCTGATTCCTGACTTGGGACAGGCCCATAAACATTCACAGATTAAACTAATTTGTTATGTCTTATCTCCCCCTGATTCCTGACTTGGGACAGGCCCATAAACATTCACAGATTAAACTAATTTGTTATGTCTTATCTCCCCCTCTTTTTTAATTTTGATCTTGACAAAACAGAATGCTATCAAACTTTTATTTTTATTTTGTAATACACCATTGATATAATTCCTATTGTTATTTTATTTTGTAATACACTATTTATATATTTCCTATTGTTATCTGTATTTTGTAATACACTATTTATATATTTCCTATTGTTATCTGTAATACAGTTTAACCTGTGTTATCCGACACACCAGGGGACCAGAAAAAAATGTCGGATAAAGCAGGGTGTCGGAATACTCAGTTTTTTTCTGAAAGGATAATCATTTTGGGACCATGAAAATGTGTTGGTTAATGCAGGATGATGGAATACTCAGGTTACAATGTTTACCATTTATATAATTCCTATTGTTATTTTATTTTGTCATACACCATTTATATAATTCCTATTGTAATTTTATTTTGTCATACACCATTTATATAATTCCTATCGTATTTTATTTTCAGAATTTGCTGTATTGGATGGCA
The DNA here is from genome assembly GCA_019925275.1 of Mytilus edulis. NCBI lineage: Eukaryota > Metazoa > Mollusca > Bivalvia > Mytilida > Mytilidae > Mytilus > Mytilus edulis. Next base: position 5,317,679 of record CM034350.1, read on the forward strand.
CAGGTTGTGAAACAGATGATGAATTTGAGTTGATAGGTTGATGATAATGTCTGTGATATGTAATATTAGGACATAGTATAAAGATGTGTTCAGTGTTCTCAGCAACAGATAAGAACAAGTTTTCACGATTTTGCCTCAAGCAGCATGTATGATGTTTCATATTTTAACTGAATGAAAGTTGTTACAGATTATTATTTTTCATAGTTACATTCAACTGTAATTTATTTTTTAAACCATGATTGTATAATTTGATACTAAGTTGTGAATTCTATTTTGATTTTTCCCTGTCTGTCCATTTTACCACAAGTTTATTTATGAAATGAAATAATAAAAATAAATGTCCATCCTTGAGCAAAATAAAATGTATTAATAGTGAGCAGTGATAGTGTTTCAACCTATAACTCTTTAAAAAACAATCTCAATAAGTACTGGAATTGGCCAAACAAAATAAATACATTTAGTAAGGGATGTAAGTTAATCAACAAGATAAAACAAAGCATATAACAAACTCAAGTAAATAAAAAAAATCTAAATTGTTCCCAAGTATGCCAATAGTTTGGTTTACCCAAAACTTTTTATCAAATGAATTTATTTAAAGGAAATTATGGGTATAATATTTGAATCTCACATATGCTTTGAAAAAAAAATATGAACTAAATTTGTTACTGTTATAAATGTGAAGTGATTGAATCTATCAGACTGTTTAAGTTAAAGATCATACACAATTTTGTAGAAAAGGAATTTTAGGTCTAGTTGTTTGAAATTAGTTCTGTCGTACACCTGTTTTATTGTCTTTCAAGTGAGGTCAAGCGTATTGGTAATCTGTAGTTGTTATCATAAATTCCTGACCAATCATAAGAACTGGTGCTACAAACTCAATACTATAATAAGGATATAGAAAAGACACTTTCTTTAAAGTATCCCTTTAGTATGTGAATGTGTGATTAGTATGCAAGATTTCTTTTGTTCCAGTTAAACTTCTTGTCACACGATGAGAGCCTATATTAGTTGTGTAATGAATAATTCTATTTTCATTATGAGGCTCATTTTATGTCACTTCATTTAATTAAGGCTCTTTAAAATGTGCAATTTAGGAAATAAAAAAAAGTTTAGGTTTCTCGTCTTGTCTTGTCTATAAATTTCAATCTTGTGTCCAAGATGCAGGTCGTATTTCAGAAACTAACCAATTTCAAAAATAGGGATTCCAAGCACACTGGTCAATTCTCTATCGGGGGAAATTTCAATAGTGAGATATTGTTTCTGTATGAGTAATAGAGGAAAATGATGTCTGTTTATAAAGTCGTTTTTTTTTAAATGGAAATTTATCAATGAAATAATTATCCTTTAAAAGTATAACTATTGTTTTATTTATTTTTTAATGCATTAAACCTTCTATTTGTAATATATATTTATATACATTTTTTGTCCCTCTAAATTCACCATTGGATTTAATCTAAAGTAAAAAAAAACTCCCCTAAGATACCAGGCATATGATGTGGTATGCCAGAGTTTACTGTCTATAGATGAATTTTTGTTTTGAACTTTCTTGAACTTTTAACCTTTGCATAAGCAGCATTATAAACTTATTTTACACAATACTTAAATCTACTGTTCTCTATCTTTTTCTTAAAACAAAATGATTTTGTATGATGAATTGGTTTTACTTTTTTTTCTTTACGTTATGACTACTTATCAGAATATATATATTTCAAGTAACCAAAGTCAACAGCAATCTAGTAAGAATATACCCAACAATGAAAAAAATCATTTAATTTGTCACTTATTTTTGCACTTACGATATAATATGTCAATAAAAAAACACTTATCTGATGTTTGTTAAAACTGAGTGTCACTCTAAATAGAATTTAAAAACAGTCATTTTATATTTATCCAATGTGAAATATAGAGAAACTAACTAAAAAATACTTTACAGTTGATAGTTTGATTTTAATTTGTGTGTAAACGTTTAAACTGCAGTATGATTTATTTCACAAATAATTAAGTAACATGAGGATATCAGTATTCATAAGTAACTGTAAATATATGGTATAGTGTTTTCAAAAATATGTATAATTTCATTTTTAAAGGGGAAAAAACACAACAGTATAAAACAAATAGAACTAACTTGGTTTAGTCAATTTTACAACTTGGTATGTTTAGTCGATTTTATAACTACTGTTTAATGTTTATCTGGATCGTTATATAAGGCAGAGGAAAAGAAACCATTCAAAATTGATAAACTAAATGTAATATGGGAAATGTTACATAAAATAGGTACCATGAGTTGTCACATCATGAATATTAACATTTGACCCCACAACTATATGCTGAGTGCAATAGAATGTGTTTCACTTCTACAGAATTTCTGCTCATTCTTTTATATATTTATTTCAAAGATATGTCTTTTTCTTTTTCAAAGAGTTACTGTATAAATAATATGCCATATGTAAATCATTTCCAAATTATTCTCATATACTTTTATTTCCATTTTTAGTCTTAACTACCTTTTAATAGTAACCTTTTACCATCTTATACACTACAGTGTATATAAAGTCAGTCTGTGCAAAAAAAACTTTTATACCTTCTAGCAGGAAAGCACATTTCAAGACAATGCTAACAATGTATCTGTCTTCCAATTGTTTAGATTATTCACTCTGAACCTACTTTTTACTATGTATAGGCTTTAAATAGGGATAATATTTTTTTGCACAGACTGTTAATATTTAACTTTGTAACTAAATTGTCTTCTGTTTCACCTGCTTTTGTCATTGTATATTTAGACTTAGTAATTGCTCAACAAAGAACAACCATTTATGTATTTCCTTCAACATTGATGTGATACTTTAAGTATAAAGACTGATAATTTATTAATGTCTGCTGTTCCCTGCAGTACCTCTAGAGCAAAGTTATTTTTAATTTTTATAATTTTTTCTGTATTTCACTATTAAATGGATGAGGTTTTTTTTTTTGCAGTTAACTTTCAAAAAACAGTCTGAGATAAGAATGATCAGACATCAATAACTTTGTCAAATCTTTATAGAATGTTATGAAAGCTTCTTCCAGTTCAAGGAAAAGTTTTATCTATTTTATTTATTTTAAATTGAGTTAGTCTTTGGCAGTCAACATTAAACTTTGATTCTAACAGCCGCAATAACAGTCCATACACAGCTTCTGGGGAACCCGTTACCAATATTTGTCTTGTTCATTTGTGATATTTATTTTTATTTATATACTTCAGAGGAGAAAGGGCTGCTTGTGTTTTACCCTTTGAAAATCACAAGTAGCATCCTTCAGATAGACATTGGTTTGTTGAATCATTTGAATACTGCCTTACATGTTTGTTCAACATTTCTATACTTCTTAAAGAAAATCATAATTGCTTCATTTTGAGAGGTTCTTGTTAAAATTAGATATGAGCCACAGCCCTACCCAAAAAGATGTTTGATTCAACCCATCTTTTTGTTTGTTTAAAGTAAAAGTGTGGCAAAATCTCTTTTTGTGATAAGCTGTTTCTCATATTTCACTATGAAGTAGATTCCATTTTTTTTTGTGAAATACATTATTTCTGCTCTTTCATGGTAATCTTATCATCCTATTCAATTAGGAATAAAGTTGTCATATATTTTAAATGATTGAATAATTTTACTATTTTGCCATTTCAGCAGTCATATTTCTTCTATATCTCTTTCTTTCTTGTGATTGGTATATGTTGTGAATGTTTTGTTATATAATTTCTTTGAAATATTTATTTTTCTGATATTGATATTGATGTGTATGTCATCTTCAATGATGATAGTTGTGATGTAGTACAAAATGTATGACATTATAATTTTTAATCGTCTCATCAAGAATTATAACTCTTATGTATGAGGTGCTGATTTAGTCAAAATTATTGTATTTAGGAGATCCTGAAATATTTCAGAACCTCCATTATTCAAATTCAGTGTATCAATAAATCATTGATGACATCCTGAAATAGAAATGGATGTCCTGAAATCTAACTATGAAGGTCCTGAAATTGAATTGAAGAGGTCTTAAAATAGTCTGTAAACCGTGTTATGGAGGTCCAAAGATATACAATGAGACCTTCAATGGTTTATGGATAAACCTGAATGTCATGAAATATTACAGGATTTCCTCAAGTACAATAACTTTGACTAAATTTTAGCCTCATACATATGTCAAGTTTTTCTCCATCTTCAATTTTTTTTTAAATTATCTACTAATTGCAATTGAAAATAATTGACCTTGAGTTTAAAATAAACTGTGATATTATATCTTGGTTTTGTTCTATTTCAACAGTCTATATAAATGCAAAGCAGTTGATTGGCTTGGCTGATAACATAACATTTTATGATCTAAGTTTCACATGGAAGCCCTGTGAAAACATGTATCTTAGGGGCCAGCTGAAGGACTCCTCTGGAAGTTTCTCGCTGCATTAAGGACCCATTGGTGGCCTTTGGCTGTTGTCTGCTCTATGGTGGGGTTGTTGCCTCTTTGACAAATTCCCCATTTCCATTCTCAATTTTATCTTTGATTTTTTTTGGTAAAGATTGCATGAAATCAAATCAAAACCTTATGGTACCTACTTGATATCCAAATCTTCCAAGGTTTATCACTTTCTTTGAGATACACAAAATATAGTGCATTGATCATAACATTCTATACATCCTATCCATGAACATTTCCAGAATTTTATCAAAGAAATATTTGCTCAGATATTCAATTCACAAAATGATGTAATACTTTGGTTGAAAATTAAGGAAATTTGGCAAGGGTTTTTGCAAGGAAAGATAAGCAGCAATCTAATATCTGTTTTAAAAATTTATTTACAGGAATGTACATATTATATACATGAAGCACTTATAGTAAGATGGCCAATATGTAGATTTGATATTAAAAGCAATGTCTAGCTAAATAAAATCTATGAATGATCCTCACTGGTTTAAAGGAGTGTCTCCTCCATGACAGTCTTAAACATTAAAACTCAATATATGATAAAAGACACTGCTACTTTCAGTGTTAGGTACAGGTTGGCTTTCACTGTGCACAACATAAAACTCTATGGTGGAAAAAACAGAGAACTCTTTTCGCAGAATACACTGTCAAACATCCTACACACTATCCACACTGATCTGTGTCCACACTTGCATCTGTTCAAGAAATATCAATGATGTCATTGTCAAAATCTTCTTTAAAAATTTGAGTTATCTTCCTTTTTTCCAAAATTGTAGTTAAATCAACCACAACAAATGCTTATACAATGCAATATTTAATTTGACCTCCAATTGATAAATTTAAGCAATCTTTACCATTCAGTGCTTACCAGAATTTTGATTTTTATTTTGTTTCATTTATATGTTTCCGAGTTTTATGTGGTGTGACATCCATTTTTGTTGTGATGATGACATTATGTTGTCCTGTGCATCAGGTTCCTTTCCTTAAGTTTATCCCACTTCTATTTTTATTCATACACAATAAAACATTAAAAAACACAAAAGTAAGCTGAGGAATATCTAAGATAAACATTCAAAAAGTAATTTACAAAATGAATATAGAAAACAGTAGTTTACATTCAGATTTTTAGGTTAGAATATAAAAGTATTTCATGTGTTTCATGACAGAGGAAAACAAAACAGCTTGAAGAAAAATATTATTTCTTAATAAACAGGAGGAGGTATGATTAATGATAAGGGCACTAATTTGGCCTCATGAATTTGAAAATCAAAAACTATTATAGATCTGCCAACTAACAGGCTTTAAAAATTCACAGTATATTAGGCTGTCACACATCAGTATTTCTATATTTATTCTTGCATGTTTACATTAAAGCCCCTAGCATTTTGTGCTAAACTACCAAAATGACCTCATTTTGAGATCTTGTATTAATTTAGATATTTCTGTGATACCAAAGTTACCTTTCTGCACTAAAGTGTCTACTAATTTTAAATGATTTTGAAAGTCTTGAATTATTTTAAATTGAAATCTTTTATCATGCCTCCATTTTTCAGACAAATCTGGGTTTATTCTTTCTGCGAAAATCCACTTATTTAAGCCTTCGGCATCCCTTTTCAAAATTGAAATACTGAACCAATATCAATAAAATTTGGGGTGAATGATCCTGATTGTGTTTAGTGTTAAATTTGTGTTTTTGTTCCAGTTAATTTTAAACAAACATGACCACCATGGCTAAAATGTTTGTCTTAAATCTAAAAAAATAAATCAGTAAGAGCAAAACTTATCAGTCAGAAAAAAATAACAGATAGACAGAAAATTTCAAACAGCAAAAATTTTCAGCAAAGCCAAATTTACAAAAATATCAACATTACTAATATTGCTAATTGATCCCTTATAGGAGAAATTGCCCTTGAAAAAAGTTTATTTTTAATGTGTTTTAATTTTTTGCGCAAACTATAATAGATGAGGGCCCTCATGGGGTTTTTGATTATGTGATTACTTGGCCGTTTTTTTTAATGATTATTTGATTATTAAGCCAAATATTTCATGATTATTTGATTACCTAGGACTGTATTTTTAGTTTATGATTATTTGATTACTAAAGATAAGCAAATATTTAATGATTATGTGATTATATTGGCAAAAAAATGGTGATTATGTGATTACTAGGACCCCCCCATGAGGGGCCTCATAGATAGAGAGAAACTTCAGACAGCTAAATTTTCAGCAAAGTAAAACTTACAAATAAAACAACTTGACTGAAATTGTCAATTGATCCCTTATAGGAGTTATTGCCCTTGTAAAAAATATTTTTCCTAGAAACTATGATAAAAGAGAGACAAGAGATACTGAAGGGAAATTCAAACTCATAAGTTGAAAATAAACTGACATGCCATGGCTAAAAAGACAAACATAAACAAACAAACAATAGTACACAAAACACAACATAGACAACTAAATATATATAAACTGATCAACACCAACTGAGTGTGATCTCAGGTGCTCCGGAAGGGTATACACAGAACCTGCTCCACATGTGGCACGTTTGTGTTGCTCATATAAGTACAAACTTGGTAATAAGTCAAATCCTTGGGTCACATGACGGGGAAAAGGGGACAGTATTGTAGTTACGACAATTGGAACATATCAGTTGTCATTTGTGAAACAGATTTTCCATAAATTAATAATGGTCAACCATCTCGTGATGGTGTAAGTTTAATTTACATAGGAATAATTTTAACTTTGAACATTTGGTTTATTAGTTTCTTTGTAAGTAGCAGGGAAATCATGATGATAAATACAAACACTCGAATATCGTATCAACTTTATTTGAGTTATTGCCCTTGAAAGAAGAATTTTACAAGTTTTATTAGTTTTCCCAGAAAATATGATAGAAAGAAAGAAACTTCAAACAGCAAAACTATTATTAATAGTAAGACAAAATAGCATACATATAAGTTAACTTCACCGAAATTGTCAGTTGATCCCTAAAAAGGAGTTATTGCCCTTGAAAAGTGACTGTTACCAAATATTATAGTTTCTTTCAGAAACCACGATAGATAGAAACGTCAAATATCAAAAATATAATAAGACAAGAACTAAGAAAAAACAGAATTTTCAGTCGATTCTTTGTAGTATTTATTGCTCATGACAGATGATTTCTGCCAAATTGTTTAGTTTTCACCCACAAATAGAGAATCAAACAGCAAAAATGTTCAACAAACTACAAAAAGGCTTATGTACGAATTGTCAATTAGTCACTGATAGTTGTGATTGCCCGTGAGGATTTATTTCCAAATTTGTGACTTTTCACCAGAAACTATAACTTCAATCGTCAAAAATATTAGGCAAAGTAAGATTTATAAATAAGTCACTTGACCGAAATTGTCAGTTGATCCCTTATAGAAAAGAGTGGCGAATTCGGAAAGATACCAGAGGGACAGTCAAAGAAGTAATTGTCCATGAAAGATGATTGTTTCATAGGTAAAAGTCAAAAACAGCAAAAATAAATAAAACAATACCTACAAATAAGTCAACATGACCGAAATTGTCAGTTTAACCCTTGTACGAGTCATTGTCCTTGAAAGATGACCGTAACCATTTTTTGTTTTGTTTTAGCAGAAACCATGATAGAAAGAAAGAAACCTCAAATTGTAAAAATTGTAAAAATGTTCAGCATAGTTAAACATACGAAAATGCAATTTGATCGAAATTGTAAGTTGATCCCGTATAGGAGTTTTTAACCTTGAAAAATGATTTGTATAAATTATTGTAGTTTTTCGCAAAACCACAATTTTGTTCATCAATTTTTTTTATTTTTTTTAGTATTACCTGTTTATTTGTATTAATTTATTAACCATTTGACGTTGACATCACTATTTCTTTGTTTTCTAGCAATGTGCAGTTTACTATCCATCATCAGTATACTGAAAAATACTAGCAGCTATTGGCATTATACAGATTATAGCATCACAGAAAACTGAAGAACCAGCAACAAGAACCCCACAAACAAACAGTTATTGGCATTACACAGAGTATAGCATTACACAGAAAACTGAAGAACCAGCAACAAGAACCCCACAAACAAACAGCTATTGGCATTACACAGAGTATAGCATTACACAGAAAACTGAAGAACCAGCAACAAGAACCCCACAAACAAACAGCTATTGGCATTACACAGAGTATAGCATTACACAGAAAACTGAAGAACCAGCAACAAGAACCCCACAAACAAACAGCTATTGGCATTACACAGATTATAGCATTACACAGAAAACTGAAGAACCAGCAACAAGAACCCCACAAACAAACAGCTATTGGCATTACACAGAGTATAGCATTACACAGAAAACTGAAGAACCAGCAACAAGAACCCCACAAACAAACAGCTATTGGCATTACACAGATTATAGCATTACACAGAAAACTGAAGAACCAGCAACAAGAACCCCACAAACAAACAGCTATTGGCATTACACAGAGTATAGCATTACACAGAAAACTGAAGAACCAGCAACAAGAACCCCACAAACAAACAGCTATTGGCATTACACAGATTATAGCATTACACAGAAAACTGAAGAACCAGCAACAAGAACCCCACAAACAAACAGCTATTGGCATTACACAGAGTATAGCATTACACAGAAAACTGAAGAACCAGCAACAAGAACCCCACAAACAAACAGCTATTGGCATTACACAGATTATAGCATTACACAGAAAACTGAAGAACCAGCAACAAGAACCCCACAAACAAACAGCTATTGGCATTACACAGATTATAGCATTACACAGAAAACTGAAGAACCAGCAACAAGAACCCCACAAACAAACAGCTATTGGCATTACACAGAGTATAGCATTACACAGAAAACTGAAGAACCAGCAACAAGAACCCCACAAACAAACAGCTATTGGCATTACACAGAGTATAGCATTACACAGAAAACTGAAGAACCAGCAACAAGAACCCCACAAACAAACAGCTATTGGCATTACACAGAGTATAGCATTACACAGAAAACTGAAGAACCAGCAACAAGAACTCCACAAACAAACGGATATAAACTCAAATGCTCTCAAATGGTCCTACGGGTTATAGATTCCTGGTCCACTGAGGACATCCGTCGTGTTACTCAAGTTATCATCCAATACTTCGCCTTCGATTAAGACTTCACAACATAGCGATCATAAGAAGTTTATTGGATCATTTAAATTATCTAACCCTATAAGATGACAGAATGTGAAAAGTTTGTGATGAAAGTATGGAATGTTTCCAAGACATAAGATAGACACGACCATGACTAACGTAACACAGGCATTGGAAAATCATCTATCCAATATTTTTAGCAGTTAGAACCCAACACAAAACTTGGGTTAATTTTCAAGAGCTCTGAGGGTAAGCGGTTATTGATCTACTAATGTCAATGGTCCTTTGGGTGTATTTAGAAAAAAAACTTTAGGTATTTAGTGTTCTTATTGTCTGTCACCTTAATGCTTCATTTAAATCCTGGTATCTTTGACTTTTTTGTTCAGGTCTAGTAGAATTTTCTAGTGCCAAATCAATGTTTAATATGTTCTTCTTTAAGACACAAGTGTATGAGTCAGATATCTCAGTTTAGCCCATGTACGCCGCTATAGGCACTTGAATCTAAAATAAATCCTAGTAAAGTATACATGTGCCTGTGTACTCTGCGTTGAATGACTGTTGTTTGTTTACATTGCAGTGTAGTTATATTTATCTATTCGGAATTCACGGAGTGTGTCTAAACCCAGAGTGACTCAGCATACCGGGTGCGGATACATGTTCATTGTTGAAGGTGATGTGTTAATCTCTTTGTTGGAATGCTGTCTCACTGGTGATTGAGTCGCATCGCATGTAGTTCACATATAGACCA